>JAJTWQ010000226.1:0-600118 GCA_029007595.1 Solanum commersonii | reverse complement strand
GGTTTACCAAATGCTTCAAAAAGCACCAACCAAGAAACTTCTAAATCGGAATCTCATAGATCTCATCATAAGAAAAGAAGATCTAGAAGAAGGACTAGAGAAGAAAGAGATGAGCGTAGGACTCATCGTAAATCTCATAGATTTACCGGGAATAGGTCAAGCGAAATCTTGATAAGATTAAGTGTTATAAATGTGGAAAATTTGGGCATATAGCTCCTAATTGTAAGTTAGAAAAGCTTAAGACTCTAGAACTTGATGATGATATTCAAGAGAAGATTTATAGTTTTCTATATACTACGGTTCCGAATCGATTATGATGATTCTGAAGCAAGTTATGCAACGGAGGATGAGCAACTGGAGTCATCTAGTAAGGTTCAACAAGATTCGAATGATGCTTGCAAATGTCATGGTGATACTTGTCACTGCGAACATGATGAATTTTACAAGTTGCAATCTCGGTTTGAAGACATGAATATGTTCACTATCACTGGGCCGAGACAATGTGATAGAACTTCTAAAAGAAGTTACCGATAATACTCTTCGTGAAAAGATCATTCAATTGGCTGCTGGTAAAACTAGCTCTTCAACTAGTATTCCTAGTGATAAAAAGGTTAAAGATGATTTTAATTACTCTGCTCCTTACTCCTTGTCCGAAGTTCATAATAGACTCTCTTCTAAACAAAAACCATGGTTATTCGTGATACCTCTTTTGATGATTTAAAAGGAGAAATTGAACATTTGAAAGAAATTAAATTTCTTAAACAAAATCATATTATTTATGATCACCGTCTTACTCGGATTGAGTCCGTTAATAGCAAAAGAAAAAAATAAGGTTGATAATGAATCTCTTCTTTGAAGAAAATATTCTTGAGAACACTTTGAATACGATACGAAACAAAATATGTTTTTAGGAATGATGCAAATTATTACACTCATAAATGGTATGTTAAATGTACTATATTAATTGATAATACTTTTTCTATAAGTAACATTGCTATGATTGATAGTGGCGCTGATGTGAGTTGCATTCAAGAAGGTCTTGTACCTACTAAATATTTTGAAAAAACAACCCATATGGTTAAATCGGCATACGGTCATGCTTTAGATATAAAGTATAAATTATCTAATACTCGTATTTGCCGAATAAAGTTTGTATTCCTCACTTCTTTTTCTTAGTAAAAATCGGTTATACCCTCCTATTATTCTAGGAACTCCTTTTATAAATGCAATTTATCCTTTTACTAATATAAATGCTAAAGGATTTTCTCGCTACTTATAAAAATCAAGATATTAGTTATACTTTTATCACCGAGCCTATTTCTAGAGATATTAATGCTCTAATTGAAATGAAACAAAAGCATGTTGATTATTTACAACTTGAGATATTTAGTATGAATATATTCGATACTTTAAAATCAAAAATACGGAAAAATTAAACTCATTTCTGAAAAAATGGCCATTGATATTTGTGCCGATCATCCTAGTGCTTTTGGAATCGGAAAAAGCATATTGTAACTCTTCCATATGAAGATGATTTCTCGAAGAAAATATCCCTACCAAATCTCGTCCTTGTCGGATGAATACCGACTGGTTGAATTACGCAAAAGGAAATTGATAATTTATTACAAAAGGGATTGATAAAGCCTTCCAAATCACCATGGTCGTGTCTTGCTTTTATGTTAATAACGCGGCGAAAAAAACGAGGCGTTCCCGGGTTAGTTATAAATTATAAACCTTTAAATAAATTTTTAAAATGGATTAGATATCCTATCCCTAATAAAAGAGATTTATTAACCAGATTATATGATGCTAATATCTTTTCAAAATTTGATTTAAAATCTGGATATTGGCAAATCCAAATTTTTAAAGACCATTCTTATAGAACGGCATTTAATGTTCCGTTTGGACAGTACGAATGGAATGTAATGCCTTTTGGGTTAAAAAATGCTCCCTCAGAATTTCAAAAGATAATGAATGATATTTTTAATGAATTTACTTATGGAAAGCTTATTGGGGCTTGTACGCAAGAAGGCATAAATTTGTGCAATGAGTTAAAACTCTCTAGACAGCTTAAGATGGATAAGCTTAGAGAAAAGTCTCAATTAGGAGATTTTTGTACTCAATTCGGTTTACCAAATGCTTCAAAAGCACCAACCAAGAAACTTCTAAATCGTAATCTCATAGATCTCATCATAAGAAAAGAAGATCTAGAAGAAGGACTAGAGAAGAAAGAGATGAGCGTAGGACTCATCGTAAATCTCATAGATTTACCGGGGAATAGGTCCAAGCGAAATCTTGATAAGATTAAGTGTTATAAATGTGGAAAATTTGGGCATATAGCTCCAAATTGTAAGTTAGAAAAGCTTAAGACTCTAGAACTTGATGATGATATTCAAGAGAAGATTTATAGTTTTCTATATACTTACGGTTCCGAATCGTATTATGATGATTACGAAGCAAGTTATGCAACGGAGGATGAGCAACCCGAGTCATCTAGTAAGGTTCAACAAGATTCGAATGATGCTTGCAAATGTCATGGTGATACTTGTCCTTTGCGAACATGATGAATTTTACAAGTTGCAATCTCGCCTTGAAGACATGAATATGTTCACTATCACTTTGCCGAACAATGTGATAGAACTTCTAAAAGAAGTTACCGATAATACTCTTCGTGAAAAGATCATTCAATTGGCTGCTGGTAAAACTAGCTCTTCAACTAGTATTCCTAGTGATAAAAAGGTTAAAGATGATTTTAATTACTTCCGCTCCTTACTCCTTGTCTCGAAGTTCATAATAGACTCTCTTCTAAACAAACCATGGTTATTCGTGATACCTCTTTTGATGATTTAAAAGGAGAAATTGAACATTTGAAAGAAGAAATTAAAATTCTTAAACAAAATCATATTATTTATGATCACCGTCTTACTCAGTTAGAGTCTCATTAATAGCAAAAAGAAAAATAAGGTTGATAATGAATCTACTGTTTGAAGAAAATATTCTTGCGAACACTTTGAATACGATACGAAACAAAATATGTTTTTAGGAATGATGCAAATTGTTACAGCTCATAAATGGTATGTTAAATGTACTATATTAATTGATAATACTTTTCTATAAGTAACATTGCTATGATTGATAGTGGCGCTGATGTGAGTTGCATTCAAGAAGGTCTTGTACCTACTAAATATTTTGAAAAAACAACCCATATGGTTAAATCAGCATCCGGTCATGCTTTAGATATAAAGTATAAATTATCTAATACTCGTATTTGCGAATAAAGTTTGTATTCCTCACTTCTTTTTCTTAGTAAAAAATCGGTTATACCCTCCTATTATTCTAGGAACTCCTTTTATAAATGCAATTTATCCTTTTACTAATATAAATGCTAAAGGATTTTTACGCTACTTATAAAAATCAAGATATTAGTTATACTTTTATCACCGAGCCTATTTCTAGAGATATTAATGCTCTAATTGAAATGAAACAAAAGCATGTTGATTATTTACAACTTGAGATATTTAGTATGAATATATTCGATACTTTAAAAATGCGCTAAAATACGGAAAAAAATTAAACTCATTTCTGAAAAAAATGGCCATTGATATTTGTGCTGATCATCCTAGTGCTTTTGGAATCGGAAAAAGCATATTGTAACTCTTCCATATGAAGATGATTTCTCTCGAAGAAAATATCCCTACCAAATCTCGTCCTTGTCGGATGAATACCGAATTGGTTGAATTACGCAAAAGGAAATTGATAATTTATTACAAAAGGGATTGATAAAGCCTTCCAAATCACCATGGTCGTGTACTGCTTTTTATGTTAATAACGCAGCGAGAGAAAAGAACGAGGCGTTCCCAGGAGTTAGTTATAAATTATAAACCTTTAAATAAATTTTAAAATGGATTAGATATCCTATCCCTAATAAAAGAGATTTATTAACCAGATTATATGATGCTAATATCTTTTCAAAATTTGATTTAAAATCTGGATATTGGCAAATCCAAATTTTTAAAGACCATTCTTATAGAACGGCATTTAATGTTCCGTTTGGACAAGTTTAATGGAATGTAATGCCTTTTGGGTTAAAAAATGCTCCCTCTGAATTTCAAAAGATAATGAATGATATTTTCAATCCCTATTTGGATTTCATCATAGTCTATATTGATGATATTTTGGTATATTCAAAGACTCTTGAAATGCATATTAAGCATTTAGACATTTTTAAGAAAATAGTTATTCAAAATGGTTTGGTCATATCTAAACCTAAAATGAGTCTTTTTCAAACAGAAGTTAGATTTTTGGGGCATTTGATTTGTCAAGGAAAAATGACTCCTATTCAACGATCTATTGAATTTGCAAAAAAATTCCCTGATATTATTACTGATAAGACGCAATTGCAGCGGTTTCTGGGAAGTTTAAACTATATTTCCCCATTCTACAAGAATTTATCTCGAGATTTAGCTCCGTTATATGACATTGAATGATTAAAACTAAATGCTATGTTTGCAGGATGGATCCTCCTTGGATAACCAAGGCTAGAGGAAAAGGTAGTTATACTCGCGGAAGGGAAGATCATCCCCAAGTTCATCAAGATCATCATACGGATCTTCATCATCTAGTACTCCAATTATACAAAAGGGAGGAATGAGTTTATATAACTTAAACTCTAGAGCACAAGAAAGAGCTTCATCATCAATACATCGGAAGATATTCCGGAAAGTGATCCATTATATGCTAAATTACGGGGAGTTTATAACTCAAAAGCGGTGATTCTTTTGCTTCAATTGCCAAAGAAGAAGTTGATGATATCAAAACATATGAAAAGGTAGAAAAAAGAAATGATATTTCTCTTAGAAAACTCGACATACGGAGAAGAGAAGAACCTTGGAAGATATTCCGGAGGTATTTAGTTAATGGGCTTTATTTCCCGGGTGAGTCATACAAAACTCGGAAATATTATGAGACTACGCTAATAAGCACGGTGTTGAATTTCAACATTTTTCAGGATATAATACAAGTGAGAATGTTTATAACTTCTCTAAAATGATTATAAAACACATCATTCATATTGAAGATTGGGGTATTTCTCAATGACCGAAAGACAATTCGGTCTAAACAAAGTCATGGTAAGCTTTACCTATTGGGATTATATTCGAGGCATTTAATAAAGTTCTGCGGTTATAACAATGAGAGGCATAAACATACTTGGTTTATAAAAGTCTGTGCAAAGATATTTGCGAATCCTATACCAAATTGGTTTTTAAAGGGTGGTCATACCACGGGCCAACAATAAAAATATTGCCCGAACCATTTCACAAGTTATACAAAGAATGGGTCAAGGTTTCCCCAGAGATCTCAACAAATTATATCATCAAGAACATATTTGTTATTTTCAACAAATTGAACAGGATATACTTTTTTATAGAATTCTCTGTTCCATGGATTCATAAATGGGTTCCTAAGTAGATTTTGCGAGGAACAAATCCCTTGTCTATACGAAACTTATTATAATAATTTTTGGGACAAGTTGATGAAAAAAGATCCTCAAACAAAGTCCATATATGGACAAGAACCTGGCTGGATCTAATTACGAAAACCGTACACGATTATAAAACAATTCCTAATAAAGGAATCATGATCGATGACTCGACCTCAGTAAAACATATGGCTAGAAAAATTTCTAATCATGATGAAGGAGAGCAAAATGAAATGATCATGAGATATCTAGAAGAAGTCAAGAAGAAGATTCTTCTAAATATAAGTCATTACGCAAAATCGGATTCTTCAATGCGTAGTGAAACAAGTGAAGATATGCACGAAGCTCAACAATATGAAGAAGAAAGTCCAGGTGGATGCAGAAGAAAGCTGAAGATTTTTGGCAAAATTAAAAGACAAAGTGTAAAGCTTAGGCGCGTCGGTAGCGGGCCCGCGCTCTTTGTAGCAACACTTGTTCACCAACGGTAAATACATCAATTACCGGGACCCCGATAGGGGCCCAGATCTGCACATAGATGCTTTCTTTTTTCTATAAATAGGTTTGTTTTTCTTTAAAGAGAAGCGAGGTTTTAGAAACCCTCTTCCTTCCTTCTTTCTTCCTTTCTCTCTCCCCACTTGTAATATATTTTCAAGTATTGTAATCTTACCGGACTTTGGCCGGAGGAATAGTAAAGTGTCTTTGTTTGCTACAAGGTACTTCCTTTTATTTTCAAGTTTTTATTTCGAGTTAAGCCGTGACTATGTCCGGCTAAAAAATTATATCTATGCCGGATAACTAACTTCTCTTTTATATAGACCATGAATGGATCTAAGCTTTATTTAAATATAGAAGAATTTTAGTATGGCTTCTCGACTTGGTTCCGAGATTGAGGTACGGTCGGATCTAGTACTACGTTTATTGGCCTTGTCTTTGTGACTCCGTCTGTTGAGCCGTGGTTTTTAGCCCGAAATTGAGTTTGATAAGTAGGGCATCTCATACCCGGTTAGAACTATCGAGACACATGGGCTTAATAAAAGTATGTATTAGATTCTTGACGGGCCCTTTGCTCGGGTAAAATAATAAAACCATGCGATCGAGAAACTATGTCAAAATTCTTGTATATTTGAATTCTTATGTAGTTAGACTACCTCTAAGGATATTGACTTGCTTGATCTACGATCTGGCGGACTACCGCCAGGTCGGTGATCCTGTATCGTTGAAGAATTTTAGTATGGCTTCTCGACTTGGTTCCGAGATTGAGGTACAGTCAGATCTAGTACTACGTTTATTGGCCTTGTCTTTGTGACTCAGTCATTGAGCCGTGGTTTTTAGCCCGAAATTGAGTTTGATAAGTAGGGCATCTCATACCCGGTTAGAACTATCAGACACATGGGCTTAATAAAAGTATGTATTAGATTCTTGACAGGCCCTTTGCTCGGGTAAAATAATAAAACCATGCAATCTGAGAAACTATGTCAAAATTCTTGTATATTTGAATTCTTATGTAGTTAGACTACCTCTAAGGATATTGACTTGCTTGATCTACGACCTGGCGGACTACCGCCAGGTCGGTGATCCTGTATCGTTGGTATCAGAGCCTAGGAAAGTTCATGGGATATATATAATTGATGTGAAGAATTCGGCATAGGTATATTCTCTCTTTTATGGATCAAGAGGATATTAAAAGCACTCGACTAGAAGAGGTAGATATACCTCAAAATCTTGATTTGTTAAACAAATGGACTATTCCGAGAGTTAATATAAAAACCATTTATGATTATGGTTGGTTTGATAAGATTTCTAACAAACAGGTTGATTAAAACAACTGAACAATCCTTGGCGTTAAACTCGTCCGAACAAACTATTCGTTTATTAAATAAGCGTGATATTGAATTATATAAATCTCGGTATAAATTTTTGCATATTGGCATGGTTCAAATTGCTTTTAAACCTCTAACTCTTAAAGGGTTACCAGAGACTTTCTTAGTTTGCTCTACGAGATGCGAGGAATTTAAATTTTCGTCAATCCTTGATGGGTTCGATAGAATCTACGGTGGCTTATGGTCCAGTTTATTTTAATGCTCAGCCCAATTTGCAGTTATCTTTGACTGATTCTAATATATTAGATGCTTTAACCTTGAATGTTATATATATATATATATATATATATATATATATATATCTTTATGATATTGATACTAGTATTATAATAAATTAAATTTTATTATGTTTAAATTTATGATCTCAATTGTCAGCCTATGCCACATTATAAAATATTTCAAAGTAGATATCAGATTTACAAAAATGTCGATGCCAGCTAAAGTAATAAAATAACATCTAAGGGCACGAACCTATATATGTATATATATATATATATATATATATATATAAAAAGCTGAATTTAGACAATCTGATGTGGCACCTCTCTATGGCCAGCATTTCTATTGATCTTTTTTCTCCCTTTTTTTGACATTTTATCTTTGTTTTGTATTGTTTATTTGTATTTAAAAAAAATAACATCCATTACACTAATAAAGATTTAAGTAAATGGAAATGGAAGATGAAAAGATAAAAACTATTCATTTTTCATAACTGTTTATAATTATTTAGCCTATAAAATAAAATAAAAATAGTTGAGCATTTGTAACAAATAAGAACAAATTTCTTCACTTTGGCTCTTCTTCTTCTGACGATGATAATGAATATATGGTATCAACTTAAATAGCTAAGATGTCCATCAAATTTCTAGGTTATGTGACTTTTTAACAAAGAGAAAGAGAGAATATCTCATGATTCTTGTGAAGACATTGATGTAAAGAAAGAGATCATGTAACAAAAGTTTCTCTTCAAAATAAAAGACTTTTTGAAAAAATGTTTATTCCTCCTACAAGGAGAGAAAATTCATTGTGGTTGAGAAATTTATAAGAAGGTTGATTAGTGTTTCAAAGGGTAAGAAAAATTATTTGGAGAAAAAATCATTTTTTTATGAAATTCGTATCAAATTAGGAGGAGAACAAGCAAAAATTTATTTTGTGATTTGAAAAGAGAGAAAATTAGATATTATTTCGTTCAATCTCATTATTCTTCTAATTTCTTTCTTCTTTTATTTTGTCTTGATTTTTTGTATCTTTAATTAAAGTTTTTTTCTCTTATTTATCTTTAATTAAAGTTTATATATATTTTCTTAAAAAAGAATTTTAAAAGATGATCATATTTAGTTCCTTTCCTCATCAATGCTATTAATCTCATAATTAGTGTTATTTATATTATTTTCTTAATTACTTTTTTTTCTTTCTTTTAATTATTTATTTGAAGAAATTATTTATTATAACTTTATAAGAATTACACATGTATTTTTACATAATTGATTTGTTATTTTTAAATTTTTTGGATCATTCTTCATCTTAAAGTTTCTATCTATATGTAATAATAAAGCTAAAATAGAAAATGTGGGGTGACACCTTCTTAGCAATAGATACTTATTTATTCTTATCAATGTTTCTGACATTTTTTGTTATTTTTTCCTTAAAATAATTATTGCCTCGATTTTTAGTTTTAGTTTTATTTTTTTAGCATTTTCTAATTTTAAAAGACTGAAAAATTTATATTGAAAATTTATAAAATATAAAAAATGATTTATTTAACTCCTATCATCATCAATATTATTATTAATTTCTTTTACTTATTTCCTTAATCTTCATTTCATCATTAATGTAATTTATATCATTTTATTATTATTATTATTATTATATATATATATATATATATATATATATATATATATATATATATATATATATATATATTTGTGACATTTCTTAGAAGTTAGGATTACTATTTATTTAATTTCTAAAATTTTTGAATTCTTTTGTCATACTAAATACAACATGTTTTATTGTAAATACATTCAATATATTAATCAATGTGTTGTATGAATGAAAAGAAAATTATCATTTCACAAAAACAAAGGTTAAAATATAATTTATTATGATTAAGGAAATATAAAAAATATTATTCCAATATCCATAACCATATTTAATACATTAAAAATTAATTGAAAAGCTGTAAATGGAAAAGGAATCACCATTTAAGGAATCATTATTTTTAAATTTTTGGATCATTTCTTCTTCTAAAAGTTTCTATCCATATGTAACAATAAAGTTAAAATAGAAAATGTAATGACACCATTCTTAGTAATAGATACTTATTTATTCTTATCAATTTTTTCTGACAATTTTGGTTATATTTTTCTTTAAAATAATTATTGCCTCAATTTTTATTTTTATTTTAACATTTATTTTTAATTTTAAAAGATTGGAAATTTTATGTTAAAAAATTAAATAATAGAAAAAATGATTTATTTAACTTTTATCATCATCAATACTACTAATTTATTTGACGTTTTTTCTTAATCTTCATCTCATCATTAATGTTATTTATATAATTTTGTTAAATCACTTATTTTTTCTTTTTTAACTCTTTTATATATATAAAGTTGGATATGCAAATGATGATGTGACATTTCTTAGAAGCTAAGATTACTATTTATCTAATTTCTCAAATTTTTGAGTTCTTTTGTCATACTAAATACAATATGTTTTATTATAATTACATTCAATATAGTAAACAATATGTTCTAGGAATTGAAACAAAATTATCATTTCAGAAAAATAAATGTTAAATTATAATTTTATTATGATTAACGAAAGATAAAGATATTATTTCAATATCCCATAACCACATTCAATACATTAAAAATTAATTGGATATAACTGTAAATGAAAAATGAATCACCATTTAAGGAAAATAAATGTTTGCAATACTATAATAATTAAGGAGAGAGTAAGATATTATTTTAATATCCTAATTTGGAACTTTTAATCTACTACTCAATTAAAAAGAAAATGCATTTAATAACATTAAAAAGTTATTAGTTTAATATTTTTTCTCATTATACTAATTCAATTCAATCAAACTTAATTTTAAAGATAAAATAACAACTCCATTTTAATTGTTATCAATATATTTCAAAAAATTATCGTGAAAAGGCTTTTCTTGCACCTTATTTTAATTTTCATATACTATTATTATTTTTTCTGTCATTTTTCAATGATTTTTTATTTCGATTTAAAATTTAATGTTTATTCTTAAAACTCTGATGGTACAAATTAAGGTGGAGTAGAATATAATAAATGATGATGATTCTACTAAATAAGAAGATATAACGAAATTGAGATGGTAAAGTTTTTTTTTTTTAAATGGATAGGAAATTCTATTAAGGTATCATTACGTCATTATTCAATATATTTTTAATATAAATTTCATTTGCTGATGCATTTGTTTAGTACTCCCTATGTCCCTAATTACTTGTTCACTTTTCCTTTTATATTTGTCTCTAATTACTTGTCCATTTTGACAAATGAAGAAAGAACAATTTTTTTTTACCTATTATATCCTCAATTAAATGACTAATTACTTTGAAAATTGCAGAATTTTTCATCTATTTCATAATGAATAGGGGTAAAATGATAAACTCACTATGTCATTAATTGATTTCTTAATAAATGTGTCAATTTAAAAGTGGACAAGTAATTAGGGACAGAGGGAGTATTACAGTGTTATTTCACATTACGAGATATTTCTTAGACATTTAAGGAGAATGGTACACCGGAATATATATTATATATTAAAGGATCAACTTCATGCAATGGAAGAATTTGTTATTAGCAAATATATTTTAATTTATTTGATAAAAAATATATTCTTCCTCATTTAATAGATGTAAAATTTGTCAAGCTTTATTTTTTTCACAATCTTCATATTATTAAAAATAATAATAATATTACGATTAAACAACAAAGTAAATATAAAATTAATCAAAAATATTTAATTTTAATGATCGCGTGAAGTGCGGCCAAGTTCTCTAATTTAAAACAAAAACGTAAAATTTAAATGGGTCTACAATAGAATTCCTAGAAATCCAACATGAAAAATTATGTTAAAAATGGAAAATAAAAAGTGAAATAAATTTAATTGAGAGTTATCCTTCTTCTGTCCCATTTCATGTGACACTTTTTATTTCTCGAGAATCAAATAGTTTAAGTTTGACCGTAAATTTGCGTATGGTATCTTCCATATTTTTAAAATAAAATTTATATATTTGTAAACTACGTAAAAATCAAAATATTATAATTCATAATAATTAATAATTCAAAATATTTTAATGATCTATGAAAAATTTAAGATCAAAGATAAACTAAATAGAGTAAAAGGGGAGAATGGAAAGTAGAAAAAAAGAAAAAAACCCGAATATATAGAGAGAGAAACTGAGGAAAAAAAGTCAAAAAAGTAATTATTCATGTGGGTTGTTGTGTATGTAGAAAGATACGTGTACAATTAATGAGCCACAATTAATTTTATAGTACAATTTGAAATGCTTTGTGTACAACTTGGTAGTGTCGTGTTCGTTCTCTAAAGTCTCACTTCTAATAAGGAGTAATTTCTAAACCATTCCTTATTGCTTTTCGTACAACTCTTTAATTGAATGAAGTGGGTCCACATATGGTACAACTTTTATTAGTTTTGGAACTATTCCTTATTGCTTTTGGTACAACTCTTTTATGCTGTGTTGGTTGGTACAACTCTTTTATGCTGTGTTGGTACACCCTAAGTGTCATTTCTAAATAAGAGTAAAGTAATATAAACTTTCAAGCACATTTTTCTAATTAAATAAAGTATAAAATAAAAAAATTGTTTCACTATTTATATCTATATTTAATTAATTTCAATAATAGCTATAAAAATGCTTAAATTAATTTTATGTGTTAAATTTTGTGTTCATATTTGTATTTAATATGAACATTTTTATTACTCACTCTATTTAAATTTATTTTTGTATTCTAATTTTGGCCAAATTCAAATCATTAAATATTTTTGTATCTTTTGATTTTTTTAAAAAATATATAAAAGTATTAAAATATTTTTAATATTATGATATTAATCATTTTATGTGAAAAGTTAAAATTAATATCATAAATATTAAATTGTGTACTAATAATATTAATATAACTTGCTCAAATAAATAATTTAATGATTTATTGCATTATTTTAAAAATATATTACAAAGTGAATAATAAACCTTATTAGTTATTTTAAAGTTAGGCATAGATTATGTGATGTGACATTTTTTATGATTTATTATTAATATTTATATTTATTTATTTTAATTTATATGACATTTTAAAATTTCAAAAATCACCTCTTTTTTTTTTTTACATAATTGCACCACTTTTTAAAAGAAAATAATCGTTATTGTATAGAGCAAAAGTAGACATGACATATGAGCAAGTTAGATTTTGATGCGTGAAGAGATAAAAGAGCAATGAATCAACACAATAGGTAATCCTTCTCGAAGAAGTAGAATAAATCAAAAGCTAAACATCAGATCAAAGCTCGAACACATGGAGAGAGAGTCATCAAAGGACGCTAATCGTTGTGTAATCGGTTCAGAGATAATGTTGAACATTATTATGTATATTCTTAGATGTTGTTTAATTAATCATATAAACGTAATTAAGAGGAAAATAAAAGCAATAGAATCGTTACATTGTATGGGATAAAATTCTATCATTGATACTTGAATTTTCTCTCTAGTAGTAATTATCAATATCATTAATTATTTGTTCATCAGCTTTGAGCATTTGCCATACGCTAATCTTCACCGAATATATCATTAAATCAAACCAACGCATGCTATATTTGCTTAATCTAATTAATTCATCAATTTTTTTCTTAGTTTATCTCTTACTTATAACTTTTAGTGCTTACATATTTCATTATCTTGATCAATTCAATTCATGAGAAAATGGCCAAATGACCCCCCAATCTATAACCGAATTTTTAACTACACACTTATACTTCACGGGGGTCCTATTACCCCCTGATCTATTTTAAAGTGGAATTATTTCCTCCCTGAAATGTCATTACCAAGCATCTGTCTTGTGGTGAAATACATGCACTTGACACGTGTATTTCACCTGATTTTTTTTAAAAAAAAGTTCTCCTTCCTCTTTCTTTCTTCCCCAATCATTTCTTCAACCTTAACTATACTAAACACCATTTTTACCTCAATAAATTTCTATATCTCTTACATTTTATAAAAACGAAAATTCAACTCACTTTTTCATCTACTCTGAATCTCTAGAGTCTAGAAGATAGCAATCCTAATTAATCAAATCTTTCATCCAACTAATTCAACAATTTTCCACATTTTTTTACATTTCGTTCGATCTTCTTCATTAGACAATTTCAGATACACATTAAGTAGGTCATGAACATTCGAGATTAGATTCATCCCTTGAAGATTTCGCCGACAACTCAAAATAATCACGAATGAGAAGACCAATTTGAGAAACCTCTCTCTCTCTTCCCCATTCTTTATTATTTCTCCCTCTAAAATTTTCATGATTAATTTATAATTTGAGTTTTTGATTTTGATTCTTCATGAATTTTAGGAGAACATGTAGGATCCTTCTTTCAAAATGCAGAAGAAATTGTTTTGTTTTAGTTTCTTTTATTAAGTTTGAAAATGTTTTTTAAATATATATACAATTACTTCATTTTGATTTTGTTACTCTTGAATCCATCACTTTAAAAAAAATTTAATTAATGGGTATGTTTTTTTTTAAAAAAAAAATAATTAATTTGTTAGATATGTTCTAAATAAGTTTATTGAAAAATTGTTTATTCATTAAATGCATTGTTGTTGATAATTTTTATTTCAAACATCCATTGAAAAAACTTTAACAATGATAATGGTGAAAAATGTTGTATAGATAAATAAGAAGAAAGAGAAAGAAAAAAGAAAATTAGAAAAATACGGAAATTAAAAAAAATAAATAGGCAACTCACTCTCTCAAAGAGAGTGAAATACACTCTCCATGCCAACTCAGCACTTAAGGGGTTATTTATTACATTTTAAAGTAGTTCAAGGGGGTAATAAAACTCCCGCGGAGACTATGTGTGTAGTTAGAAATCCGGTAATAGATTGGGGGGTTATTTGGCCATTTTCATGTGTATTTTGTATACAAATTTAATTGTACGTTTTTTTTTTTTTGGATAAACAATTTGACGTCCATCATGGAGAATAAAGTTAATTGTGGTGTCCTGTTCTAATTCTGTTGAACTAATACCAACAAACTTTTTCTTTGTGAAGCTAAGAAACCAATTAACTTAATGATTGACACTAGAAACACTGATTAGGCCAACATCAACATCAATACCAACCCCCTCCTAAATGATCCTTTCATTTAATTTCTAAATATAGAGATCAACATGCACTACTTCAATCAATACATATCTTTCCTCCAAAAGAGAGGATCTTAATGTGCCACCTTGTCACTTTGTTAGAAAGTATGACAATTAATTTAGAAATATAAGCAAAAAAAATTCTTTCAATATTAGATGAAGCTTCATAGATAATTGAAAAAAAAACTTGTTGAGTAAAGTGAGTAATTTATTTCACATTTTGAATAAAATCTATTTTTCTCTTAATAAACATTTGCCCTCAAATGTATTCATATTTCTCTAATATCCTCATCATCAAGGTAATGAAATTAGTATCTCCATATAAAAAAATTGTATCATCTGCATATCACAAATAAGTAATATTAGGTCCATTTATATTACTAGAAAAAAGAAATAAAACTATGCTTCATTAATTGATCTATAGTTTTAGACAATAATTCTTCTCCAATAATGAAATGAAAGGGTGATAAGGGATTTCCTTATTTATGATCCCTATAAAATTTAAGAAATTCATATATGATTCCATTAATATTGATAAATTACTAGTTAAAACTAAGATACTTTATTAGATGTCTTTGTTACTTCAAATTTTAAGGTTGCATTGACATTTGAATTATCTTAAGTTCATAGTTCTTTCATATCAACTACAATTTTTAGGAGGATATATATTAGTATTGTTAGTAGATGAATAAAGGAAGCCACTAATTAGTGTTTTTAAATTGATTAGTTAAACACAAATTTCTTTTTATCGAAAGTATTTGTTAGTGTATCTTGAATCTATCTTTATTAATAAAAAAATGATGGAACATTATTTATTTGTACAATAAATGTGAATGATTCTAAGCGGACATGAGATCATTAACATGTCTGCTTAGGATCATTCATACATTTAGCTTGGGAAATAAAATCTTTTTGTAGGCTTCATGTATTTTCGTACTCTCTTTATTTATTTTTATTTGCACTTCAAAATTTTATATGACTCTTAAGTCAATGATTAATATAAATATTTTATCATAATATTTATTTATTTAATATATAATTATAAATTTTGAAAAATGATTTGAGAAATAAGTAATTAATACTGAGGATAAAATCTAATTTTTATCTAAATAATATACTAAAAATGAGAAGTACAAATAAAATTTTAAAAATATAATCTACAAATAAAAGTGTAGGGAAGAAATATTGCTTGCTACTATTCTCTTGTATGGTAAGTAATTCAAAGGAAATTTATCGTAGCAACTGTGTATTCTTTTTTTATTCCCTTTTTCTATAAAATAAAAAAATTATTTGTGCGGTAGCGCATTTTCTTCACTTCTAAATTACTTGTTTGGCTATAAAAATATGATTTACATTTTTTAAAATAAAATTTATTTTGTTTGAGAATCAATGTTTGGTTGTGAAAATTTAGAATTTAATTTGATATTATGTGTCAAATTAAAAAAAAACAACTTACAACTTATTTTCTAACTTACTTTTAAAATAATAGTACATTCAAATATGATTATTTCACATTATTATAAAAAGAATAAAACTAAACACAACTCAATTTCATAAATTCAAAAAAAATAAAAATATTTTAGGGTTTAAATGGAGAAAATTGGAACATAATTAATTATTTTGTCTCCATTATTTTTGTGGTTATTGATGAGATATTATTACATTTTATAACTATGTATACATTATATGGCTAAGGCTGGGCATTGGACCGGAACGAGACAGGTTGACTGGTTTGTTGATTGGTACAAGGATGAATCAGATCGGAATTAACGGGATGGATACTAGGCTTCGTCCCGTCCCACTATATATCGGGATGAAATCAAATCGGACCGGAATGGAACAGGGTGGGATAAACGGGACGACACATATAGCTATTTCAAAAATAATAAAAAAAATTTAGTTATTTTGATTTTTTGAATTACGAAAATATGAATGTTTATTTATTTTTCTAAGTTTAAATTAATTGTTTTGAAATTTAAGTTTTGAAATTTATAATGTATTTACTTGAGTTTATTTTAAAGATATATTTTTTTTTAATTTTTACTTATTAAATTTGCAAGTTAAAGTTTAATAAAGTTTTTTGTTTTAAAGTTTTTGAGCTTAAGTTTTCAAGATTTGAAATTTTGAATCTTTTGAAGTTTATAAGTTATTACTTATTAATATGTTATAAGTTATACTTATAACTTGTAATTTAAATAATTTAAGTTTGTAATTTTAAAAAATTAAATAAAAATAAGGATAAAACAATGACACAAATTAAAAAAATATCAATCCAATCCAATTTTTTATTTTGAAAATATGCCTATATATAAATTATAAAATATTAATTAATTAATAATAAATAATTAATCGGAATTGAAACGGACCAAAATAAACCGGGATAAACCGGTACCGCTACACCAATATCAAATGGTGATACCGTTCCGTTCTGAGTACCGGTTCATGGTGTTCCATTCCGTCCTGAAGACTATCGGACCGGAACGGTACCAGACTGGTACCGGTATAACCCGATCCGGTGCCCATCCTTAATTATACCTATGAATTAAATAAATGATAAATATAAAACTAATATTACAAAATATGTGTTGTCGATACCTAGTTATTATTAAGGGAAAAAGGGTAAAAAAAAATACCCCTCAACTTTGTTTTATTGGTTGATTATGCCCTTACCGTTAAAGTGAAGTTATTTTTACCCCCTGCTGTTACTAATTTCATCATATATACCCCTCATTTGACAGAAAGCCCCAAATCAACTTAAATTAACTCAAATCTTAAAAAAACGATCCATTACCCATTTTTAAAACCCATGCCTGACCCTCTAACACTTAACCCATGAGATGAACAAAGGGAAAATAGGGGAGGAAGAAGTAATAACTTCAGCCTTTGTTTTCCCATTTTTCTAACCAGCCTCTCCTCTTTACGCTGCTGTCTAGCCACCAAACAACCACCCCTAAACGACCCCATTTTTTCTGTTTTCATAGCCACCATCACCCATTTTTTGGCCGACAACCAAACCCACCTGAAACTAGCTCACTCCGGTGGAAAACAATTTGTAAACCACCTCACAACCAGACGCCAACTCCGGCGAACCAGACCACCCCTTACTGCCTCTTTTCTCCAGCCAAAATGTCACCAGAAAACACCCAAATCGACCCCGCTGGTCGACTTCCCTCAACCCATCTTCCTTCTCCAACCAGAAACTCCGGTGAACCATATCGGAAACACCTCCAAGCAACCACCACTCACCTTCAAATCGCCAGAAATCACCACCCCAAAATAATCCTTTCCGCCGTCGCCTCATTGACACAAAAAAACTACCGCGAACATCCTCAACTCCATGAGCTCGTGGAACCCAACAACAACAAACATCCACCATCATTGCTGCTTCTCTTCCCCTTCCGTTTTACGATTTTGTTTATTTTGCAGATTTGCATTTTCAGCAAATCAGAATTCAATAGCCCTCCAACTTCGACAACAACAATCAACTCCGTCAAAAATTACTTTCTTTTATTGTTTTGTTCTTTTTGTTGTTATATTTTACTGCATTTCAGGTGAATTATTTGACTCTCATTTCAAACTCCAACCATCTTATTGTTTTTTAATGATTTTTAGCTATTAATAATTTTTGGGTGAACATTGTTCTTTCTTTCAATTTGTGTTATTACAAATGTGACAGTATTAAGCACTTTATAGATTTGGTGTTGCTTTGTTTTATTAATTCCCATGTTAAAAATGAAATGATGAAATTGTTCCAAAGAAAAAAGAGTAAAGTACCTCCGATGATTTCAGGAGTAAGTGTTTTAATGATAGAAGGAGATGAAGAAGATTAAATAAATGGGGTTGAGATTTTAATTGAGTATGAATTAATTTGATTTAGTGGGTCGGGTTTGGATTAAAAGAGAAACGGGTCATTTTAATTGAAATTGGGTAATTTTCATTGATTTAGGGCTTTTCGTCAAATGAGGGATATATATGGTGAAATTAATAATGATAAGGGTAAAAATAACTTCACTTTAACGGTAAGAACATAGTTAACTAATAAAATAAAATTGAGGAATATTTTTGACCCTTTTTCCTATTATTAATTAATAATAGTGATAAAAAGACAATTTTGATAAGTACTTCTTGTGATAAAAAGGACTGAAATTTAAAAAAGGTATTCAAAAACATTAGTACTAAAAGACAAATAATGTCAATCTGCGGGTATTTTGTTTTGTCCAACTACAAAGATCCCGTGAATGATAAATTACATTCTTTAAGGCTCTTACGGGAAAGTCATAAATATCCGACTTAAAAAGGGAAATAAATTATTACTTTCTGTTTTCCGTTGTTTTATATATAGTTCTTATTAAAAATAAATAGTTCTTAATATTTCTCATTTCATAAAATTATGCATAAATAATAGTACTATTCTTTTTTTCTTTTTTTTTTTATTTTTGAGAGTTATTAATCTTAAAAGTATGAATTTAACCAATATAGGAAAATTAAATGATTAATTCATGTTCATTGATCAATTTAATTAATTAAAATAAATAAATTAATGTTCATTTACTAAGTATTTGATTCAAGAGAATACTAAATGATGGTATAATGACAAACTTACCTAGCTTCTTTAGGGACGTAAAATCTAAAATAAAGACATATAAATAAAAACGAAAGAAGTAAAAAAAACACCAGTACTTGAAAATAAAAATATGTATGTTTTTATAATTGTATATCTTTATACTCTATATTTTAAGGGTTTTCAATATTTATTTTATTAATTTTCGTACTAAATATTGATTTTTTTTTTTGTATTAGTGACGCTTATTCTTAAAAAAGATACTAAGATCCTATATAACAAAGACCATTTCCTATTAAGATGACTTAGAGTACTTACCACTTCGTTATAACTCTTGTTGGTAATTATTATTTATTATATTGAAAAATAGATGCAATTGATATTCATATTGAAATTTGATAAGTTTGGATTTGAATAAAAAAAAATCCAATATAAAAAGATAAAGTGCTTCGTAAAAAAAATCTCTCTCCTTGTGTCCTTAATTACTTGTTCACTTTTAAATTGACACATTTATTAAGAAATTAATTAATAACATAGTGAGTTTACTATTTTATCCCTATTAATTATAAAGTGGATGAAATTTTTTGCATTTTTCAAAGTAATTAGTCATTTAATTAAGGGCATAATAGGTAAAATTTTTTTATCATTTCTTGATTTGTTAAAATGAATAAGTAATTAGGGACAATTATAAATAAAAGAGTGGACGGAGGGAGAGGGAGTATTTATTATAGATTGTTGAAAAACAGATGCAAGTTCCCAAGAAAGAAAGTCCGAGATCTCTCTCTCTCTCTCTCTGAGCTCTGTTGCTCAATTAAGTTGTTATTGGCTTCACTACTCTTCACCTTCACCCCCACCCCCACGCCACCCCACCCCACATCCTCAATTTCCTTCTACTGACGCCACCGCCACCACCATCTTCTCTGCCGCTCTCCATTTTCCGATGACACCACCAACTCAGTTACCTCCATTTTTCTCTTCTTTCTTTCTCTTTACCCCCTGTTTCACTGTCAATTTTTACATGTGAATTATCTTCAATTATACCTTCATACTTCCTATTGTCTTTTTCATCCACATGGGTTTTTCCTACTAGAACGATCTAAGTGAAAATCTTGAATTTTTGTGTTTGATAAGGATAATAAAGAGTGTTTCCTTTTTGAAGAAAAATGGATCATAGTCGTGTTCAGCAGCAACCAATTACTTCTGGTTTAACTAGGTATCGATCTGCGCCAAGTTCTTATTTCTCGACCCTATTAACTACTACTAATCCTGTTACTGGTGGAGGCTGTGGTTATGCAAGAGATGATTTCTCTCACTTGCAAAATTCTAGTGCTTCTTCATCTACTGATATAGAGCAAGTTTTCGCTAGATTTGTAGCTAGTATTGGTAACTCCAACTCTAACTCAGGGAATTTGCATACAAATCAACAAATTCAGGAAAACCCCACGAGTAATATGAATGCTAGATCGGATTTTATTGTTCCAAAACAAGAGGTTACACCGCGATTAGTGCGACATAGGAGTAGTGATTACTCTCTTGTTTCACAACAGATGAATTATCAAAATCAGAGTCAACAGCTCATTTCACCTGTGAAAAAGGAACCCCATACTGATCATGCTTCAGCTTCACAAATGAAATACCAAAGCCAATCTCAACAAATTGAGAAGTCAAGGGAAGTCACAGATAAGTCATTTGTATTCGCGAATTCGGCTAATTTGACACCTGGTAGTAGTAGTGGTGGTAATTCGAATCTTACCCGTTATAATAGCTCGCCTGCTGGATTCTTTGCTCAAACCAATATCGAAAATGGTATGCATTTATCTTTGCTTAAACAGTGTTGATAGAATTTTGTAGCTTTATACTGTATGTTTTAATGTTTGTTATGAACCTTGTCCTGTGAGACTGTGTGAAGAAACCCCTCTATATCTATGAGTATGCTTGTGCTTTTAACTCATTTTGTGCTTATTGATTCATATAGTGTGTACATGTATATGAAGAACATCATTAGTTGTTGCAGATAAGTAAAGGATCAACTTGATTAGAAACTAATAGGTTGAGTTGCCATTTAGTTTTCGTGTTTCGATATTACTGATGGGAATTGAAATCTAGATAACCTTAACGTACAAATAGGATTCTTGATAACATTGATATCTTGCCTTTATGACACTAAAGACATCGAGACGAATAATCAATGGAGTGGTAGAGATGGAGATTTATCTATTAAATTATTTTCTTGATAAGTGAGTTCTACTGAAATACCGTATAGGTATAAGTTAGAGGGTCTCTTATTTTAATAAATCTTTGCCAAGAAGATGAAGAAAGAGTGATTTTTGCTTATGAGTCTTAAGTAAAAATTAGTGGTCATCATCTCTAACTGCTTAATCTGACTTTAGAGTTTAAGTTTGTTGCTAAAATTCCAGCAATTGACAGAATATGGTGCTATGCGAGGCATAGGGAGTTATGGAACTGGTACTAATGCTGCTACAGAAACTTCATTGTCGACTCCGAAAAGTTTCAAGACTCAAGTTGGATTCTCATCCGGGAAACCTCCTGCTTCTCCCAGGCTAATGGCTCCAATCTCTGAATTTAGAGATAAAGTCTTGGAAGAAAAGAGCACGGGGAATGAACATAAAAATGATGAGAACTGCATTACAGATTTCCCCATGCCTTCTTGGGAAGATTCACACATTTTGTCCGACGATTTCCTCAAAGCTGAAGACATTGAGATTGAGCCATACTCTAATGAAGATGCATCTCATAATCAGGTATTTGTTATCTTGTTAGAGGAGTTGTCGGCGTGATTAATCATCGTCTTACACCTACGTGATTTTGATGATCAGAATAGTGAAGGGCTGGGTCGCCCGCCAATTCCCTTATCTCATCATTTGAGTTTGCCCACAAGTATCATGGAGAAGCTCTTGCAAGATTCAGTACACTTGAATGTCAGAGCAAAGAGGGGTTGTGCAACTCACCCTCGTAGCATTGCAGAAAGGGTAAACACTTTAGCACTAAAAACTCGAGTTTCCTTGTTAAAATTCAGCTCATTAAAATTGTGACTTTTGGATTTGATAAATTGATGTGTCGAATGACTATATCATGGGAGACAGGCAAGGTAGTGAGATAAGTACAGAGCTTCTACCGGTTTTTGACATGCACCAGTCTTAATAGGGATGTCAAATGATTCGGTTTGGCCAGTTATTTTCAAAAACTCAAGACATACGACTTACGAGACCCTATTTTTACTGTATTGTGTATAACCAAAATTGGACTTTCTCAAACCGTACTAATGTTAATTTGATCCTTCCGACTTTTGACATGCATGGATCTTAGCATGTACTGATATAGTTTTAGTAATAATTTCAGGTGAGAAGAACACGAATAAGCGACAGAATGAGGAAGCTGCAAGAGCTTGTTCCCAACATGGACAAGGTAGAATCCTAACTTATTAATTTCACCGAAATCAGGTACAGTAGAAATGTTAAGTGTATTCATCTTGCTATTTCGATTTCATTGCAGCAAACAAACACAGCAGATATGTTGGATTTTGCAGTAGATTATATTAAAGAGCTGGAGAAACAAGTGAAGGTATATCCTACAGAATTTCGGATCACAATGAGCGCGAGTCCACCGGATTTATAATAACACTCCTTATTTCTTGTGTTCTTTGCAGATATTAGCAGAAATGCGCTCCAAATGTACGTGCATAAATAAGTAAAAAGCTACAGATCAAAAGGTGAAAGTAGGATGAAAGGGAAATGATATATTGAAATCAGCTAGCAGAAGTGGATTCCCTTTGACACTTGAAGAAGACAATGAGGATGGCATTTTGGTGGGTAGAATATATAGAAGCAAATATTTGATATAACATAATATACTTTTTTATAAAAATGATGTTCGAATCAACTTGTGCCCACCTCAATTACGTGATTTGCTTGTATGAATAATTATGTCCACTACAACCTCAAATGTACATATACTTCTGTCTATTTTACTTGGCTTTTCATGTCTATAGGTATAGCATGTTTGAGATGTTTGGAACTTGTGTTCTTTGTGGATTACACTTCTAATATAACACTCTCTCTGTCCCTATTTATGGACATGTTCCAATTTACTGGTCTATATTGACACATTTATTAAAAAAATAATTATTGACATAGTGAATTTATTATTTTACCTCTGTTAATTGATTGATAGAACTTCAAAATTAATTTACTCATTAAGGAGGTTTTATCTTTTTTTTTCAAAAATATTAACTCTCAACATAAATTGAGGATATAATAAGTTAAAAAATTATCTTTTCTTTTTCTTTTTGTTAAAAATGACAAGTAAAGAGGAATAAGTAAAAAGTTAAAATAAAATAAATAAAAAGGGATAGAGGAAGTAAATGATTATAGTAAATGATAAAAATAAATTAAAAATTAAGTGATAAATTATTTTTTTAATTTTATAAATTGAATTTGTAATAATAAACTCATATTTTTAGTAGGATGAGCAAATTAAAAGTGGATTGAGATAGTGGTAACTTTGGATGAAAGGTGGTTTGATTCTTTTGTATGATGTATAAATATGTGTGCCACCTTTCAAAAGTTCAATCACTCTTTATTAGAGAAAAGGAATCACAATCTTGTAGGCCCCTCCTTTTCTTTGTTTTAGTCTAATACACTTTTAATTGTCATAGTTTCTTTTTCATAGTCAAATGATAATAATTTTGGTTAATATTTTACGATATATTTTTTTATCATATTGATATTCAAAAAATTGAGTTTTATAATACTTTTCGTATAGTTTTTGAATATCCAATTTTTTTGTTTAAAATATTGAATTAATGTAATCTAATTTAACTTTAAAAATTAATCAAATTGACTTTTAAAAAACGAAATATGACAATTAAAAATGGACAGATGGACTAATATCTTTCTTTTCAAGTTTGTTTGAAGCTGCAACAAGATTTACCTGAAACCTTTTCTCTCTCTTGACCAAAAAAATGTATGATAAAAGAGCTTTATCAGAGTAAAAATAGGATAGGTTAGAATTTAATGGTCGGTTGGTACGAAGGATAAGGAATAATATTTTAAAATAAAATGTAAAATTATTTATTCTATGTTTGATTTGACATATTAATTAGTTTTAAGATTATTTATTCTATTATTTGTATTATAATGATGAGATAAATTATTTAATATATATGATGTAATAACTAACTACATGAGATAATTTTGTCTATCCAATCCCTATACATGTTATTTAATAGTTGTATAGGAGAAATACTATACATGTATTAAATCTTGCGTAAGTAATACTATCATATTTGGTAATTTGGTTAGCATGGTATAAAATTAAATTTGATTGACAATTTGATAACTTGCATAACTAATACATGCATAATTATCAGGAAATCTATGTCTAATTTTATGCAAAATAGAAGATAAAATAGCTACTAAAGGGTCCCTTCAAGTTTAATGTAGTCCATCAGCCACTAACTTTGATGTATAATATCAATCTATAAACACATTAGAATAGTTAGAGATTAGCCACTAACTTTGATGTATAATTCTGTGTGATTTCTTTTCAACTTCTAGTACTGAGAATTACTCTTTGTGGAGTTGCTAAAAATAAAATGGGAGTATTGACAAATCGGTGTGAAATTGAAAAAACAATATGTTGCAAATGTGTAATTATACCTACAAACACTTATATTAAGTCACTCGAAGTGCTATATCAAAGTTAGAGGTCAAAGGTGAGTCTTGCAACAAAAGTTCAAATTGAAGGTTCCATTTAGGCAAAATATTTTTAAATAATCTTGTATATAGTATGACTTGGAACATGCATTTGTCCTAATAAATAGGGAATTAAAAGGCATACTACTTATAAATTTAAATGTCTTTGAGTCTAGTTTCCAGAAAAACTAATTGCTCGTCCATTCTACTTTAAAGCATAAAGTTATGTTTGTTTTACCAAAGACATAAGCAGTACTTGATGTGCCTAGAAATTATCACATAAATAGGCATTGAGGACACTAATTGTTGAACTAAAAAGGGCTCAAATGAGTGGAAATCTACCACGCATCAACACTCCGAATTAAACTTTTGCTTATTCTCAAGTAAATCAAGAACACAATTAGTTCAACAAGGGTGTCTTCAACAGTTCTCAACATGTGAGTGTCACCACAATACTACTAACAAGATATGCAATGACTCAATCATGCTCAAGAAGCTTCAAATAGTGACTAATCTGTATCAACACAAGCTCAAGGTCACACATGCTCTACAATAATTCAAAACCATGCTTCAACAAAAGTATTTAAGTGCCCTCACATCAAAAACGATTTCATGCTCTCACAAAGCATATCAATAAATAAGTTAGTAATCAATACAACTCTCTCTCTCTCTCTCAAAGAGAAATACATGCAAGCTCTTCACTTGGAGACTCACACCTCAATTGTCAAAGCTCTTTTCAAAGAAATGTTGTACTCATCTACACCTCTTCTCAAGTTCTTTTCATTCATTTCACTTGGAGACTTACACCTCAATTGTCACTAATTTGTTGGACACCCCTTTTATTTAGTCACACTTTCTTTTTCATTTCAATTTTCAAGCTTTTGCTCAATTATTTTTTATAAGGAGTAGTTCCTTATTTTTGCAACAAATCTCAAGGTTGAGCCTCACTTTTCTTTCTTTCACACTTGACATTCTTTCCTCACTAATCAAACAAATCAATTCTTAGAAAAGGATTTTATGGGTGAGAAGTTGGGAATAATTTGGTTCAAGAAGTTTCAACAAATGGTTTAGGCTCAAATGGTGCCAAGATGGTTGCACACCCTCGCAAGGTAGTCACAAAATGTATGAGTAATAGATTGATTGGTGACTTTTTTTTTTTAAGACAATGAATTATGTGTGTAGTAGAAAAAATGGATGCGTTAAAAAACATGCCTAAACTTCTATCGTATATAGTGACATGTATATCTCTTTTTGTGACATTATAAAATGCTAAATGCTTAGTACAAGTTTGAGAGAAATTAAAAATAAGTTAATGCAGTCCACTACTATTATGTGTTATTTATTTTTGTTATTTCTGTGCTTATACATGTAATCTAAAATTTGTATAGTTCTTCATGCCACATATACAAGGATAACTTAATTAAAAGATGAAATATATGTCATATTTGTTGAACAAAAATCACTATTAACCTATATTAATTTTTCAAATAATGTAATAATATCCTTAGTCTTTCATTTTAAGTTTTTAATCTCTTTTGTTGGCAAAATGTACTGAAAATTTATACCCTTATTTAAAATATATCTTCTCTTGAAATTTGTTCCTCCTTTGACACTGAAATGAAATATGAGGCTTAAAATGATCTAAGTTGGAATTAAAGGGTGAATGAAAAGCAAAAAAAATCATATGCTAGTTTCTAGTTTCTCGTCTCGTTAGTCTCTTTGTCCCATTGGTATTGTACATATGTGTCTTATTTTGGGGCACTTCTTTGATCTATGGTGAGGACACTTACATGAAATGACTTAATAAAGTCAAACTTCTTATATTATGCCTTTTGTATACATTGAAATAGCTGCTAAGTAAGATGTTACAAGTTGAGGCTGCATCGAAAGAGGATCTTGAATAATTTATTTTTAAGTTATAAGTTGGCGACATTCATGAGAAGTCGTCTAAAGATATATTTTTATCAACAGTTTTTGCACATTTTTGGGGCTTGCATTTGTTTAATTTTGTGGAATCTGAATAAATAATCAGAAGAGGTTTATAAGATTCTTGTATAAACTAAATACTTATTGAATGTGTAAGACTAACTTTTTTTTTAAGATAATGACAATATGAATCGGAGCTAATAGTTGAAATTTTGCATTTGTCTTGTTTATTACCCTTACTTCTCATATTAAAGATAATGACAATATGAATCAAAATTACTTTATATGTTCTACTTTTCAATATTATATGTTCTCCTACTTCTCAAAAATTTCCCCCTTTTGATGATGATAAACAATGCTTCATCACACATCAAGACTCTTTGTCAATCATCAAAATTACAAACACCATATCTCTTATTCCCCAACAACTTCCCCCTTTTTGATGATGACAAACAATGCATCATAGTTTACTTTGTCAAACATCAAAACACTTTGTCAATCATCAAAACTACAAATATCATGTTTCGTGTTTCTTATTCCCCATCAATTTCTCCCTTTTTGATGATGTCAAACTATGCATAATATGTCTCTAACCCACATCATATAACTTCCTCCTTTTGGCATCATTGAAAACCAACAATTAAAGAACTCGATTAACATACAATGAGTGCAATATCATTTTAACTCATGGCTACTTGGGCAACATTTTCTAGTACACTTCTACTAACAATAAGGTAAGTTAATCTAAGGATATTAGTCATCTTACACTCACACACATCAAGATCTTCAATGAGAAACAAAATAAGCAAATATGTATCTGTTTAAGCCCTTAGAGCCCTAAATCAAAAGCATATGATATCATGAGTATGAGACCGACACAAGCACATCAAAGAGTCTGAAAAAATGGAGGATAAGGATTGGGATGAAGATTACTAAAGTGAGGATGAAAGGATTTTTACTACCATCAACAATTTTTTCAGTACGCCCATTGTGCACCAGCTCAATCATTATGATCAGTTTCCTTAGAAAATGAAATTTCATCAAGAGAAATATGAGGTCCATCATCAGTTAAGCATATTCATTATATATCAAGGAGACTAGGTGAGTATTTTCAAGCATTAGGACCAGCAACAACAGAGTTATGAAGCTCCCTTTCTTTAAACTTCTTTCAACTACAACATAATTTTAGTTTTTTTTTTTGTAACTCTGGTCTAACTCCATAAAATTTTCACTCTGCCATGGCCCTTTTGTTAGATAGCCTTTTCTTGATGACATTTCGAAGGATTACCAAATATAGGTAAGAGATTCATCACATTAATTTTGGTGCAATAGAGATGGGTTTATCGATAATAAAGGCAAACACCGATAATAGTTTGTTCCTAAGAGATTGTTTCCCCTGAGAGATATCTAGTTATACACTTGGAATGGATGAAATATCAATTTGGAATTTGTGAATCTGATTCAGATGTGAGAGGTAAAACAAGGTTCCCCCAAATAAAAGCAAGGGTGACTTTAAAACTGAGGTCCTCATCATTTGATTAGTTTGGGATTGAATGATGCTTATTGTCAAAGAGAGGATTCTTGGTGATTTTTAAAAGAATTGGATTTTGATGATCGACCAGGTTTACTAGTGCTTATGTTTGACACGAACTCAGGAAATTCATGCATTGAGAAATAATGGTATATACCTGAGTATTTCAAAGAAATCAGGTTCTCCTTTTGTGTGTTCCTCAATGATTTGCTTAATGTTGTCAGTAAAAGAGTAGGGAAAATATCCGTAGACCTTCTAAACATTATTTGAGATGTGCTTGGAGTGTGTACATATTACAGTAAGTAGATATTCATTGTATAACCACTGAAGCATAAAATTATTAGTTTGCTAGCCAATTATTAAAGGAAATCATGATAATGTATCAGTTTGTTTTGACAAAACCAAGCTCTCTAGATGATTTTTCTTAAGTTCTTCATATTCAAGGTCATCATGAGTATGCTTGCATCATCATATTCTACCAAATTAAAAACATCTCAAGCTGAGTAACATAGAGCCATATCTTGTATTTTCATAAGCGGTACTCTCTTCGGTTTGATAAAAAATGAGCACACAACCTCATACTAAAAAAGATATCTAATCGATTTGATGTCAGGTACGATTAAAGAACCTATCAATTTCTAATAACTTCCAATAAATAACGAAGACCGGGTTCATATGGCGAAGTTCCCCCTAAGGTGTTCAGACTCTAAGTGTCCTGATTTCTCTGTTGTTCCCCTTATCTCGAAGACTATGAGATAATCCCATTAACTCCTACTGCAAGTGCATCAATGATTGTCAGATGTGGATCGGGTTCATCTTTTATGTCTCTAAATTTGCATCATCAAAGATATTTGATATCAAGTTACTTTCTTCAATGTCAACCTTTTCATTCTGCTTGAATGATGACTTCACATATTTCCTTTTTGTATACACATCATACACAATATCTTCACAGATTTTGATTTGGGGAATCCCATGAACCAAATCCTTCATGACTAGTTTATTTAAATGAGAGAAACTAGCATGACACATTCTCTTATGTCAAAGTAGAGAAATATCATTAATGATGCCGAGACAAGTAAGATTCTCTTCATGAAGACACATGATGTCAATTTTGTACACATTCTTGTGTCTTTTTAGAACCAGGTTCCCAAAGTTAGTGTTTGGCACAAGACATTCAACTGATGTGAATAATAAATTATTTTTTTTGTCATACATTTCAGAGATGCTCAACGAGGTGTGCTTCAATTCTTGAACATAAAACACATTCTCTATGGCAGGGGATTGTGAATTTTCAACTTTGTCAATCTTGACTATTTCACATTTCTTATCATTTTCAAGAACTTCACTGCCGCCTTGAAAATTAGAGAGTGAGAGAAATTTTTACCAATTTTTGCAACTATTTGAAGCATGCCCTATCTAGTACCATGTTGACCTTTTTCCTCTTACCTTCACCTGAAACACTAGTGTAACGACCTGTTTCCGTCATTATAGAAAAGCCAACGGAGAAAGAATTTGGGTCAGAAAAACATTTTGTAGTGACTTGGGATTTTCTAATCTAGTCCAGATTTGGATGAAATCAAAGTCACGAGAGTCTAGGAAAATCTGGTAATGAATGAGAGATTCAATAATGATTTTGGTTGCATTAAAAAATAGCTAAAACATTAAGGAATTCGTACGACTTTATAGAATTGAATTCGAGCGAGTAGAACTCCCAAAACTGATCTAACGTGAGCAAACATGTAGTTATTGAGCGTCATGAATTAAGGCGTGTTGTGAAATAGAGGTTTGGAACATAATTTTTTACTCACTATCTCCTTGTAAGCTATTGTGATGGGATTATTCCCGCCAGGGCGGGGCTGCTGTAGCGGGTTGGGGACTGTTGTAGCGGGCCAATCACGAATTAAGTCGGGAAAAACCCCATAATGTTATTATTCTACAATTTTCGTTCTTGAGAGCTAAGAGACGAACCAAGGCAAGTTCTTGACAGTTTTCCACCTCTTCTAGCGCTAAAGGTAAGGATTTTACTCCCCTAATCCACTTTTCGATCCGTAGATCTTAGATTTTTGGTTAATTATTATTGGGGAAAGGTTTTTGGACTGAATTTAATGGTGGGAAAAAGCCCTACCTGCACCTCAGGATCATGGGTTTGGTCTAGTGTTATTGGGTTCGTTATAATCTGAATAATTAGACCTTTGATTATTGATCCTTGCGTATATTAATTGTTTGTAGACCTAGAACAAGCGAATAGAATCTGGAAAGGGAAGATTCAACTGCCTTTGGGTATTCAAGCTTGGTTTTGAGGTAGGTGATGGTTTGATTTTATGTTTGTGTGATATATGTTAGTAGATGCTTCATTGTAATGAATGTATGTATGCGAATGTTGCGCTATTGATCACATCTAATGCAAATGAGTATAAATGAATGATTGTAAGCCATGAATCAACACTTGATTGTATGATTATGAGAATTTACATTGTGATTATGATTGTGACATGTTGAATGGATCGTGTGTCACGTTTCGACAGACTAACTAGGATCGAATGTCACGTATGTACCGACATACATATTGGAATAGGTGTCACATTTCGACACACTAACTTGGATCGGGTGTCACGATCCATCACACTAACAGTTTGGGCATGGGTTCCATGATATGACCATTGACTTGTTATATATGTGTATTATTGAGAATGTGGAATGGTACACTGTTTCTAAAATGATAATTGATATTGTATATGTTTGGTATATGTGTGTTTACTATGTTGTGATTGCTTATATATATGTTTCACTTACTGGAATAGCCGTGTGATCCTACCAGTACACTATGGTGGTGTACTGATACTGCACTTACTCTTTCTTTGTTGAGTACATGACAACTTCAGGTCGTTACTGACAGACCTCGTTTAGGAGATCAGTGAGAAAGATCAGATTCAAGAGTGAGCCAATTCTTTCAGGCTGCCATGGGTCCTCTATGTTTTAGTCCACACTTTTCGGACTCAGACTTTCTAGTTAGATATTTGTTTGTTTAGTTTTGGGTTTTGATTAATAAAGTTTCAAAGACACTTCATCCAATTCTAAGCGTCAACAGTCATTAATCAGTATAAAACCCAACTAAATGAGTTGGGGTCGAATCCCACAGGGAGTGGTACGTGTTTAAGAGTCAATTGGGAAGTATGAACATGATCAAATCAGTCATAGGAATAAATATTATCGAATAAAGACATCATTCAAATCAAGGGGTGACACGAATGTCAAATAGGGGGTTTTGGTTTGAAATTATCAACTACAAACTGTGGCAAACAATACGAAATAACAATAATGAGAGGGTTCTTGGGATGTGATTCGATTATAGGCTAATATAGACGAACGGGTAATTGCAACTATTAAAAAGTAGCTAGATATTAGTGAGTAAGCTAGGCAATATAGGAGATAAACTTTCTCTCGAACAATTTACCCCGAATCAAGTTGATTTCTCTCAAACATCAGCAAGCATGAAAATAAGAACAACCCACACCTTAGTCCATTCACTCTCTCGAGCTGAATGTGTGGGATTGGGTTTAGGATTCACTCTCTCGAGCTGAACCCAGGTCAATCCAATACCCACAAACCATCAATCACTAAGTTTAGTTTTAAAACCTCTCTCTCGAGCAAGCCAAAAACACAAGGGTAGAACTGCATTTGCAACTACAATTCTAATTAAACCACAATTAATGATTAAACTCACTTCTAAATAGCATTTAAACTAACAATTAGCAATACCCATAAACTAAATCAGCCCATAATCACATAATCACACCACAATAATTGGGGTTTTACCTAGACATCATAAAAAGGTAAAAACAGTTACTAAATTGATTATCCATTAATTGGGTAAGTGTAGATTCGTCCTTACAATGCTCCAATTAGAAGAATCTCAAAGACCCACTTCCAATTTCTCAAAAGTGAAAAACTTCGATTCTTCAAAGCTTAGGAAAAACTAGAGAAAACTGTCTCACCAGTTCAAAACTCAATAATAGACTAAAAATGTATGAGCTAAGATACTAAACTAAATGTTCAAAAATGTATTTATAGTCGCCAAAAATGTGCTGCGAAGAGTCACTCAGCGAAGTAAGTTGGGCTCGCCGAACCACTCGGCTAACCACCCTTTGGTAATTTCCATCGCCCTTCTGCCTTGACATTCAACATCCTCAAGGTTTGTAACTTTGGGCGATCCAACACCGCATCGCGGAACCACTCAGTGATCTGCCGACTGCTTCTTTCTCTTGCCAACTTGGTTCTTTCCTTCAGGGATTGGCACACTGGAACTTTAGGCGGTCAAGAAGCCATTCGGCGACTCGCCAAGTGGACTTGGCGATGACCAGGCTTGCTTTTTTTTCATTCTTTCAACTCGCTTTGTTTCTTTTTGCAAATCAGTGTCCTTGCTTTGTTCCTCAATCCATATATACCTGGAAATCAAGGGTTTTACATCAGTTATTGGCACAAAATAAGCATTTGAGGACACTAAATCTATATAAATAAAGCTCTAAATGAGTCTAAATCTCGGACTCATCAACACCCCAACTTAAACTTTTGCTTGTACTCAAGTAAAACTCAAGTTCAACAGTTTAAAAAGGATGTCTCAAACAGTGATACAAAAGATTCAATCATGAATGCACACAACAAGACTGAACTTACTCATGTAAGGATCAATTGTGCACTCAAAGGTTCAAGTTGTGATTCACCATTATCAAAGATTCTCAAGTTCACAATACTTGCTTCAAATGCAAGTTCAGCTCAACAAAGGTACTCAAATGCCCTCCCAACAAATATGATTCCATATTCACACACAATTTTTCAATAATTTATAGTTCCAGAATCACATACAACTCTCACACTCACAAAGATGAACACATGTAGGACTTCACCCATAGGTTTGTCCTTATTTTCGAGCCAACATTCGTTTCAGCTCACGCAAGATCAAAAAGGTCTTTTCAAGGCTTGTAACGGGGTGTCCGGTATTCCATTGGTATGAACATCATTTCCTTTCCTTCTCTTTAACATTTCCACTCGTGCTCAAAATTTACCCTATTATTCACTTCCAATGGAATACCGGACATCCCATTTCTTTTGCACTTTCACAATTTTATTTCACAACTTTTTCAAAAAAATTTATGAAGGGGTTCCATCTTTTTCAAAACCATGGATAAAGGGGAACTTCTTCACACTTCTTGATTTACCTTCTCTTTTCACCACACCCCCAACTTACGCTTTTGGCCTAAGTTAGCTATTCAAACAAATAACACTTCATGAGGATTATGGGTGAATGGATAAAGAGGGGTTACAATTGCATCAAGTTTCTTCCAAGAAAAGGATAAGGCTCAAAGGGTGTTCAAACAATATTCACACATCTCACAAGGTTGGCCACAAAAGAGGTATATTGTTAAATTGCTTCACTCTTCAAAATTGTTGTCTAAGATCATTTCAAGAGCTTGCATCACTGAGTCCACCGGACCAACAGAGCAAATTCTAAATGTCATCACACAAGGTCACGGTAAGCTCATCACACAAGGCATTGGCACCAAGATCAAACAAGACTCCACACTTTCTCTAGTGTGCAATGTTCATCACAAGAGACTCATTTGATAATCAGCTAGTCACAACGAGATGCAAAAAGTCCATATATTGTCAATGCAACTTCATTTGGCTTGACATAACCACAGATTCAATTTTGTTTGATTAAGAGCACTATTCAAGTCATTGATATTGATCATAATCGATACTCAAATTTGCACAAGAACAACCACAATCACACACAAGAGGTGACAATTTTTTTCCAGAAAGGTCAAAAACCATTTGCATTCATAATGAGGAGCCATAAGCTCAAACATCCACAACACGAAATCAAAACACAATTTAAACATAAAAACCCAATAATATATACAAAAGATGGTCACAAGAGGTAGTTATGGAAATACCTCACCCCACCACAAATAAAATTTGTAGTTGTCCTCAAATGCAACAAAATAGTAAAAAGTCAATAAAAATGATATAGAGGGAGGTAATGAAAGATCCTGTCTACACAATCTCTCCATCATTCGGGGCATCAATCCTGGTGCAACAGCTGCACTAGCTCCACTAGAGCCTGCAATGGATGTCTTTGTCAGCGATGTCTGCATAACTGACTGTGCAATCATCTTCTCTGAATTTGGTAGGTCTCCATAAATGGTCTCCTCCCGAGCATCCAGCTGCTCTTCATCCGTCTCAGCCTCTGACTTATTAGCAGCAGCATCCTCCATAGGTACATCTTCGGGGGTCGCCGAAGGCATCTCAAAACTACCCGGGACACCCTCAGTCTCAGCTGCCTTAAATAAAGAAGTGATGTTTGTAGACTTTAGATAGTCCACATCATTCCTCAAGTCTGCAACCTCGGCTTTCAAAGTCGTCATCTCTGAAGTAGCGCCCTGTCGACTCTCACAAGTCTTTTCTCTCACCGTGAGAGCGTCAATAGATGTCCGGGGGGATGTCAATGCAGCTAGGATGGCCTGCTCGATCATCCAAGGTACCGCGGCCTCTAATTGGGTAGCCTACACATTGGCAGAATGGGCTAAGTGCCCCATATTCAGGATTATGGCCTGAGTAATCCTGGTGGGAGGAGAAGCAGTAGATGAACCAGGAACCTGGGAGGAAGTGAAAGCGGGAGTACTTGAAGGCTCAGAGGCCGGAGTAGGCAAAGATGCCTCTGCAAGTATCGACTCAACATCAACCTCTGGGGATGTATCCACCGGAGCCGCTCTTCTCCTGTCTGCCTCCTTCCGAGTGTACGCAGCCTCTATGTGCCGGATGTCTGTGGAGGATGTGATGATGATCTCGATGTCCCTCTTCTTGTCACGAGGAACTCCAATATGTCGGCACAACTCTGTAATTAGGATCGGGAATGGAAGGGACGTCTGGCGCTGCTTGGCCCTCATGGCTATCTCCTGCTCAATGATGAGTCCCAAGTCAATGCTCCTCCAGGCTATGATTGACCCAAGGCAGGCCGCCTTTGAATAGCGGAGGATGGACTCATTCTGTGAAGACATAATAAAGTTACTGATAAATCGAACCAGTATCGTGCAGCTACATTCAAGTCCTTCTTCTCGATGTGGACTCCTTCCTCAATCCACCTTGGGGTGGTGTCAGAAATGAGGGGGAAAAGCCAACCCTTGTGATCATCCAATTGTGTCGTAGTGGTGGCCAAATTTGGGTAATCAAAGACTGACCCTCTATCAAATACAATGTTTATATAATTGCGGCTGCAACTCACTACTATCCCCCGTACCATGATGGACTTACCAGTTTAAAAGTACTGGCCTTCTTTTGGCCCTTAGGTACCAGGTCACCGTATGCTGAGTAAAACTCCCAGACCCATGTAGGAATGTATGGGCCTCGGGGCCTGGTAAACTGCTCGAAGCGATGGTACTGGAGTGTGTCCCTCACATTGGAATATCTGCCCACTAGGCCCTCTGTGGACAACAACTTCTCATCTAGAATCGTCCTCAGTCCCTTGGCCTTTAATCTATTGAGTAGCTAGGGAGGAGGATCCTAAACTGGTGGCACTGGAACCACTGTCGGTGCCGAAGCTGGCACTATATAAATAACAGATGGGGTGGCCTCTAGAACACTAGATGAATCTTGGCGAGACCTAGCACGAACTTTTGCTCGCCGGGACTGTAGAGGCTGGTCATCATCAGGCTCGGAGAGTCAGACCTGAGAGGTAAATAAATCCCCATCACTGCCGAATTCGTGCTCTGGTCTCTCAGCTTCAGGCGCCTTGCCCTTGCCTTTTCCTCTTTTGGGAGATGTCGTCTTCCCTTTTTTAGGAGGGTTAGTTGCCCCTTCATTAAAAACTATGCCCCGTGCTCTTTTTCGGGGCGGCATATCCAAGTTGGTTCTGACCATATCTGCAAAAACATCGTAGAATGTTAGAAATAGTTTAAGAAAAGTTACAACAATTAAGTTGCAGAAAGACCCACCGAACTGATGGACGAGTCACCGAATCACTTTGGAAAGCCAGATTGGGCTCACCGAAAGGATTGGTGCAAAAATTTCCCAGAAAAATAGTATGTCGGCGATGGGAAGGGCCTTTTGACGAATCGCCGACCACATTCGGGGAGCATAGACAATCTCACTAAAAGTTACAGTGCATTTTAGGGGTTAGGGGCGGAGAAAAGGCGATCAAAGAAAATATTCGACCAGACGCCGAGTGCACTCAGCGAACTCAGGCTTCTCGCCGAAAGTTACAGAACCAAACTCAACAAAACCACGAAATTAAAGGCGATCAAGGGGGATTTCGGCAAATTGCGAGTGGTTCAGTGAGCTCGACCTAGCTTGCCAAACTGCCCAACGTGCCATTTTCAACCCCAACTTCCAAAATCAACCTCGCAGCCCCCAAAAACAAAATCAAACAACATACCCACTCCATTAGGCTCAAACCCATGCCACCAGGGTACTCAGACTTCCTTCGGTTTGGCAAAAATTGGTCATTTGATGACTTTAACCCTTAAAAATGATGTCAAACGCTCCATCATTGGGCAAAACACATCATTTAGCACAATTTGAGTTACTCATACTTCACCCGATTAGACCCAACAACAATTAAGCACAACACAACAATTTATGATCAATTTTAAGGCATGCAATCCAGGAAATCAACAAGTTAGGCAATACGGGCACGATATAGAAATTAAAATCGGCAAAAAAGCACACATTCATGATATCAGAGAGGACCAACACACATCGACATAATCTATAACAATGCATTTGAGTTTAACTGCTAATTTGGAGTTTGGAAAACCAACCTTTATCCTTAAAGATGATTTTGTAAAGCTAGGCAGCAAAGATTTCCAACTCCGAACACAAGATCAACGACCAAAAAGCAAGAAAATGCAAAAATATAGAAAATTTGAAGTGCGGGTGTGATTGTATGAAGTTAAAAAGTGAGGGAATGTGAAAGAGTTTGAAAATTTAAACCTTTGGCCTTTTAAAAACCTTTCAGTTCGCGCCCTTTCGGCGATATTATTTTTCCTTGCCGAACCACTCGGTGACACGTCGAGTGATTACTTAGCTCGCCAAGTTTTATAGGACCTCCAGTTAATGTAAGGGTCCAAACGACAGAAAAAGTTGAGCTCGCCTACCTGTTCGGTAAGTCGCCAATTTTTCCATGGGTCCACCGAGTTTCACAGACTCCATCTTCATAATTTCTTGAGTCCAATGACGGTCCAAGTCGGGCTCACCGATCTCTTTGGCAAGTCGCCGACTAGACATTTGGCTCGCCAACCTACACTTTTCAAATACATTTTACACTTTAACCTGCACAATCAACACATGTTATTTCAAAATAAAAAAGAAAGCAAATAAAAACTTGGGTTGCCTCTCAAGCAGTACCTTAGTTAACGTTGTGGCACGACGCAAGTCCTCACTCAAACTTCATTGCTGAGGTTTGCCATAATATCACTAGGCAATTCCCCTTGTTTTCTCGGGTTTAAATAAGAAGAAATTTGACCCATTTGGGTCTCCAACTGCTTGATAGAGATGGAATGAGAGGTCACTGTCTGGTTAAGGGTCGATACATCTTTCTTCATCTCATTCAAAATTTTATCGGACCCTTCAAACTTGTTGAGAATACGAGCTAGCATATCCTCAGACCGACCACCCTCAGAATCTTTGGGCTTTTGACGCTCGTGGGGAGGAACATACCTATCCTTCTCCCCGTCTCTTTCTTTCCATGTGGTATTTCGATCTCGCCACTCTCTATCACGATCTCTCCAGCCCTCATCCCTATTCTAACCTTAGTTACCACCCGACCTTGGGTAGTTTGCACGATAACCTCCTCCTTGGTTGGCTATGAAGTTCACTTCCCCGTTGTATAACGCTTCAAACTTAACCTCATCGAGGTTTACACACCCAACACCCACAACATTTAAACTTTTAGCATCAGCTCCCATGACATTCTTGGCTAAAATGTCCAGTTGGGTCATCATTTTTGCCATGTTTTGGTCCCTCTCTTGATCTTTCTCAAGCTGCTCCTTTGTCAATTTAAAAGTGAGAGGGGAGACCTGACCTTCACAGGTGTACCATGCCTGATTTATTTTGGTCATACTATCCAAGAGCTGGGTTGCTATAATGTAAGGTTGTTACATCAAAGCTCCTAGAGAAAGTTGATCAACTACTCCCTTGTTCACCGAATCAAGGCTTCGATAAAAATATTGCAGCAAAACGTTATCGGGCAAACCATGAGTTGGGCATTGCAGCACCAACTTCTTAAATCTTAGCCAAGTTTCATGGATTGGTTCACCCTCCAAACGCTTGAAGCTTTGGATGCTGACCCTAAGTGTCATCATCTACGAATGAGGGAAAAATCGCGTTAGGACTGAGGTGACAAGCTCTTCCCATGAAGTGATAGGATCTCTTGGCAATTCAACCAACCACTTACATGCTTTTCTCATTAGAGAAAATGGGAACAACCTCAACTGGATCGACTCTTGGGATATGTTCTTAAAGGAGAAAGGCCCGCAAACATCAACACAGTTCCTTATATGCTCATGGGGATCCTCATGAGCCAACCTACCAAATAACCCTTTCAATTGCAAGAGCTGCAATGTGGTGCTTGTAATGTGGAACACAACGTTCCCTTCAGCTAGAGGCAAGCGAATGGCTCCAACTCCACCCACAAGATTTGGTTCATTGACATTCGGTTCATTTACATCATTGACGTTTCCGATGTCATCTTGGTGACCCACTTGTCTATCATTGCTTGCGTTGACACTCATTTCCTCTGTTTTAAAACAACAACACAAAAATCAAAACTAAATGTAATTAGATTCAACTATGACTAAAAAGAACAAAATTCAACTTCACCAAAAGAATCTCAAGCAACACTTCTCCCCGGCAGTGGCGCCATTTTGATTAATAACGTTTCAAAGACACTTAATCCAATTCTAAGCATCAACGGTCGTTAATCATTATAGAACCCAACTAAATGAGTTGGGGTCGAATCCCACATGGAGTGGTACGTGTTTAAGAGTCAATTGAGAAGTATGAACATGATCAAATCAGTCATAAGAATAAAAATTATCGAATGAAGACATCATTCAAATTAGGGGGTGACACGAATGTCAAATGGGGGGTTTTGGTTTGAAATTATCAACTACAAACAGTGGCAAACAATGCGAAATAACAATAATGAGACGGGTTCTTGGGATGTGATTCGATTATAGGCTAATATAGACGAACATGTAATTGCAACTATTAGAAAATAGCTAGATATTAGTGAGTAATCTAGGTTATTGAGGAGATAAACTTTCTCTCAAATAATTTACCCCGAATCAAGTTGATTTCTCTCGAAAATCAACAAGCATGCAAAATAAGAACAACCCACACCTTAGTTCATTCACTCTCTCAAGCTAAATGTGTGGGATTGAGTTTAGGATTCACTCTCTCGGGCTGAACCCAGGCCAACCCAATACCTACAGACCATCAGTCAATAAGTTTAGTTTTAAAACCTCTCTCTCGAGCAAGCCAAAAACACAAGGGTAGAACTACATTTGCAACTACAATTCTTAAATTAAACCATAATTAATGATTGAACTCACTTCTAAATAACACTTAAACTAACAATTAGCAATACCCATAAACTAAATCAGCCCATAATCACACCTCAAGAATTAGGGTTTTAACTAGATATCATAAAAAGGTAAATAAAAAGTTACCAAATTGATTATCCATCAACTGGGTAAGTGTACATTCGTCCTTACAATGCTCCAATTTGAAGAATCTCAAAGACCCATTTCTAATTTCTCAAAAGTGAAAAACTTCAATTCTTCAAAGCTTAGGAAAAACTAGAGAAAACTGTCTCACCAGTTCAAAACTCAATAATAGACTAAAAATATATGAGGTAAGATATTAAACTAAATGTTCAAAAATGTATTTATAGTCGCCAAATATGTGTTGCGAAGAGTCACTCGATGAAGTAAGTCGGGCTCGCCGAATCACTCGGTGAACCGCCCTTTGCTAATTTCCATCGCCCTTCTGCCTTGGCATTCAACATCCTCATGGCCTGTAATTTTGGGTGATCCAATATTGCATCACAAAACCACTCGGTTATCTGCCGACGACTCCTTTCTCTCGCCAACATAGTTCTTTCCTTCAGGGATTGACACATTGGAACTTTAGGCGGTTAAGTAGCCATTCAGCGACTCGCCAAGTGGACTTGGCAATCACCAGGTTTGATTTTCTTTATTCTTTTAGCTCGCTTTGTTTGTTTTTGCAAATCAGTGTCCTTGCTTTGTTCCTCAATCCATATACCTGGAAATCAAGGGTTTTACATCAATTATTGGTACAAAATAAGCATTTGAGGACACTAAATCTATATAAATAAAGCTCTAAATGAGTCCAAATCTCGGACTCATCAGTTGCGCCCTCTTTGCTTAGAATTGTTGAACTTTAGAGTTTTGGTACATTGACTTTCAGGTTCTAGGGGTTGTTCTTCCGCATTAGTTGGTTAATTTTATTCGAACATTTGGAGTTTATGAAAACTCTATTTGATTTCTGCATTTAAACCTGCTTTCGTATCTTTAAATGTCTAGCTTTTGGGTTAGCTGATTAGTATTAATGGTTTTCCTACCAAAGGGTTAGTATGAGTGTCAATCACGACGGTCTGGGTCGTGACAATTAGTCAAAGATTATTCTTGGAAATCTAGATTAGCTTGAGCCCCTTTTTGTGAGTAAAAGGATGAATAAGATCTCTTCTAGCCCCACAAAGTCAAATAAGAAAACCTTTTATCTGGAGCATTATCATTCTGAACCAAGTTCTTAATCGTTTCGCCTCTTCCTTTTTAGTGAACTTAACATTTTTCTAAAAGACCTTAAATAGAGCTTTACACTAATTCCTTAAATGACTTGAGTTTCTGCAATGAGCGCATAAACTTTTAGACATGTGAATAGTGTGTGCTACAAGATTTTTCTATTTTCTAAAACCTATTCCAGTTTGACTGGTGGTTTGCCTTTCTTGAATCTGAGTAAAAAATTCAGAGGACCTAGTCCATCTTAGATTTCGTTCTAGATCAAGTTTGGTCATAACAAGATTTTCTTGTAGCAATCTATTTCTTTCAGTTAAGGCCTGACAATTTATGGTTAACCGTTTTATGTCTTCTTCCAGAGCGAATTGAAGTTCACTAGCATGATTTTTTCCCTTATGACTTAACTCATGGGTTCTTAACTTGTTCTTTTAGACCATTGATGGTGTTATCACGAGAAGTAATTTGATCTTCCAGTGTCATGCAATTGAGTCTTAGGGATGCATACTCATCCATTAATCGATTCTTTTTAGATTTCACTATATAGTATGCATCAATAAGAACGGAAGACAAGGATTGCAATTGTTTCTTGGAATAAATATTTATTTTAGACTTAGTTTCAAGAAAATTTACCTTTGGTTGTTTTTCCTTCTCTTTATCTTCATCAGAACCTGTTTCAGCCATTAGTGCCTGCATTGTTTCTTGTGATTGACGGGTTTTTCTTTCCTCATCTGGTTCGGTAATGGCGACTAGTGCAAGAAAGTCATATTTCTTTGTTTTCTCTATTGCAAGCAATGGCCGATTTTTGAATCCACCATCCTTAGACTTTTCTTCTTATAAGTTTCCCATCGCAGCAAATGCTTTTTTCATTGAGAGATCCACTTCATGATTAGTTTTTCGTCTGTTTGTGAGAATATATTTATCATTCTTAGTCTCGTTTGCTTTGTATGATCCATTTCTCTTATGCTCTAGAGCCCATAGTGGAAAGTACTTGATAAAGTGACCTGGACTTCCACACTTGTGACATACCTGTTCTCTTTGACTTTCAGTTGTTTCTTGAGAGTTCCTCCTTTGAAACACTTGTCCTCTCTTTAACATTCTAGAGAACCTCTTAGAAATTAGTGCCATATTTTCTTCCTTAAAATCTTCAGGTGTTGTGGCCTTCAGAATCAGGTTCTTCTCTTTTCTCTTTCCTCCGATTTCCTTTTCTTTGTTTTTCTTGAGTTCATAGATCATGAGATTTCCAATGAGTTCACCCATAATTAGTGTATATAGATCATGTGATTCAGTAATAGCTTCTACTTTGCTTTCCCAAGACTCTGGAATAATACTAAAAAGTTTTCTGATGACCTTACAATTGAGTATTATTTCTCCTAGTGAGTAGATTTCATTAATAATTGTAGTGAACGTGGTATGTCTATCTTGGATTGTTTCACCTTCTGCCATTCAAAAAAGTTTGTATTGTATGTTTAAATTATCAATTTTAGACTTTCTTACCTGAGTTATTCCTTCATGCGCAGTTTGTAGAGTTTTCATCTGGACCTATCCCGCATATCAAGATCTTTTTGGTTTTAGCATTGTTTTGAATTGCAAGTTTATACGCAACATTCCATTCTTTCCTATCCTTTGGTACCTAAGTGGTTCCATCAGTTCCATTCTTCATGGGTATGGTTGGAGCGTCCAACAAGACTCCCCACAGGTCTGGATTTTCTCCTATCAAGTGATCCATCATCCGGTTCTTCCACCATCCGTAACACTTTCCATTGAATAGTGGTGATTGAGTTTGAAAAACTCCTTCTTGTGGTGTAGCCATTAATCCTTTCAAGATGTGAATCTTTTAATGAAAAGACCTGTTTTGATACCAATTGAAAGAAATCTTACCACCTAAACGAGAACCAGATTATTATTTGTTTGGCTAGATAACAACGTGACACAATAAAACAATGATTTTATCGTGGAAACCTTCCTCCCTTAAGGAAGGGAAAAACCACACAATGATTTTATTAATTTCAAGTACACTTCAAGATTACAACTCAACCATCAAAAGGAACTAACTCTAGTGCCTTTACTCTTCAACAATTAACTATAATTGAATACCCTATACTCCAAGAAGTTAAACCCATTTCTTGTTACTATTCTCTCACACTTTCTCTCAAACTCTACTCTCCAAGAAGTCAACCCCACTTCTTGTTACAATTCTCACAAACTCACTTTCCTAGAAGTCAAACTCGTTTCTTGTTACAAACTTCACTAACTGCTCTTCAAGAAGTCAGACCCACTTCTTGTTCTTCAACCTAGGAAATATTACAACTCAATAATAAACCTAGAACAAATAAACAAAGACTAATAAACCTAGCCTTTAATTGATCAGACTTCAACATTCAATAGTTCATACTAAAACACAACTCATGACCCTGGTTCCAGTGTTGCTGTGATGAAGCCTTGTAATTTTGCTCCAATGGCTATTGCTCTCAAGATGATGACTTTCGTGAATATGCAATAGGTATCGCTCTACCTTTGTTGGAAAATTCTGTCAATTTGTGTTTATGCAAAGATGATTTTTTCTTTCTTTGGCTTGAACCTTTTATAGAATTTGTTTTGATAAAGGAAAGAAATTTGTTTCCCTAGAAAACTAATCATTTTCCTTATTGAACTTGCCTCTTTCCTTTCCTGTCTAGGACTTGTTTATATTTACCTCTTTCCTTCTTGACTTGAATTGCTATTTCTTTATTTCTTTCCTTCTTTGCTCTTTTGTTTCAGCTATTTCTTTATATCTTTTTACGCTCCTTTATTTTCGCACTTTAATAATTTTCTTCTTTGCCGCAAGGGTTGTCCGCATTCATGTCTGGGGACCTGGTTCTTCACCTTATAGAGTACACATAAGACAACAAGTAGTAAACCATGTTCACTTTATCAATAATCAAAACTACTTTATATGTTCTCCTACTTCCCAACATTATATGTTCTCCTACTTCCCAACAGAAAACTCCAACGTTAAATGACTAAGAGCCATGTTATTGATGAACTCATCAATAATATCATCCTAGTTTTCACTAATTCAAGATTTAGTATGTCAAAAGACTATGAGACACAACAACAACCAAAGTGTATTAACTTTTTTTTGTCAATGACCCCTACTTCTGTTTTAAGATTGAAAAATTTGATGCTAAAACGTTTTATTTATTTATTTCGTTTGGTTTCTAATATCCACATCAGTGACCGACTAATCTGGATTAGCGCCGGATAGATCCCCATTCAGAGAGGGGGTAGCCCTGCATAATGATCGGTTTGGTTTGATTTGAAGTTTATCCGTTATTGATTTATAGACATGCTAACCGTTATATACCTATTAAGATATTGACTTATCATTTATTGATTTATAGATTTAAGCATTAAGATTTGACAGAAAAATAATAATTAAAATTCACTTAGAAATAAGGTGACAAACAAAATGAACCATGCACATGAGTTGACAAATTGCAACTTGCTTAAAAGCAAACATTATCATATTTTAGAATAACTGAGAGTTTGAGACAGAAAGAGATACGAGTATGAAACTAAACACTAAGTCAAGGACTTTATATACCAAATGGTATACATATAATTATTTCATTTACTATCGGGTTATCGATTAACCCATTGAGAAAAATCTCAAACCGTTAGGAATTGAAAACCTGATAATAAGAAAATAAAAACCATTATCGAAATTACTAAACTAATAACCCATTATTGATAAATCAATAACTTATTTTTGGTCCGGATTATCATGTTCAGTTTGATTTTTAACAAACCTACTCGCTGCCAAGATTTTTTTTATATCCAGGGCTTAAACCCGAAAATTTTGATTAAGATAGAAATAGCCTCATCCACTGCATCACATTCTTTGATGGCAATGCTAAAATATTTTATATGAACAAATAAAAATGAACTGCGATGCAATTACTAAGAAAATTCCAAGGATATGTTGTCACTAACGTGGGTTCAAATCAATAACATTTTTTGGCTGGCGTATCAAACCAATAATAAAGTTCTTTATATTCTTGAAACTAAACCTATAACTTTTTACTATATTAGAAAGGACAATTTCAACATGTCAGTTTTCTAGTATTAAATTAAACTTTAAGGGTATTAAAGTCTTTTTAAGAAATTTGCAAGATAAACTTGCTTAAAAAAGTAGTATATTTTGCATTGTTATTTGATCCTAAGTAATAACTCTTAAAAAGGTCCTCCTTTTTCTATTCAACTACAAACTATACCATGGCATTCAAATATATGATCGGTCCCACTTTCTTAATATGTCATTGAAGAATATGGCGGGACCCACTTTCATTTTTTTTTTGTACTTATTCATTATTTAAAAATTAAATTTCATTTTGATTATCATTTTTCATATAAATATTTTTTTTAAATCACATTTTATCTATCGTATTAATTAAATATTAAACATCAATTAATGTAAATAGTGTAATAAAATAACTATATCAATTACTGGAAGAAGATGAGGAAGGATTGCATACCCCTTCAGGTCTACAACTAATGTCTGTACAGCTAGCTGCAGCCTTGAGGGAGATCTCAGAGGATCAAATTAACAACATGCAGGGGTGTGATGAGGATGAGGAGATGGAAGAAAACATTCAACAAATCAGCAGAGCTGGAGACCTATCACCTCGGCATGTTAATAGTTTGAAGCGAGAGTTCAAGAAAGGTAAAGCTATCATACCTTTACAGGTAAAACCAAGGAGTAAAAAGGATCGGAGTGTAGTGATTAATCTATGATTGACAAAATAATTTTTTGGAATATAAGATCAGTCAACACTCAAAAGTCTTTTGAGCGACTAATGATCTACAACGAAGGCATCATTACAAATATATAGCGATCATGGAACCATTTAGGGATCCAAGTGAACTAGAACAATATAGGAGGAAGCTGGGTTACACAAATGCCTTGGTTAATGGGGCAGGCAAAATCTAGATTTTTTGGGATGACGATTATGAAGGACAGATTATAGCAGGCTCGATTCAACAACTAACAATAAAATTAACTAGGTACAACACTTTTGTACTGGTTTCGGCAGTATATGCTAAATGTAGCCATGAGGAAAGAATAGACCTATGGGAAGATTTACAACACATAGCTGCTGACTCAGACATTCCTTGGGTTATAGGAGGAGATTTCAATGTGATTCTGAGGGAAGAAGATAAATTGGGAGGGTTAGCTTTTACTCAATCTGAAGCAGCTGACTTTGCTCATTGTATAAACAATTGCGGTTTGTCAGAACTAAAATTCTCAGGAAGTTTGTTCACATGGTGGAATGGAAGAGTAGAGGAGGAATGTATATTCAAGAGATTGGATAGGGTCCTGGTTAATAAAAAATTCCAAGACTTGTATCCGTCTAGTGAAGTTCATCATCTTGTGAGACAGGGATCAAATCATGCCCCACTATATATGCGCTGTAGTACTACTAAGGAATCACATATCAGACCCTTCAGATTCCTACACTTCTGGACGAAACATAGAGGCTTTGAGGAGGTGGTTCGACAGCACTGGAAGTCGGATAGACTTGGGAGCCCGTTTATAGTATTTTAAGACAAGTTGAAGAACACTAAGATGGCATTAGCAAAATGGAGTAAAGACACGTTTGGTGATATCTTCCAAAAGATAGCCACTTTGGAAGATATAATCAAGGCAAAAAAAGTGCAGTTTGAACTCCAACCAACTCCTTTTAACAGAAGTGAATTGAGCAAGGCCGAAGCAGAATTGAGGAAATATCTAGTAGTGGAAGAGGAGTACTGGAAACAAAAGGCTGGCATGAAATGGTTTAAGGAAGGGGATAGAAGTACAAAGTTCTTTCACTCTTATGTAAGAGGGAGAAGAAAGAAGCTACATCTAGACCACATTACAGACATTAGAGGGACTGAAGTTTCTGATCAGATTAAAATGGGCGATGCAGCAGTTGAGTTTTATCAAGACCAATTCACAGAAGAGGGCAACAATCAGGAGTATGACATGCTACAAAATATCCCAAAGTTAGTTACAAATGAGCAGAACGAGGAGATGACTAAGCTTCCTAGTATTGAGGAAGTTAAAAAAGTGGTCTTTACCTTGAATGGAGATAGTGTGAGTGGACCGGATGGCTTCACTAGTAGATTTTTTCAACACTGTTGGGATATAATAGGAGAGGACTTGACAAGATTAGTCAAAGCGCTATTTTGTGGACAAGAGTCACCCAAATTCATTACACATACTAATCTTGTGTTGATCCCCAAAAAAGAGTTTGTGCAGGAATTCAAAGACTTAAGGCCTATCAGTTTGAGCAATTTTACAAACAAGGTGATTTCCAGAGTGCTACATGGAAGGATAGTTAGAGTGCTGCCTAATATTATCTCACCCAATCAATCAAGATTTGTGAAAGGAAGAAGCATAACAGAAAATGTATTATTGGCACAAGAAATAATACGGGATATACACCTACGAAATAAAGAGGTCAATGTAGTGGTAAAGTTGGATATGGCTAAAGCATATGATAGAGTGGCTTGGGTATTCTTAACCAAAGTTCTACGAAAGTTTGGTTTCTCAGAAGTGATAATTGATATGGTTTGGAGGTTGATTTCTGCTAATTATTACTCAGTATTGATAAATGGACAGTCCCATGGATTTTTCCACTCAACTAGAGGACTAAAACAAGGAGACCCACTGTCACCAACCTTGTTCATTATAGCTGCTGAGGTGCTATCAAGAAGCCTCAATCAACTTAATGAGCAGGAGTCGTTTAAAGGATTTGGAATGCCAAAATGGAGCCCTAAAATCAATCACTTAGCCTATGCAGATGACACAATCTTGTTCGGTTCAGGGGACAGACATTCAGTGATCCAAATGATGAAGGTATTGAGGGACTATGAAAGAGTGTCGGGACAAATGGTCAACAAAGATAAGAGCTTTTTCTACCTGCATGAAATGACTCCTTTAATTGTAACAGTCAAGTTGCGAAAGCTGACTGGAATCAGGCCTGGTAACTTTCCATTCACATATCTAGGTTGTCCTATTTACTATGGAAGAAAGAAAAAATGCTATTTTGAAGGGTTACTCAAGAAAGTTGCTGCCAGAATTTTCTCATGGCAAAACAAATTCTTGTCATTTGGTGGAAAATACATTTTGATAAATCATGTACTGCAGTCTTTACCAATTTATATGCTATCAACACTGTCCCCACCAAAAGGTATTATAGATCAAATTCATCAGATGTTTGCTAAGTTCTTTTGGGGTAACTATGCTGGAGTAAGAGGAAAACATTGGGTTGCATGGTCGGAGATGTGCTATCCAAAGAAGGAAGGAGGTCTAGGCCTCAGATCCCTTTTTGATACATCTAATGCTCTCTTTGCTAAACTGTGGTGGGTTTTTAGAACTCGGAAATCATTGTGGAGCACATTCATGTGTAACAACTACTGTAAAAAACATCACCCCATAGTGGCTCATAACAGGGGTGCATCACATGCATGGAGAAATATGGTACGAGTTAGGGAGGATGTAGAACACGAAATATGGTGGCACCAGAAAGAAGGTACTGCCAACTTTTGGATGGATAACTGGACAAAACAAGGTGCTCTTTATTACATAGAACCACAAGGAGTAGATGAGAAAATAGAGGCTAAAGAGATGATCCTGAATGGGCAATGGAATATAGCAAGACTCCGTCAACTATTGTCCCATGATATGGTAGATTGTATACTGGAAAACATCAGTCCCACCATGAATATGGATGATCAAGATAAAGCTTGGTGGATGGGAAATGCTCAAGGAGAGTTCACTATTAAATCAACCTTTCAGTTAACTCGGAAAAAAAGAGAAGAGAAAGAATGGATGAATAATATATGGCTCAAGGGGCTACCTCTTAAAATCTCATTCTTTTTTTGGAGGGTCTGGAGACAAAGAATCCCCATAGATGATGTTCTCAAAAGAATGAGAGTAAATGTGGTATCAAAATGTCATTGTTGTAATGTGGGCGAGGAGGAAACTATACAACACCTTTTTCTAACAGCTCCTATAGCCCAAAAGCTATGGAAGCACTTTGCTTCATGTGCAGGTATTAGCTTAGAAGGAGTTCATTTGCAACAACTTATTACAATCTGGTGGAACTGGCCAGGACAACACAAGGTGAAGCAAATATTTAAGGCAATACCACCAATTATTATGTGGGAGCTGTGGAAGAGGAGAAATGCTTGAAAACATGGGAAGGAGGTGTCATATTCGAGGTTGCTGGGACAATGTCTACACACTGTCCAAATGCTACTGAAAGTGATGTATCCAAGGTTATGTGAAGGCTTTTAGAACTGGCAGGAGATGATTACAAAACTAAGCGCATATAAACCAACTTTGTACTATAGATTAGTGTGTTGGGAGAAGCCAATCCCAGAGTGGGTGAAATGCAATATAGATGGTGCTTGTAGGGGAAATCTTGGACAGAGTTCATATGGATTCAATATTAGAAACAACATGGGGGATTTAATTTATGCTAAGGCAAAAACTATAGGAGAGGCAACAAATATGGAAGCCGAGATTATGGGAGTGTTGAAAGCGATGCGGTACTGCGAGATACAAAATTTTTAGAAGATTATACTAGAAATAGATTCATTAACACTCAAAAACATGTTATTATATAGAAGTGTGAAGACGACCAAACGACCAAGGCTATTTTGGTAATTTTCCACTATATCCAAGGGCAAATCCGTCATTTTGTTCAAAGACAAATCTCTATAATAACTTTTTCTCGGCATTTCTAGAAGACTCCATTGTTTCATTTCTTTGTTTCAACTTCCAACAATGGAGAATTTCCAGAAGACTTCTCCTAATTGTCCAATTTTTTCTTTCATCCAAACTTAAATTCAAGGCCTACACATTAACTTCATCTTCATATCTAGGTGTGCCTTCTTAGGTCAGCTCTTTCCTCAAGATTAAATTTTTCAATTTCATTATTTAAATTCATAGATATTGTGGTTATTGTTCTACCCAATTCTCTCTTCTATGTTCTCTTTGATTTTTCATCCGGTACTTCAAAATCAGATTAGTTTTCTCTCTCAATATTTTCCTAATCTTCTTTTGGTAGTGTTCAAAATTTTCAATTTTATGGGTTAAGATCATGTCTGCTACTGTTATTGTATTATATAGAAATGTGAAGATGAGACGACCAAGGGTAGAGTAATTTCACAGGATTGAGAAAAAATTTACTGAACAACCCAGACAAGGACGTATATCTAGACTAGACTAGAAACATCCATATCTCCTTTCTCTCTTTTCTTACTATCAACCTCAAGTCCACCCCTTAAAAATGGCCTCTACTTACTCTTCACAGCGGATTACACTTCAGGTTTACCCAATTCTTCATTCGTTTTTTCCTTCCGTTCATCTCAATAACTTTATTCTTTATTCAAAATTCAGGTTTGCCCAATTCAAGATTTAGTAATAAAATGAAAAATATAGAAACATCCATATGCAGCCGCTTCTTCTTGCTTTCTTTGTTCAATTATCATAGTTTCTTGATTTGAGATTTAGAAAAGTGAAAACCTAAAATGGAGATAAAGTTTATTATTTTTTTTCATGAAAAATCGAAATTAGAGTACATCATTTACCTGAATGGAGATAAAGTTGTTTTACCATGAAATCGAAATTAGAGTACATCATTTTTCTAATTTGGGGGAATTTGTTGATGGAGTAGGAGCTTAAAGAAAGATCGTCATCCTTTTTTAGTGTTCTTACTTCTTAGTGTTAATGTAGACCCTTTTGAAAGTGGAATATAAAAAACTAGCAACGGTGTAATGGAGTTTACATTTTGTCCTAATTGTATTCTAAATTATGGGAATAGATTTGTTGTGTGTTTGGACTTGGTTGCTAACTAAATTAGAGTACATCCTTCTGCCATGCCAATACATCCTATTAGCTAAATTATTGTTATTTGAATTTGTTGATGGGTCTGGGGAGGGTAGTGTATGCTTAGACTTACTCCTACCTTATGAGGGATGGACTTGAAGACAAAATCTATAAACTTTTAGCTTTAGAGTTGGGCACGCTAAGCTAATTTATGCGGACAAGAGAATTAGCAAAGAGAGTTTTATATAAGAGATTATGAAGTAAATATGATACAATTTGAGCTTTATTTGAGTTGCTAGATATTTATGGACTATAATTTTCTAAAGATAAATTGTAAGTTCAAACTAGAAGTAAATATGAATTATGAAAGATTTTTCTGACATCTCCAGTAACACGTAGAATCAATAACTTTTCTCTATAGAGTTGTAACATTCCAAGTTTTATACCATTTGGAGGGAACATGAAGAATAAATCTTACTTGAAAGTGTATAAATGCTTCTTCATTATTCGCAAATAATCTACAATTTGAAATGCTAATTATATTGCAACTAAAAATTTGACTAACTTCATAAATTTCTTGAACTGACAACTTTAGTTTACTCCTTTAATCAAGTAATTTAAAAAATTAAAAGTAAAAAAAATCTCCAAGTTATTGATACAGGTTTGCTTATGTTGAGCAAAAGTGCTTGCGAATGACCATATATAGCATGTATACACGTAATTGTTTTTTTCACTCAAATGGTCAATTTGTTCTATGGCTTAGCCATGAAATACTCTTATTTGGGTGCTTTAAATCTCATAGTTCGTCTTCACGAGCTCACTTGAATGTTTGAAGGGTATGGAATTCTGAATATTATTTGGAGTGGTGAGAAAACAGATTCCTTAGTTAGATTATGCATGTCATAACAAGGAATTAGATCATAGTTCATCTAAACAAGCTCACTTGAATGTTTGGAAGGTTCAAATTCCAGTATAGTTAGATCAAAATAGTGTATATTTTTTTTTCCCTATTTGCTTAAGGTTGGTGAGTAGAGTTACCAAATACTTGTGCTGGTTCATTGTCTAGGTTAATGTTAGGTGGCTTGGACAATGACAATTAGATAACGCTCTGAAATATTCCGTCATATCTTCCAACTCCCCATGCATTCAGATTTCTCGTAAGAATAATATTATGTGAGTTATTGCTTCAATTCTGAACTACAGTCCTATCCCGTCCTATTGAAGAATGAGAGAATGATCAGATCAATTATTTGTTATTTAGAGTGATGAGAAAATAGATTCCTTAGCTAGATTATGTGATAACCAGGAATTAGATCATAGTTCGTCTTCACGAGCTCACTTGAATGTTTGAAAGGTTCAAATTTCAGTGGAGTTAAATCAAAACACTCTGGATATTTTTTTCCCTATTTGCTTAAGGTTGGTGAGTAAAGTTACCAAATACTTGTGTTGGTTCCTTGTCTAGGTTAATGTAAGGTGGCTTGGACAGTGACAATTAGATAACACTCTGAAATATTCCGTTATATCTTCTAACTCCACAGTTATTCAGATTTCTCGTAAGAATAATATTACGTGAGTTATTGCTTCTGTTTTGAGCTACAGTCCTATTCTGTCCTATTGAAGAATGAGAGAATGATCGGATCAATTAGGTGTCTACCAACTAGATATGTATGAGGGGTATTGTAAACTTCAAGTTCGATTAGTCATATGCTAAAATAGTTGAACAGTAATTCCCTTTATATAGTTTGATAAACAATAACTTTCCTTCTAAAATCTAGGAAATGAAGTTTCAGAATTTAAAGTTGAACTGCTCCAATGGATTTAAAATTTAAATGACAAGTTAAACAAGTTTTTTCACAAACTACAGGACTAAAATCATCCCTTTTTAATTTTTCTCCCTATTTCATTTCGGCTTCCTCAAACTATAGACTTTATCATACTTCGGATCTTTAGCTATTAGCATAATGATTGTACTATTAATAGCCTTATTTTCATTAATTCCCCAATTTTCAGAATAGTTTGGTTACAAACAAGTCAACCTCTAAACCTGAAGGTTATGCTTTCATTTAGGATGTCCATACATGAAAGGTTCGCCTTACTTGATCTCTTATTTCTCTGTCATTTGTTTTTTAATTTTTGTTTTCAACCTTTAATGTAACTTCAGCCGACAAAAGACTAATAATATAGAGTGCTTCTTTATATTACAAGTGAGAAAACTGTGCCAAGTTGGCATTCGTGCAGACTTAGAGTGGACTTGAAACAACATGAATGGGAAATGAAGTAGTTAATCAGACATTGAAATTCTAAGAGCTTTTGTAGTGTTAGTTGTGTGCACATTGCCAAAAGGACTCTGAACATAGCTATACTACAATACATTATTAGTTGCATTGGTCCATAGAATCGAAATTGCAATACATATGTAGCTTCTTATCTGCTTAAGTTGATTTTGTTGTTGATGTCATTGCACATAAAAAAATTATTTGAGATTATTGTGCATGTGTTATAAGATGCTTGTAATGACTACTTTAGAACTTTGGTTTATCTTTTGGGGCATAAAAAATGTTGTGGTGTAGCTTATAATATTTATGTCTTTTATTTTATCTCAGAGAGCTTTATTTTCCTAACCACTGTATGAACTCTATCTATAGTTTGAAATTGTTATCGTTTTGAATTAAATACTATCATCACTCGTAAAATTTTCAAAAGTAATTTCATGTTCAGATGAACATTTGGTAGAACTATTATGTAAACATATCTAGAACATTCGTTGTTTATCCTGCTGAATTACTTCTTAATTATTATTTTTTCATTGGTTTTTAATTATTACGTATTTTACCCCTTCAATTTTTTGGATAGAGTTAAGAGAACGAGATGACCAAGATAAGCAATGCACACTCCGTTCTGTTAAATTTATAGATTACTTTCTTGCTATATAAAGCTGATTAAAAGATCCTATTAAGTTGTTTTTAGACAATGATAACTCATAAAAGTCGATGGCCTCTAAATAACATTACAATGGTGACCTTAATTTTTATGAGCCTATTAGTAATGTTAGTAATGTTTGACAGATTAATTGTGAACACAAAATAGATTCTTTGCATAAATGCATATTTAGTAATGGGATTACTGTATGTTTTATGTGTCTAATGTCAAAGTTTATTTGATCTCTCTTACACTACTTTTGTATTAACAATTTCCTTTTCAGTCTAATATATGTAGGTTAAACTAAGGTCTTCTTTGTTTCAGTATATAATGTAGTATTCTTGTTGAATTAAAAAAAGTATTTTGATGAAAATTAACTGGGTCCATATTGAAATAGCTGCAGATCATTCTTTGCATTAACTTAATGTACTATTCTTGATATGGTTCTATTTCTTTCATATTCAATTTTACACATCTGTAGATTTCCATGGTTGCATCAAGTTCCAAAGGTAAATAATTTTTTGTTACCTTCTTTTCAATTTTGAATATAGAAATCATATTATTTTTCTATGTATAATTTGAAGTTGATTGTGCTAAACAGACCATCTTCCACGATTTATGAATGGAGATCATTTCCTACTATTTATCCACCGTCTCACACGCCTTATTTATTTCTTAGTCTTTGAGCTTATGTTTTTTATCATGATATTGGAGGATGTGATATACAAAAGCAGGAAATTTGTGAAGCCGTTGAGTTACCTCCGAGTCATCATGAGTTGTACAAGCAGATTGCTATAGATCCTTCCTATGGCGTGTTACTCTATGGTCCACAAGGCACTAGAAAAACCATGCTTGCAAAGGCTGTAGTACATCATATCACCACGACCTTCATAAGGATAGTTGGTGGTGGTATAAGGACAGTAAAATAAGCAACCACTTATCGATTTATGATGATACGACAACTTCAAAACATGTTTGAAATAGTCAAAGTTCAAAAAAAATTTAATTCAATCTATAACTTGGCTGGTGGGAAGTTTTTGAACCTATGACAAAGTCTTTTATTCATTAATTTACATATTTGAATCCAAAGTATGGTCAAATGATGACTTGCAGGTAAAGAAAGCTTTCTGAAAATAACTTAATCTTACTTTCAAATGAATTGTCTAATAGTAACAAGTAGTTTATAAATGTCCTGCAGTATTTAATTATGATAGTATTTTGTATTATTTTTGTATTCTAGCAAAGTACCTGATCCCTTCTCTCCCAAAGTAGATCCTTCCTTCCCTATAAAAGTGTTTTCTTTATAAAAATGTACATTCTAAATTTGTTGACATTATTGCATTGCTACAATCCTAAAGTCGAGGCCTATTGAAAATAGTCTATCTATCTTTCAAGATAGGGTCAAGGTATGTGTACACTCTTTATCTCTTTTAAACCCCACTTGTGCGATTATACTGAATATGCTATTTTTGTTGTATAACTTGAAGTTAATTGGTGTTTATCTGCATTCTGAAGGTGATGTAAAGCTATTCATATGTTGTTTTGTGATGATATTGTGGATATTAACAATCTAAGGTGGGACTATTGTGTATTATTACTAGAAACTAATGAACATGATTAGAGTGTCTATTCAATGTATTGAGATATCATATAAAGTCTATTTCTCGAAAGCTACTTATTTTGATCTTGAATTGAGAGGATGGTTTCTTATTGGCGCAAAAAATACTAAGTAAATATACTTGTAGCAAATAGAAAGATGTCGCAAAGTCCAACATGTTGGGCCGTGCTAAGCACGGCCATGCCTATCTAGTGTTAATAAAAGAGTGGAAAATTCCTTGGTCGTATGTTGAAAAAATCGAGGAAATACAACAGTGCATAGCAAGGAAACAAGTTCAGGTAAAACATATATTTCGAGAGGCTAATCATTTAGCAGACTACCTGTCAAACATAGCCCTAGATCAAGCAGAGCATGTACAAGTCCAAAGTTTCTACAATCTACCAAGCACAGGAAGACGAATCATTAACATGGATAAGCAGCAAATTCCATCATTGCAAATTAAAACAAGGAGAATTAACCCAACATGCTAAGCTAGTGCAAGAACAAACCAGAAACACATAGCTACAATATTTACAGATCGAAGTTCTGTCTTCTAAGAGATGATCTAGCTATGTCAAAGCCTATTAGCCTCTAGCTATTTCAGATTACAAATAAGGACAAGGAAAAAGGGGGACCTCAATTCGATTCATCCACGGTGAAAGGAATTAAGAAGAGTGTGTGGAAAATCTTGTGTATTTTCATTGATCCTCAAGTTATCCTTTATACAAGCTTTGCACAAAAAAAATAAAAGATAAAATATAGACAAATATCTTAACTGTACACCTGTCATAATCTCATGGATTATTCTCACAAGATTTTTCTTCTTCTTTTCATTTCTTCTTTCTTTCTACACCGATTGATAGAGAAGCTTTTATTGGATTGAGCTGATTCTTATCTTCAACATCCCCCCTCAAGTTGGAGGGGAGAGACAAAACCCCCAACTTGGACAAAATCTGATGATGAGAGGCGCCGGAAAGTGGTTTGGTGACTGTCACAGTGAAGAGGAACTGGTAATAATGGAGTAACAGAGAGGTCTTCAAAGAGGCGAATAAGCCAAGTGAGTTCAGCAGTGACTTTCCTCATGGATCGATACTCTGCTTCGGCTGAAGACAGTGAAATTGAAGCTTGCTTCTTCGATTTCCACGAGATAGGAGAACCCCCAAATGTGATAAAAAATCCACTTACAGATCGCCTTGTATCCGAGCAAGATCTCCAATCGGCGTCACAAAAAGCCAAAAGGGAGAAAGAAGGGTCGGAAGATAAGAGAATACCTTGGCCGGGATCCAACTGGAGATAACGCAGTACCCTGAGGGCAGCAGAAAAATGAGATGAACAAGGAGTCTGCATATATTGACTGAGTTTCAAGACAAAGAAAAAGCCGATCCGGGTCTAGTGTGAGTCGGGTAATTGAGTTTTCCCACTAAATGTCTATATAAAAGTAGGATCATCCAAAGGTGCATCAAAATGCTCGCCAGCAATTTGATAGAAGGATCAAGAGGGGAAGTGACCTTAGGCACATGAGAACAGTCAAATTCTTGTAAGAGATCAGTAGCAAATTTCCTTTGGCTGATAATATACCCCTGAGATTCCCGAATGATTTCCAATCCAAGAAAATAATGAATGTCCCCAAGATCCTTAATGCAAAACTCTGAGTGAAGCAATTTCTGTAACATTATTGCCTGTTAATAAAATATCATCAACATACACTGCTAATATAGAGATCATAGGCCCATTGACTTTGAAAAATAGAGAGTAGTCATTTAGGGAGGCAGTGTAGCCTTTGTAGCTTAAAGCCCCAGCTAGCCGAGAGTACCATTGACGAGAGGCTTGCTTCAAACCGTAGAGGGACTTTTTGAGTAGGCAAACATGATTAGATGAAGGAGGAATGAGGCCGGGAGGAAATTTCATGTAAACCTCTTCCTCTAAGGATCCGTGCAAGAAAGCGTTGTTCACATCTAATTGGGATACAGTCCAATTCTTCTTGATAGCAACAGCCAAGAGACACCTTATTGTTGTCATTTTGACAACAGGGGAGAAAGTTTCATTGAAATCAACACCCTGTTTTTGAATGTCCCCCCTTACAACTAAACGAGCTTTCAACCTTTCTATAGAACCATCTGAAAGAAACTTGATCTTATATACCCATTTGCAAGGTAAAGCTTTCTTTCCCACAGGCAGAGGGACAACATCCCAAGTCTCATTATGTTGCAAAGCTGAAATCTCAGCATCCATGGCTGAAAAAGCCGCTGGTTAGGAATAGAAGACTCTGTGAAAGAAAAATGGGAGGTGGAGAAGGGATAGCAAGACAAGAATCGATCAAATTGGTTAAGAAAACACTATTACAAATAAAATCTTTTAAATAACCAGGTTTTTGAGAGACTCTTTCTGACTTTCTAGGTGGAGTAAGTATAGGCTGTGAAGGAGTTGGAGAGGGATCAACAATGGGAGGGAGATTGGGAGATGGGATGGAGGTAACATCTTCGTCAAAAGGAGGAGTAGGAATGGGAAAGATAGAAGGTGAAGGAATAGAAAGAGGATCAGTAAAAGGGAAACAATGTTCATGGAAAACAACATCCCTAGAGACGAAGACTCTTTTGGTGACTAAATCCATGACTTTGAAACCTTTTGATGTTGTGGATATCCTAAGAAAATGCACTTGGTTGCTCTAGGATCAAATTTGCTCCTACCACGAGACAAAGTAGAAACAAAGCATAAACATCCGAAGGTTCTCAAAGAAGTATAAAGAGGAGGCTGATTGAAAAGAAGTTCATAAGGAGTTTTCCCATTTAGAACTTTAGAAGGCAGTATATTAATCAAATGTGTTGTTTGTAAGTACACACTCCCCCCAATAGATTATAGGCACTTTGGACTGAAAATATAAACCCCTAGCAATTTCTAAAAGGTGTCTATGTTTTCTCTCCACCACTCCATTTTGTTGTGGGGTGGCAACACAACTTTGTTGATGGATAATACCATGGTTCTCGCGGATATACAAATTCACATGTCCCTTTTCCTAATTCTAAAGCATTATCAGACCTAATACATTTCACCTTTGTGTTAAATTGCCTTTCAACCATGGCAAAGAAAGATTTTAAAGTAGGGAAAGCATTACTCTTTGTAGAAAGAAGAAAAGTCCAAGTTCCTCTACTATAGTCATCTACTATAGTAAGGAAATATTTGTAACCATTGTAAGTGGAATGTTTGTAAGGACCCCAAGTATCTACATGAATTAAATCAAACAATCTCTTAGTTTTGATTGTGCTAACAGGAAAAGAGGATCTTGTTTGCTTTGCTTGAGGACAAATATGACAGATAAAATCAGAATCTGAAGAGTGCTTAATAAAATTCAAATGCTTCATTGCTGAAAAGGGCAAATGCCCAAGTCTCAAATGCCAAAGGCTTACATTAGGAATGACATTAACAGAAACTGGAAAAGAAACATGATTGGAAATTTGATTGGAAGTAAAACTAGGACTAGAAACTGATGACTTCAAAAGATATAACCCCTCCTTAACTTCACCAAAAGCTACCTGATTCTTCATTAAAGGGTCCTGCAATAGACAGCCAGTAGGAGTAAATAAAATGTGACAACTAACTTGATGACACAACCTATGAATAGAAAGAAGGTTGTATTTAAAAAAGAACATGAAGCACATTATTGAGCATAAGATTTGGAAGAGAAACACTTCCTATGTGAGTAACACTCACCTTGAAAGAGTTAGGCAGACTAATAATCATAGGAATAGGAAGAGGGGTGATAGAAGAAAAGAAGGAAGAATCGAAACACATATGTTCTGATGCCCCTGAATCAATTATCCAAGTAGGAGAATTAAAGACTGAAAAACATGTTTTTGAATATTTAAATATGGTACCAGCCACTGCATTTGCATTGACTTCAGCACTAGGACCAGATGCAGAGCTCTGCAATTCTTTAAACATTCTTGTTATCTCAGCCAGTGTGATTACTGAAAGCTGCATTGCTTGTTGCATGATAAGTTGAATTTCTGTTTTTGGTAAACTCAAAATCATCTGGATATCTATGTAATCTATGGCGCTTATCCATGATGTGTCCCAATTTCCCACAAAGCACAAGTAACATTAGGATTGAATTTCGTTTTTCCGCCCTTAAATTTGGGAGTTATCCGACCGCATTTCAAAGGAAAGAAAGCGGAGTTTGGGATTAGAAAAAGATCGAAAATTTTGTTGGTGTTGGTTGATATGAGAAAACCTCGGAATTAGGATTTTCGATCTAGGATATTGCTTTCCTTGATTGGTTACCATAAAAACGGAGGAATCGAAAAAAATTCCGAGTATTGACATAGATTTCACGCCGGGTTTTCATCTTGTAAGAGGAGAGAATAAGCATGATCCATACTAGGTAAAGGGTTTAGCATAAGGATATTGCCTCTAGCTTGAGCATAAACATCGTTTACTCCCATTAAGAATTGAATCGACCTTTGATCCGCCGAGATTTAGAGATCTTTGACTTCCCATCACAAAGACATGTGCAAGAACACACAACATCGGAATTTAAAGCATCTAATTCATCCCATAAACGTTTTAACTTGGTGAAATAAGTTGAGACATCAGAATTTCCTTGAACTAAACCATTTAAATCCTTTTGCAGGTGAAAAAGTTTGGTACCATTTGACTTACCAAACCTTTGTTCAAGGCTTTCCCAGAGCTCCTTTGCTGTTGCTGAGTAAATGACACTATCACCTATCTCCTTGGACAAGGAGTTCAACAGCCATGAAGTGACCATGTCATTGCAACATGACCATTGTGGGAAATCTGGGTGATTTGAATCTACAACAGCAGGAGCTGGAGTAGTAGCAGTGATCGCCAGCAGTACTTGTTCCAGAAGGCATTGTTTCTCAAAAAAAAAAAAAAAACTTGGAAAAGGAAGAGAACGATAGAGAAGAGAAGTGTTAGGCTCACTGCTCTGATACCATGAAAGGAATTAAGAAGAGTGTGTGGAAAATCTTGTGTATTTTCATTGATCCTCAAGTTATCCTTTATACAAGCTTTGCACAAAAAAATAAAAGATAAAATATAGACAAATATCTTAACTGTACACCTGTCATAATCTCATGGATTATTCTGTAACAAAATAACTAATTATATTCCTTCTATGCTGAGATAGTGTGCTTCTCACGTGCCACTAACAAACTTGTGTCCATTTTGATCGGACGGCTTAGATTGCATCCATCCGGAATTTGTTTGAATGGTTTGATTTCCTCCACGTGGCCGAGCCGTAGTCCATATATTGTTTCCTAGGATTGATCGATTACTTTCCCTTTTGTCTGAAGACACTAGATTTTTCTTCTTCTTTTTCATTTCTTCTTTCTTTCTACAGCTGATTGATAGAGAAGCTTTTATTGGATTGAGCTGATTCTTATCTTCAACACACGGAGCGCAGACTCGATACAGTAGGACAGAAGGAGCGTCATGGTTAAGTCCCAACAAAAAAGTTCTTAAACTCCAAACATCATCACCGAATTCTCATCGCAGCAGTGGGGAGTTGGCGGTATTTGGGAATGGAGTCAACAGGAGAGTACCTTTGCGAGCTGATAAAACTCCTTCTTTCCCATGAATGAAGAATGTTAACCCCAAAGACGGAAAACGAGCAAGAACAAGGAGGAGGGGACAAGAATCATGGAGAGGCGGGACTTGGGAGAGGGAGATTTTGGAGAGCTCTAATTAGGAAACTCTATTAGGGAAAGACATGAAATGTCTTGTATTTCCTAATTTGGGCCACCCGACTCTTTTTAAATTTGGGCTATTAGCCAGCTTGTGTATGTCTTGGTCCAAATTTTTAAAAAAAAAAAAGAGATTGTAGAAAGGATAAATAATGACAAAATTAAGGAAAATGTTATCATCTTATTGACTGATATTTTTATGGGAAATTAATTCATATTCTCTAATTATAATTAATAAAATAAATAAATGGTATCATTTATTTTAAACTTATATTAAAAATAAAAAAATGTTTTACTTTTTTATTTTAATAAATTATGAAAATTAATTATTTTTGAACTTTATCATTATCGTTAAGTAATTATAATAGTCAAATTAAAATTTTCAAAATATAATTAATAACATAAATAAGGCATCTCCCCCTATGCTTAATGTATATACTCTCTTATTATATAAGAGAGAGTTCACACTGACGCAAGCACGTCTCTGTCAACGTGCCCTGCTGAATTTTAAAAAAAAATTAATTTTTTTTCTTTTGTTTTATTATAATTTAATTAGTGTATAATATTTTTGAAATTATGAGATCCGTTTTAGCTATGACTTTTAGTTTTGAATTCATATTATTTAGTTATAGCTTTATTATTTTTAATGTCGGTAATATTTGTTTATATCTTGTATCTACTTTGAGTAAAAAATTAATGATTGATGATGAAAAATACTTTAATTATGAACATCTTAATGGATCTCTTCACATTAAATTTGCGCAAACAAAAAGTAATTAACAACTTAAGGACCTCTTCACATTAAATTTGAGCAAACAAAAAATAATTAACAACTTAAAAAATCTAAAAATTACATTAAAATTTAATTAACCTTTTAAATTTTATCTATATAACATTAATTAAAATTAAAAAATAATAAATATTAGGCCCGTGCTAGCACGAGCACCTGTGTCTAGTATTACTCAAAAGTATCTATTTGGAAATAATAGTTCTGTTTCAATTTGTGTAATTGTGTTTTATTTTGCATATATATTTTTTGAAAAAACAATAACTGAAATTTATAGTTTAAAATAAAGTATCATTATTACATAATTATAAATTATTTTATTAAGAGTGAAATGTTAAAAGGTTTAAATGAAATTATACTAAATATTCTTTATGTTTTGATTTGTTTATTTGATTTTAACTTGATATGAAGTTTAAGAAATTAAAGAAGATTTTTGAATCTGATGGTCATAAACTAAAAATACGTAGAATGTATCAAAATATTTTTAATTTTGTAATCTTAAATATGTCATGTGCAAAATTAAACAAAAATTATCCAAAAAAGAAATAGATATTTTTATAAAATAGACTTTTTTTTTAAAAAAAAGTAATACAAACCAATTGAAACATATGAATATAAATATGTCATCCGTTCTTTTTTAATATTAACTCAAAAAATTAGTATCAAAATAAATTGAGATAGAGTAATAAAATATTTCCAAGAGTAAGGTAGGTGTGTATGAGAGAGACGGTTAATTTGGGCGTGTTTGGTGTGAGAAAATATTTTCTTACAAAACATATTAATTCTTAATTATTTTTAAATATTTGATAAGTAAACAAAAAATATGTTATCCCAAGAGTACTTATATATATTCTAGTAAACAAACAATAGAAGTGTTGCGTGGGGCTTCGAAATGATGGAGGTGGGATGGTCGAAGGATAGGAATATTGGGTGGATGAGAGGATACAATAAATCTAAAATGTCACTTATAAAAAATGTTTTTTCTACTTCTACTACGAAAGTCATTTATTCTTTTTTAAGAAGCTTATTTTGATAGAGAAAATATATTTTTCAAAAAAATTATCGAACCAACCATAAAAAAACAAGAAAATAGTTTTCTTCCTTACCAAACACACCCTAATAAGCATTCAAATGCAGTCGGGTCCACTTCAAAAGGAGAAAGTAAATCAGAAAATTCCAAGGATGTGTTGTCACTTGTCATTGTTCCTGCATTTTTATTTTTATTTAGCATCAATAAGATTCAAATTCGAAATTTCTACTTGGATTATTTCTTAATTTATGCGTGTCATCCTTTTATAAGGGTAATGCTAATTTTTTCTGTATCGTTCTAATTTTATTGGATGTCCCTTCGTGGACTCTGAGATCTCTACTTATGAATGATGAGTTCTTATCATTCTATTATAATCCCTTGTTGGTATTGTTCCTGCATCATACAGTGAAATAATTTTTTTTAAGTTTATGCAGTAAAGGGTCGTTTGTTCGCTGGTTATCCACATGTCGTTAATGTAATAAATAGTGATGCAAGATTTAATTATTTACAATATAAGTAATAAAAAAATTAAATATGCATTCACTATAATACATAAATTATCCCATATATATTCAATTTGTTATAGCAGACATTAATTACATTATATATTTTTTAAAACAAAATATTGATTTACGATCATGATAAAGTTTGACAACTAAAAGTTAGGTAATGCAACATAGAATATATAGTAGGCACGGGAAAATATGCAGTCAAAGTCGTAAATTAAAGTGTAGGGTGATAGAGAGTAAATTTATGCATATACTAGCTTATATATATATATATATATATATATATATATATATATATTCAAATAGCATATATATTGATTTTACTTATACTTTAAGTAATTATTATCTTACCATTAATTAAGAGTTTCTTATCATAATTGAGAAAGATTGTACACCTAGATGTATACGGAGAGAGGCGAGCGAGAAGGAAAGGGAGGCAAGCGAGATAGTTATGTATCATAAATACATGCAAACCACGCTAGATACGCACTAGATACATGTATTTGTATTTATCCGCTATGATTCAAATGTATTTAGGATATCATATACATAGGAGAGTGGTGAGCAAAAAAATATGCTAAACCAATAACCATAGGAGGATATCATATCTGAGATTTTGATTTTGAAATATGCTAAACCAATAACCAAATTAATAAGTTATTTTTTAAATCAATTTTTAGTCCTTAATGGTACGATTTTCAATTTAACCAATAAGAAAATACTCATAAATTAAATATGTGCCTTTTCCAATAATTTGGCGCGGCAGAACAATAATATAACTTTACATAATGCTCTTAATAGAAACAATACTAACTAACATAGCTAACAGGCCAAGATAGTAATCAATAAAGTACTTATATTAATATTTAATATTTATGTAGGGACAAAATAGTAAATTATTACAGTCTTAGCGGGTTATCGATTTACTCAATAACCTAATATTAAAAAATTAAAGTCGAACCAATAAACCCGATTATTTTTTATAAAACCATTGAAATTTCGTTAACCCAACAACAATAAATCAATATCATTTTTTTTAATTCGATTTATTGATCAGTTCAATTTTTATAGACCCCTAAATTTGGGGATAATATTCGATGTTTAATCTAAAGAGAAGCTTACGTTATCGAATCGCCAGATGATATTATCAAAATTTCATCTATTTTAAGGAGAAAATATGGCCAAAATTTGTTGTAAAAGATAAATATATTCCCCCTTTTTAAGATGTGCCACATAGACCAACTAAAGATCTTCTTTTACATATATAAGATAAAAATTGACCACTATATAAGGTGTTTTTTTGCCAAATAAATAAATAAATTAGGCTATTCAAGCTTTATATTCAAAAAGTACTAATTCTAATTTTCGAGTTACCTTTCCCATTTAAAATATAAAGTCTTTACGATTAATTCTTTAAAATGAGTAGGTAATTTTATAAAATCAATTGATAAAAGCCACAAAAGAATTTTAGCAAAATGCCAATCATTTTTAAAAATTCAAAATCCCTCAACGGCTACCCAAATCCAAAAGATAATTACACATTTTCCTATTATTCCCTCCCAAATATAAAATTCAAAACACACACACAAAAAAATAAATTATTCATTTAAAAAAATACACAAAGCTTCAATCACGCCCCTTCTCTTTCTCTTCTCCCCTGTATCTTCGCCTCCATGGAATCAGCCGAAGAAGATGAAGCTTTTATACCCGGCTCAGCCTTTTTCGCTCAGCCGCCACCGAATTTATTGTCATTATCACCTTTCACTTCATCAGTTTCGCCTTCTCCTCGGCGGCTTTCCAGCTGCTATTCTCAGCCGAGCCAACCTATAAAAGCTAAAAGACAACTTGCATGGGTGTCTCTTCAAGGAAGGCTTATCGGTGCAGAGGAAGCAAGTTCTGCTAGGAAGATTGGTGGTGGTTTAAACCCTAAAGAAGCTGTGGCTTGGGAACTCTTTAGCCCCATTCATCGGATTCTTATAGTTGCTGTTGTTGCCGTTGCTGCTGCGAATTCAAAGAAGAATAAGCAGATTTGTCGGCTGAAGAAATCCGTTGAACTTAGGGTTAGTTGTTTTTATTTTTGGTAATGAGGTTTTGTGTACTTACATTATTGCGTGAAGTACTGGTTTTATTTATTGTTAAACTGTTTAATGCTGCTGTTACTACTTCTCGTTTTCATTAATAATTTGATTCTTTAACGATTTTTTTGCATTTTTTGACTGGTAATTTAATTGGATTTGGGGATTTAGTTAATCATTTCTACTACAGAAAATCCTGTTTTTCATTTTTCTTCTATTTCCTCTTTCCTTTTGAGTTGAGGATCTATTCGAAACTTCCGTGTATTCTACCCTGACCACACTTGTGAGATTAAATTGAGTATGTTGTTCTTATTGTTATATGTCCTCTTGCATTAGGATTTGGTTCTTTTCATCTTTTAATTCTTTGGTTTATGCAAAATAAATTCACAAATTTCTCTAGGAAGCAGTTATACTTGGCTCGAATTGTTAATTGTACCCTTCTACTTACGAGTTTACCTATGGGATACTCTAAGCCAATGCAAAATAAATTCAATGTTTTTCCCATTTAATTTTTTTCTGAACAAATGATAAAGTTGAGTTTCATTGGGTTTAAGTGTTTAGTTGGTGAAGTCGTGAGTAGGTCTGGTTGACAATCTGAGCCAAGTATAAGGGTATCCCAGGCTATTCCGCCAAAATATTGTTATCCAAAAGTTAAAAAGTTATTTACTGAAGTCAAGTACTGCCTTTTTTCCAAATTAGATGATGAGATGTTGGTTCACTAATGTATCTTATATCAATATTGTAGGAGGTTAATGGTTGAAAGTTCTGTTTGATAGAGAAAACATTTAGTCAGATTTAATAGTTGAGTAATTAAATGTATTCGTATTCTTCAAAGTCGTGAATGTGTATAAAATATTATTGTTAATGAAACAGTTTTAAATTCTCTGCACTGATGGTTTAAAACATATACTACATTATTAATATAAAGCGTTCCATAGTGATGACATTTCTAAATGGTGTCATTTAAATTGGGATAGAAACTGTGTTTGCATGAGTTTAGTAGTCTATTCAGCTATTTGAATTATTTCTTTTATTTTGTCCAGGATCAAGTGCTCTTAGGCATGCAACAGAAGCTGGACACATTATGTGAACAGGTTAACTATTTCAAGGATCAGCCAGAAACTGCAGCAGATACATATGACTATTTTCTTTGTGAGCAACACTTGAATCAGGCCAACAACTTTTACGAGGTAAACAATCCTGACAGGCTCAATTAGGCTTTTGTTCTATTTCGCTGCGAGTCAATTCTGATCAAGGAAGAGGAGGTGATTAGTTATGAAATGCCTCCAGCAGTAAATCATATAGAAGGATAGTAGAATGAATAGGCCCAAATAGAATGGAATGGATGTAGAGGAGTTAAATAGTTGCACCAACTAGTATGGAATTGAGGCGTAGTTTATTTTTGTACTCTTTTTTGGACTTGAAACCAGTGCTTACCATTTTTTCCCTCTTAACTAGAGGGATATGATCAAGGGAGAAGAGATGCTTAAATTTGAAATGCCTCCAGCAGCAAATCAGGTTGAACCAGAGGAACGGCGTATGTCTGATTTGTCGGATTGGGCTGCTAGTGTGACTTCCTCTGTAGATATTCAGGTAATTACAGTATCTATTAGATTTTTCGATTATGCGATGAATTAGCATTGAGCTTTGTTTACATGTGAATCTTTTGTTTTCCAATAGTGTATCTCACATCAGAATTTCTATTTTCTCATCTTATGGATTTTTCTGAGAGAAAGAACAATGTTTTCAAATGGATGAATATGGGCTTTTTGAGATTGGATATCCTGGAATTTTGGTAACATGCAATCAGAATTTCTTAGGGAAGATAAACTTCAGTGTAGGCTGCTTGCAGTTTAGATGATGCAGTGGACAATTTTGCAGTCTGTTGTTAAAATTATCCATTAGTTTGTTTTTCTCTTCTACCTACTTCGGCTTGTAGAAGTCAAATAGATAATTACTGATGGTAACCACCATTTAGATACCGTGTTAACTCTGTCTTTTAAATCTTTACTGATAAGACAATAGAAGTTGCACGTTCTTTGTTGAGAAACAAGGGTATAGACATGTTGAATTCCCTAGTTTCCCATCATAGGGATTTCTATCTATAGATTAAGTGATTACCAAGGAGCTAATTTGTTCAGTGAGCGTGAGCAATCAAGAGCAAGGTCTTGGCATATTTTACTCTCCAGACTCCACATATGATGATTATGTTCTTTGCTTTTATGCTTTACCTAAATAAGTTTACATTGAACTAATTTAGAGAGACAAGAAAATAGTTCCCGACCATTATGGTCTAATTTGCAACATATGTTATTCCTTTCAGCTGAACACTTCAGCAATTGAACAAGATTTTTATAATCTCCAGAAGGAATGTAAAGAAAAAGATGTCACCATCAGGGAGTTATCCACTTTTCTTCAATCATCAGAAGCTTTTGGTGCAAAGGTACCGTAACATATATTTTTCCTTATACAATATTAAAGAAGAAATGTGTGCTGCTCTTCTACAAAACAATGTGGTGAATACCACTCTTACAGTTACTTATAATTGTCCCATTGGTTTGATCTAACAGAGGACTGGGGAGCTCGAAGATATCATCCGCAGAAAGAATATGATTATTACAAAACTCAAGAAAGATGTTTTAATCTTAGAGCAGAAGGTAATGATGCCTCTTAACAAATGCTAGCAGTCTCTGTCTGCATATGTGAAATAATTTTTTGCAGCAAAATGTTGTCTAGTTATTTTACAAATTTTTGATTTACACTACTTATTGTAAATGTACCCATCATGATGCCTACTGATTAATGTTGTGATGTCAGAAAAAAATGGACTTGTAAACTGAATTACGGTCTAATCTTGACAATATATTTGCTTGAGCATATTTGAATTGAAAACAGAATGCTTTAACTTAATGCTCCAAACTAAAATTTATTTTGACTTATTCGACTGGTAATTTGATTTATTAGGTCGGCACGAAGTGTGAATCATTTTTGGTTTATTTGACTTTTAACAGGTTATGAATCTAACAAGACTTAGACGACCATCATTCTCTTCAAAAAGCTCAAAGGGGGTGAAGCTTCCTCCATTGACAGACAACATCCTTTATGATATGGACAGTACTACTAGCCCTTCATCTTCAGATTCAGATAGTTCCCCTGGGAAAATAGCTCAACCTCTTTTTGCTAGTGAATATATCAGCATTTGTCATGGTGAGAATACTTTATGGGAAAACCAGAAACAGGAGCAGGTCGAAAACTTACCTTTATTAGTGAAACCAACAGATAGACATCCAAAGTCACGGCCAGTAAGCCCCTTGAAGGAGAAATCATTGAATCACACACAGGATTCAGTTTCCAGATTGAAACCAAAGCAGGCATCATCTATTAGTGCAGAATCTTGGAGGAGACGACCTCCTATTGCTAAGTCGAAGGATGCGGTTGCACAAAAACGATGGCTTTAGTAAGTATTTTTCTTTCTAACTCAAGAAACTACAATTTTTCTTTGAAATTGTATACTGGCTTCCGAGAATAGTAGTACCAAAGGTTTTACTGAATGATTAAGAGAAACCTATGTAACATATGAGTTATTATGTGGAGAACATGGATACTCAACAACACTGTTTGAACACAGAACACTAACACTAGCCTTCTTTATTTTCCTTATTGTGGTTAACTTTTCACCCCTTTCTTCAGGCTATCAGACGTAAATGTCACAAGTAAAATAGGCCATGTAAGTTTCTGGCCTGATAACTGGACCTGAAAGAGCTTCAGTGTAGCTTCATCAACTTCTACGGCTGCTTCGCATTTCCATCATTTCCTATGACGAACATGCCATATAGACAGCATTATATATTTAGGTAGTAAAACAGTAGAGTACATAAAAGTTATCAAACCAGTCTTATATTTAGACTTCTTGTTATATTGTAGCAAAGATGAAATGTGTCAATTATACAATTTTGGGATCTCGCATGAACTAGCAATTATACTTCCTATGTATATTGCTATGATATGACACATTTTACTTCTTCTGAAGTCTATGTATGTCTGCAACTTTTGACGACACATTTTCATTTGGCTTAAAATGCCGACAACCCCTTAAATTTATCAATAAATTTCATTCAGAAACTTGAACGGTTGAGCGTCTGAAGTTTGAACACATGATATAGTGTTCCTATTAGACACCTCCAATTCAATTTTTTTGGCGTGTGCTTTTGTGCGTCATTTAGGTACTTAGTTAAGTTAATCATATATAAAATGTGTCATCTATTTAATTATACATATGGGCCTCAATTGGAACATGTTTTGAGGTTTTACGGTTTATTGAGGCTAATGTGACGCATTTCAAGTGGTTTACTTATGTATGTAATTGACACTTGAATACACACCCAAAAGGTTTTCCAAACAAAAATGTTTAATAAGAACATTATATCATGTGTTTAAATGTTCAAATAAAATAAGTTGTAATTTGAGTGTTCAAATGAAATTTATTGAAACGATTGACTTGGGTCTACTTAATTACGAGCTTGCTCTCCCTTTTCCTATACCCAACTGACATAGCAATGAGACTCCACTATCTGGTTTGTTACTCTATTTACCTTCACAACCATTTGGTATCAAGGGTTATTCATTTTCATACAAAGATACCTTACATATATATCAGGGATTACAAAGCTCGCTTTACATGAGTAGGCGGACGTGCATCCATTGATGATAACCTATGAGATATGAGGTGCATTTTTGGCCTTGATTTGGAGCTTCAAGCAAACAAGAGCTTGCTAGTTTGATGATAAAAGCCAAAACATCTTTTACTTCATCTTTAGGATATGGAAGACATTCCTCTAGCAAATCACTAAGCTGCACATGATCTATAGTCGATGAATTTGCTACCACAGTAATGTAATCCCCGAGATGCTTTCCTTTGATTATCTTCAATGCTAATACTCCAAAGCTATAAACATCACACATTTCCGTAACCTTCATTGTATATGCAAGCTCTGAAACAACACAATTTCCAAAAGAGTATTAACAATTTAAACGTGCAAATGAGATTTAAACAGTATAGAGTGTTTGGCTTTAGCTCATGAAATTTGAGAAAAGGATAAAAAAAACTAAGTTGGACCTTACCAGGTGCAACATAGCCATATGTGCCTGCAAACGCAGTGCAATTGGATGAGTCTGGCTTGAGAAGCTTCGCTATGCCAAAGTATGCAACACAAGCTTCATACTCGGAATCAAGATAAACATTACTGCTTGATATGTCTCGATGAACAATCGGTGGTGGTGAACAATCGTAATGCATGTAAGATAAAGCAAAAGCAACACCCTTGATGATATTCACCCTTTTCAGCCAATCCAATTTCTTGGACTCAACTTCATTGCTCAAAATAATAGACAAACACCCCCTCTCCACATACTCATAAACCAAGAATGAGTGTTGTGCATTCGAACAATAGCCGCAGAGGTTCACAATGTTCCAGTGCTTAATCCCAAGTCAATGCCCTTACTTCATTTAAGAAGCTTTTGGGAGGTGTATTCTCAAATGAAGAATGAAGTCTCTTCACAGCTATATTCCCTAATGATGGTAGGTCTACCTTGTAAACGCTTCCATGCCCTCCATGCCCGATGCAATCAAACTCCTCTGTTGCGTTTAAGATATCCCGGTACAATGCCTTTCCATCTAACATGGATATCGAAAGCCAACCATCACCATCCCGTCTTTCAACATCTCTAACTCTCCTTTTATTACACATAAAGAGAACATCAATGAAAACACAGAGCAATACTAGTGCTCTAATAACAGGAAGTACATTGATTAGGATTAGCTTACGGCCCTTCGCCATTGAGTGTTTCTTCACCACAGAAGATGTTGAGATAGAAAGATTTTATAATAATAACTCGCGTCTAAGCTCGTTGACAATGGCAGACAACACAACGAAGAAGACGAAGTTATCTTCAAGGGTACCTAAGTCTAAGTCTTTCTTGTCTTTAGAGAATACAAAGAGACGTGGCACAAATCCAGCTGTGGATAACAATAAAGGAAAGAGAAAGCATTTGGACCATCCACGTTATCCAAGATCAGCCCAAGGTTACAACTGTAGTGAACCAATTCTTGATCCTTCTATGAAGCACGTGAATGGCACACACATAACATAAAAGATAATAAAATCTGTTAGACAGTTATTTACATAGCCAATAGAATTTAGACAAAATATATAGGATTTTATATATTCTTTTATTGCTTTTAGGTATTACATTTTCTAGTATAAATATGGGCAGTCTTGTACATATCAATACAGAGAAAATTTCCCAATACTGATCTTGATTAAATTTTCATGGTATCAGAGCAGTAATCATTTCTCAATTCATAGGCAATGACTGGAGAATCATCTTCCCCTACTGTCATCACACCAACCACTGTCCCAGCAGTCGGCGTTACCACGACCATCAATCCTTATCATCTTCATGCTTCTGATGCATCTGGAATGGTACTGATCAACAACCTTTTTGATGGGAAAGGTTATCAAGGCTGGAAGAGATCTGTACTCATTTCTTTGACTGCGAAGAACAAGCAAGGTTTTATCAATGGTTCTCAACCTTCTCCTTCAGCTGACTCTCCAGATCTTCATCTTTGAAGCAGATGTAATGATATGGTTACCTCTTGGCTCCTCAACTCCCTGTCAAAAGACATTGCAGACAGTGTTATCTACTCAAGCACAGCTAGAGAATTATGGCTGAGTCTAGAACATAGGTTTGGCCAATCAAATGGTGCAAAGCTTTTTCATCTACAAAAGGACCTTAGTAGGTTGATACAAGGGACTAACAATGTTGCAGGTTACTTCACAAAGTGGAAGAGATTATGGGATGAGTTGGATTCTCTTAACTCTAATTTCAAGTGTAATTGTGTCTGTGTCTGTCATGGAAAACAGAGGTTGGAAAAGTCTCTGCAAGATCAAAGACTGATCCAATTTCTCATGGGTCTTAATGACACTTATGCCCAAGCTCGGGGAAACATTTTGATGCTTAACCCTTTACCTGACATTAATCATACATACTTTTTAGTTTTACAGGATGAAAATCAAAGAGAGACATACATGAGTCCTCTCATCTCTTCTGATTCCTCTTCTTTCATGGTGGGAAATATGAATCACTCTAGAAGAGGAAAGCAGTCGCAGAAACTTGCTGGTCTTTCACAAGGAACTGGGAATCCACATCCCAGAATTAATCACCCTCAGCATCCACAAAAGTTTCAAAGGCCAAATCTGAAGTTCAAAGGAAAGGGAGCACAATATAACCCTAATGTATCTTGCACTTATTGTGGGAAAACTGGGCATGTGGAAGATAATTGTTTCAGGTTAATTGGCTTTTCGGATGATTTTCAGTTCACAAATGACAAGTTTTCATGGACAAATCAGAGGAAATGGAGCAATGACCATAGGAGATATCGAGGGAAGGAACAGTCACTTTGCAGATCAGGGAAAGAACACTCACTTTGCAGATCATGAGAGAAATACTCACTATGTAGATCATGGAAGGAACCCTTCATATGCATATCATGGAAGGAACAATAACTATGCAGATTTTGCTTTCACTACTTAACCATACAACAAGGACCAATACAACCAGTTCAAACAAATGTTCAATCAAATAAAGGTGGAAGAAACAACTCACACCAATGGAGGAAATGAGATAAATGCAATTGCAGTGGCTGGTACTATTCTAAAATATATTGGCTGATGTTTTTCAGTTCTCAATCCTCATACCTGGATCATAGATTCAGGTGCCTCTGATCATATGTGCTTCAATCCTGATTATTTTATGTCATTATCACCCCTTAAAGTACCTCTTACTATTAATCTTCCTAATTGTCAAACCATCCTTGTTACTCATACATGAACTGTCTCTATATTTTCTGATCTTGCTTTGCAGAATGTTCTTTATGTTCCTAGTTTCAGATTCAATCTCATGTCAGTCCACAAGTTTTGCACTCAATTTCAATCTGTCCTATTTTTCACTTCTCTTCATTGCATGATGCAGGGCCTTTCCTTGAAAAGGACTCAAGTTTTTGGTAATGCAAAGGATGGACTCTATCTGTTCCAGCCAAGTCCTACAGAGTCTAGTCTTAATTTTAGACAATATGTTCCTAATTTATCAAGTGTTAATTTGAGTGATTCAGTTTCAGTTCATGTTTCAATTCCTCCTAATTCTAGTTCTATTCCTGTTTGTACAAGTGCAACTTCTAATGTAAAATTGTGGCACATTAGACTGGGGAATTTGCCTTTATCGTCAATGAAGAATGTCATTTTTCTCTCAAATTCCTCTTTATCTGTTTCTGATTGTTTTTGTGATGTTTGTCCTAAAGCCAAACAATCTAGGCTAGCTTTTTCTCTCAATCAGCTATCAACAAAATACATCTTTGATCTCATTCATATTGACACATGGGGTCCTTATAGAGTACCCACTCATAATAATTATAGATACTTTCTTACAATAGTTGATGACTATAGTAGGGCAACTTGGACTTATTTGTTAACTACCAAGAGCAATGCATTTTCCGTCTTACAATCTTTCTTACAAATGGTTGAAAGACAATTTAATATAAAAGTGAAAAAGTTAAGATCAGATTATGCCTTGGAATTGGGACTAAGTGTAGCAACCACACATTTTTTTTGTTCCCAAGGGATTTTTCATCAAACTACTTGTGTTGCTACTCCTCAACAAAATGGCATAGTTGAGAGAAAGCATAGACACCTCCTTGAAATTGCAAGGGCTCTTTTATTTCAATCACAGGTGCCTATATCCTATTGGGCTGAGTGAATTCTCACAGCCACATATTTGATTAATAGGCTACCTTCTCGAGTCCTTCATGGGAATACTCCTTATGCTATCATTTTTGGCACATCACCTTTTTATCAGAATTTAAGATGTTTTGGTTGTTTGTGCTATGCTAGCACACTAGCTCATGGGAGGGGGAAATTTGACCCTAGGGCTCAAGCTTGTGTATTTTTAGGATATCCTAGTAATCAAAAGGGATACAAATTGCTCTCTTTGGATAGTCAAAAAGTGTTTGTTTCTAGAGATGTCCAGTTTCATGAGGAAATATTTCCCGTTGTTACAAATGTTGCTCCTATTTCTCCTTATACTTTTCCTATTACACACTTAGCTTCTTCTTCTTCTGATTGTTCATTGGATCCACCGGTTTCTACATCTTTACCAACTCATTTTCCTGTTCCCATTGCTGACCCTGCCTCTACTTCATCATCACAACCTCCAAACACTCTCATCAATCCTAGTCCTAGGAGATCTACCCGAACCACCAAAGGCATCCTCCCAGCCCACCTTAAGGATTATTTCTGCAACACTATCTTTCTTAGTGATGTCACTACCTCTTGTTTCTCTGCTCCTATTCAGACTCATATTCTTTCTTCTACTGATCTTTCCCCTTCCAATCAGTTTCTTCTTCATTCTATTGCTCAGATCACAGAACCAACCAACTATTATCAGGCTTCTATTCACCCTGGATGGAAACAGGCCATAGATGCTGAAATTGCATTACAATCAAATCACACTTGGGATGTAGTTTCCCTTCCTCATGGTAGAAAGGCTCTACCTTGCAAATGGGTTTATAAGATCAAACAACATGCTGATGGATCATTAGAAAGGTTGAAAGCTAGATTGGTTATCTGAGGAGACATCCAAAAGGAGGGCATTGATTTTAATGAAACGTTTTCTCCGGTGGTTAAAATGACTACGATTAGATGTTTACTATCTATTACTATAAAAAAGAACTGGGCAGTGTCACAATTTGACGTCAACAATGCTTTCTTGCACGACGATCTACAAGAAGAGGTCTATATGAAGTTTCCAGCAGGTTTGCCTATCTCTAATCCTAATTTGGTGTGCAAACTTCGCAAATCCCTTTATGGTCTCAAGTAGGCATCCAGATAGTGGCATGCCAAACTTGCCGGTGCTTTAAGCTTCAAGGGGTTCACTGCTTCACTCAATGACTACTCCTCATTCTTCAAAAATATCGGTGATTTAGTTTCTATAGTCGTTGTTTATGTCGATGACATTCTTATTACGGGAGATAATCACAAAGAAATACAAGCTCTTAAGGATTTTCTTCACACAGAGTTCAAAATTAAGGATCTTGGAGCTTTGCATTACTTTCTTGGTATGGAAATATTAAGGGAACAACAGGGAATTGTCATCAGTCAACGCAAATATACCTTGGATTTGCTTCAGGAATTTGATATCATTCATTTGCCCTCTATTTCTTCCCCCATGGATCCTTCACACAAGTTATCTGCAGATTCAGACGATTATATGTCAGATCCTACTCTATATCGACATCTTGTTGGTAAACTCAACTACTTAACTCACACAAGGTCGAATCTCTATTTTGTCGTTTTGACTCTCAGTCAATATATGCAAAAGCCTTGCACCTCTCATTTTACTGCAGCATTAAGAGTTCTAAATTACCTGAAAGGGACTCCAAACCAAGGGATTTTTCTGACTACTTCTCCTTCTTTCTCTCTAATGGCATTTTGTGATGCCGATTGGGCTACATGTCGAGATTCTTGCAGATCTGTCAGTGGGTTCTTTATCAGCCTAGGAGGATCCCCCATTTCATGGAAGTCCAAGAAATAATCTTTCATTTCACTTTCTTCGACCGAGGCTGAATACCGCTCGATGTGTCGCTTAGTTGCAGAACTAACTTGGTTGACTCGTCTACTCTCTGATCTGTCTATTTCACCTGAGTTGCCCATTTCTGTTCACTAGGATAGTCAAGTAACAATCCACATTGCTCGCAATCCTGTGTTTCATGAAAGGACGAAGTACGTTGAGATAGATTGCCATTTTGTTAGGCAACAATACCTCACCGACCTCATATCTCTTTCTTTTGTTCCATCCCATGATCAGTTAGACGACATCTTCACCAAATCGTTGTCGGGGACTTCTCATCATCACTATATTCGCAAGCTGGGTATCACTCCGCTCCCCTCCATCTTGAGGGGGTATGTTGAGATAAAAAGATTTCATAATAATAACTCGCGTCTAAGCTCGTTGACAATGTCAGACAACACAACGAAGAAGACGAAGTTATCTTCAAGGGTACCTAAGTCTAAGTCTTTCTTGTCTTTAGAGAATACAAAGAGACGTGGCACAAATCCAGCTGTAGATAACAATAAAGGAAAGAGAAAGCATCTGGACCATCCACGTTATCCAAGATCAGCCCAACGTTACAGCTGTAGTGAACCAATTCTTGATCCTTCTATGAAGCACGTGAATGTCACACACATAACATAGAAGAAAATAAAATCTGTTTCACAGTTTTTTTACATAGCCAATAGGATTTAGACAAAATGTATAGGATTTTATATATTCTTTTATTGCTTTTAGGTATTACATTTTCTTGTATAAATATGGGCAGTTTTGTACATATCAATACAGAGAAACTTTCCAAATACTAATCTTGATTAAATTCTTTAGAAGATGCTCTTTCACAGGGCAGGAGTCCTGTTACATTGCCGCAAAGACCTTTATTACCTTCTAATGAAGCATTTATAAAAGCTTTATTATTAGGGATTGGACCTTCCAACTCATTGTATGACAATACGACATCCTGTAAACCGGTTTCCAATTTCTGGTGGTATGCTGCAGGATGTCCTTAATCCCAGTCAATGCCCTTACTTCATTACATAAAAGACTTGATTGATCTGCAGGTAGCCTGCCACCAATGTGATTTCTGGCTACCCGCATATCAATTAAATATTTGTATTTCCCCTGTTGTTGCTAAGTTCACCATGATAATCATTGTCACTCAAATCAATGAACAAAAGCTCTGGATGTATGCCAAAAGCTTCAGATAAATTTCCAATGAAACTGTTGTTATGAAAGCGAACCCATTTTAAACTCGAGCATTTTCTTAAGCTGCTTGGTATTGACCCTGTGAGCTTGTTACTAGCCACCGTGAAGTTCTCAAGTTTCCCAACTTTGCAAAGCCGCTCTGGCAAATGGCCTGAAAATTCATTGTAACTTATTGATAAGACAACCAAGTTATCCATATATGCAACTTTTTTTGGAATGGAACCAGAAAGTTTGTTGGTACCGAGATATAGTGACTGCATGTTTCTCAAATTACCAAAGGAAATGGGAATTGGACCACTAAGCTGATTATCATATAAATCCAAATAAGTGAGTTTTTTCAAATTTCCCAACTCACTAGGAATGGGACCAGAAAGTTGGTTTAAATAAAATTGCACACTTTTGAGCTCGGTTAAGTCACCTATAGTTATTGGAATTGAACCAGAAAGTTTGTTATCACCGAGATGTAGTGAGTGCAAGTTTCTCAAATTGCCAAAGGAAGCAGGAATTGAGCCACTAAGCTGATTATAGGATAAATGTAGATCATTAAGGTTTTCCAGATTTTCCAACTCACTAGGAATAGGACCAGAAAGTTGGTTAGAAAGGTACAAAATTTTGAGCTGAGTTAAGTCACCTAAAGCTATTGGGATTGAACCACCAAGTTGATTATCGCATAGCTCCAGATCAAAAAGATTTTTCAAATTCGCCAATTCACTAGGAATGGGACCAGAAAGTTGGTTAGAATAAAGGTGCAAACTTTCGAGCTCAGTTAATTCACCTAGAGTTATTGAAATCGGACCAGAAAGATTGTTCCGCTGTAAGTCTAAAACCCCAAGTGACTTCATCTTCCCAATTTCAATAGGAATGAAACCATTTAAATGGTTGTCAAAGATGACGAGGGTCTCAACCTTTTATAGTGAGCCGATTTGAGGTGGGATTTTGCCTGAAATCTTGTTGATCGACAAGTCAAGATAGACAAGATTAGTTAGGTTTCCTATTGTAGGGGGGATAATACCAGAGAGCTGGTTCATGCTAAGATCAACATGTTCAAAAAACAGGAGAAATTAAAATGGAAAATCATGGAGTGTACCAATGACACCAGCATCAGTAATCTTCAACTTGTTTGTCCGACCGTTAAAGCATATAACTCCATACCAATCCCTGCATGCCTTGGTACTTAGTGTCTATGAAGTCAATAAGGAATTATTTTTGTTTTGGAAAGTTGCTTTCCATTTTAGGAGAGCAGTTGCTTCCTTAGTGGAAGCAAAAGTAACTGTGAAGAGAATGACAAGGCATCTATAATAAGTAGTATCGTTTTTGTGGGCCATAGAGCGTGGAATTGTTCAAATTTTTGCTCAAATGGGCCGAGAAGAAGAAGTGTCTCAACACACAGTACTTCGCGATTCTTCTTTCATATGTAGCAGTAGTTTCCTTACAAAATCAATCAAATTAAAAAGAAGTAAACAAATAAGTTCTGTATCATGGAAATAACTTAAATAAACGGATCTTTCCGCATTTTCTCTCCTCATCCAAAGTAAGAGGTTGACATGGTATGGTAGATATTGAATTTCATAACATAATCATAACTCTTGATATTGCAGTATTGATATTTTTATATTTGACAAGATATTCGGTGTTTGTAAAAAAATATTGAATACCACACTGAAGTGTAAAGTAATGTATAGAATTCATATATATTATTTGTCACAACTCAATCCACCAATCGGTAAGTGAACTCTTTCCAATCAATAAGAAAGAATAATAAACATGGAAGTAAAAGCTCAAAACAAAACATGTCTTAAATGACCTCATTCATATAAACTAGAAATAAAATGAGGAAGACAAGTCAAAACTCCTCAAAACCTGGTGTCATAAGTACAAGCCTCTAAGAAATCTCAAAGTACGAAAACAAATACTAAAGTTCAGGAATGAGAGAGACATAGACAAAACGTAAGGATATAAGAGATCTGGGAATTATAGATCAACCAAGTAGCTACCTTCGAATCTCAAATGATCAACAAGTAACAAGGGTCACATGTCACTTGTGCTGAGCTCAAAACCTGCACAATAAAGGTGCAGAAAAGGAAAGGGTGAGTATGAAAATACACGCATATTCAGTAGCATCGTCCACTGACCTGAAGCGATGTTGAGGGTCGGTCCAACACTATTCAAACCTATGATAAGTCTTAAATATAAATCCATCTCTATAAGACTTAGACTATGTTATGAACCGTAGTGATGACATGGAGGACAACAGGGCTAAATCGGAAGATAATTTTATTCAGCCTAGAAGGAGTAACCATGTGAAAATACCATCTAAAAGATTTGTTGACTTTGTCTAACAGAACGTGGGGCAAAGTGTGCGCTAAATATGCGGCAAGTGGAGTAGAAAGTATCTGATATAAATCTATTAATCTCTAAGCGTAGTTAGGACAGGCTATTGTTGTTTCGTCGTATCTCTATTTTCTTCTGTAATTCTCTTCTCATCTCTTCTCTGTTTCTTCTTATTTCCTTGCAGTATTTTTGTAATCAGTAGTTGTTGTAATCTGGTTCAGTAATTAATATAGTGATTAGTTGGTCGTTATTTCATTTGTTATATTGGTGCTTTCATCCATAGGTCTTTTAATAGAGGACCAACAAAGACTCAAGGCTCTTGTTGATGGATCTGTTAGGGAAGCAACCACTCCCTTCGAGAAGGAATTAGCGGAAATTCGTGCAATGTTATAGGAGGTAGTGAGTAAAAAAATTATGAACCACCAATGGCAATAGCTTGACAGGATAACCCTCCAGCGGCACCAACTCTACGGCATAGGCCAGCGGCTATGGAATTTTGGATGATTTTGTGGAGAGCATCCAGATGCTTGAATTTTTCAAGCAGAGCGCTACTTTAATTTTTAGGGAATTGAAGATTCACAAAAACTCATGATGACGTCATTCTATTTTGATGCAGATGCTCTAGAGTGGTATCGATGGTTATTTCGGAACAAATAATTGATCGGATGTGAGCATTTTGCAGAGAAAGCAAGGGTTCATTTCAAGCCAAAAGGTCTTGAATTTGCTGAAGGCCGTCTGGCAAAACTTAGGCAAGTAACCACAATATCGGAGTTACAGGGTCGTTTTGAAGCCATAGCTAATGAGACAAATGATATTTCAGATGGGTTGATGGTAAGGATTTTTGTTTCTGGGCTTAAAGAAGACATCAAAAACTTAATTTTCAGTCACGAGCCTAAAACTTATGATGACACACTTAAATGGGCACATATACATGAGCGTCGCATTCAGGAAGAGAAAAGCACAAATCGACTAGGTTTTGCAAACACAGGGGCACCACTTTTGCCTAGCCCTAATCAGCATTCCTCAACCTCGTTCATTCCATCTCCAACAAGGATGATGACTTCTTCTTTGAACCGCCTACCACTCAAACCTCTTACCCATTTCGAGATTCAGAGTCGGCGTGAGCGTGGATTATGTTACTATTATGAGGAAAAATACATTGCAGGCCACAAGTGTAAGACTCCGCCTCAGTTACTTCTTCTAACAGAGGGCTCAGATGTTCAACCCGACTTACCAGAACCATTTATCTCTGATGACCTATTAGCCGAAGAGCTACAAGTTCTAGAGGTCAAGAACAGTCTGCTATTTCATATCATGCCTTGTTAGGTGGACATTCATCATCCACATTATGATTTATCGGGCACATAAATGGATCTATTGTCCAAGTATTGTTGGATGGAGGAAGTGACCATAATTTTGTCCAAATGCGGGTAGCCAATTTTTTGCAGCTTTCAGTGTACTCCACTCCTAATTTCTCTGTGATGGTTGGTAGTGGTCAACGAATCCGTCATGAAGGTGTTGTACGGCAGGTTAGTCTAACAGTTCAGGGATATGCTATCTCACTTGATTTATATTTGCTTCTATGCATGGTGCATACATTTTTCTTGGGGCTACGTGGCTCTCTACACTAGGAAGGGTGGTGCAAGATTATGCTGAGCGTTTGATTGAATTCACTTCAGAAGGGAAACTATATGTTGGAAAAGGGATATTCCAAACACTGCAATGCCAATTCAATTGCATAGCCTTTGAAGGTACATCGCTACTGATGCAATCTCTTCATATTACTGCCTACAAGTAGTGCAAAATAAAGTCCCAAATGAGGAAGTCACTAATCCAGACTTGGTCCCTATTTTAGATGAGTTTTCTGATTTTTCCTTAAACCAAAAGGATTACCACCATCACGGTCACAAGATCATGCGATTCATTTAAATCCTGGGGCTGAACCAGTTAATGTTAAGCCGTATCGCTATCCTTACTTCCAAAAACATGTAATGGAACAATTGGTTGCGGACATGCTTAGGGATGGGGTTATCAGGCCTAGCAGGAGTCGATTCTCCTCTCCAGTATTGTTAGTTCGAAAAAAAGATGGTACCTGGAGATTTTATGTGGATTATAGGGCTTTCAATGCCATTACTGTGAGGGATTGATTTCCTATTCCCACTATTGATGAGCTATTCGATGAGTTAAATGGTGCAATTTATTTTTCGAAGCTTGACTTACTATCTGGATACCATCAAATTAGGGTCAGAACATAAAATGTCGCCAAAACAGCATTTCGAACACATGATGGTCACTACGAATTTTTAGTGATGCCATTTGGGTTTGAAAGTCAAGAGGGGGGGGGGGGGTGAATTGAAATTTTTTTCGAGTCGACTACTCAAGGGTGAGAGTCAACTGACCTGCAGTTTAGTAATTTCAAATAGTGTAAAGTATAACGACAGAATGTAATGAGACAGAAAACTTTATCCTGGTTCGGAACACCAGTGTGGTGCCTACTTCCAGTCCCCTTGGGTTACAAGGGTTTCCTTAAGAGCTTTGAGTGAACTTGATAATACAATGTTGGAGTATTCAGTTCTTGTCTGATATGCAAATCAGACTTCTTATCTTGACGCGACCTCTACTTGTAAAACCTATACTAGAGATTATTCTTTCTCTTTTTTGTTACAATTGTAGACTGGACAGACTACAAGGTTTTTCTCAAAGATAAAAGAAAGCAACAATACAAGTTCAAGTGAAGTTCGTAATTATTTATGCTGAGGGTGCGGATATATATAGTGTTGGAGATGGATGATAATTCTGCTCTTCAAGGAAAACCCAAGGAATTTTCTTTCAATCAAGGATTTGTAAGGTTTCCTTGATTGAGTGTAAACACATCCATATTGGATATGTCCGTGTAAATATTTTCCTTCCTTCTTTGTGAGAATCTGCCTTGTACAGATTGTTGACTTCAAGATTTGTTAGCCTTGATTTGCTCCATGCTAATTCCTTCCATTTGAGTAAGTGAATCTCTTGGATTTGTTAGCCTTGATTTGCTCTGATTATATCTCCTTCCATGTGTATCCTTGATTTGCTCTGAAAATATCTCCTTCCATGTTTATCCTGTTGAATCCGGTTAAAGTTACTTTTCCTTTTTGAGTCTAACTGATCCTATGACCTGCAATCATTATCAAAATATTAATGCTAACAGGGTTGTCCAATGCTCCGTCAACATTCCAGGCCACCATGAATGAAATATTTAGGCCTTATCTCCGACGGTTTGTGCTGGTTTTTTTTTGATGATATCTTGATCTATAGCCCCAATTGGAAGGACCACCTGATCCACTTACGATCAGTGCTCAAATTACTTCGACAACATCAGTTAGTGGCCAATAGGGCCAAATGTTTATTTGGTCAGCATTCAGTATAGTACCTGGGACACGTAATATCTAAGCAAGGCCTAAGTGTGGATTCAAGCAAAATCGCAACTATCCAACAGTGGCCTCCGCCCAAGAATGCTAAGGAAGTCCATAGTTTCTTAGGTCTTGCCAGCTATTACCACCGGTGCTTCATTCATCATTATGCATATATAGCAGGACCTCTCACTGATTTGTTGCGTAAGGAACCGTTTAGGTGGAATACTTCTACACAGGCTTCCTTTGAGACTTTAAAAGCTAAACTTAGCACAACTCCTGTACTAGTACTGCTAGATTTTTCCCAAGAGTTTCAACTGGAAACTGATGCGTCTGGGCGAGGTATAGGGGCTGTCTTATCTCAAAAAGGGTACCCAATAGCTTATTTTAGCCAGAAGTTAAGCACACACATGCAGGGAGCATCTACTTATCACAGGGAGATGTTTGCCATTATTCAAGCTGTGAGTAAATGGCGTCAATACTTATTGGGACGCAAGTTTACAATATTCACTAATCAACAATCACTAAGAAATCTGACCAACCAGGCTATACAAACGCTGGAACAACAAAAATGGCTTAGCAAGTTGGTGGGGTACGACTTTTAAATTATCTATCGCCCAAGGAAATCAAATCAAGTTGCTGATGCCCTTTCTCGTCCCTCCGACATTGTCTTACTGGCTGTTTTTTCCCGCAGTTATGAGCTTGAGAAGGAACTGAAATCTCTCAATCAATCACACCTCGAACTGCTTGATATCCAGAAGCAATTAGGTCAGTCTGCCACCTATTTGGCTATGTATTTCATGATGGCCTCCTATTTTTTAGGGGACGATTAGTCATTCCCTCTGATTCCCCACTCCGTAATCACTTATTACATGAGTTTCATGACACTTCTATTGGTGGCATGCTGGGGTGGCTCATACATACCACAAATTAGCTTCAAATTTTTACTGGAAGTAAATGAGGCGTGATATCCATAATTTTGTTGTTTCCTATCAAACTTGTCAGCAAATGAAAGATGTTCATCACCATCTGACTGGATTGTTGCAACCCTTTCCAATCCCCGATTTGGTGTTCGAAGACATAGTAATGGATTTTATCACTTTCTTACCTAGCTCAAAGGGAAAATCTACTATCATGATGGTGGTTGATCGTTTAACGAAGTATGGTCACTTCATTCCCTTACCGTCCACCTTTTCCACAAAAATTGTTGCTGAAACCTTCGTGTTGGGAATTATTCATCTTCATGGACCCCCAAGAACCATAGTCACTGATCGTGATCCTCGGTTCTTGCACAACTTCTGGCAGAAAATCAATTGATTGCAGGGCACTTCTTTGGTAATGAGCACTGCCTACCATCCACAAACTGATGGGCAGTTTGAGGCACTTAATAAATGTGTGGAACAATATCTTCGTTGTAATGTTGCGATTCACCACATCATTGGGTTTCCATGTTGCCATGGGCTGAGTATTGGTACAATACATTGCTCCAAACTTCAGCAGGTGTGACTTCTTTTCAGGCTCTTTATGGGAGAGAACCTCCTACTATAACTCGCTATATCAGGGGTAGCAGTTCTAGTGATCTGGTGGAAATTTTTTTCCTCGATAGGGATGAAATTTTGGTTCTGTTAAAGCTTAATTTGATTAAGGCACAGGGTCGAATGAAGAAGTTGGCTGACAAACATCGTTCTGAGCTTGAGTTTGCTGTGGGGGACTGGGTGTTTGTCAAGCTTAAGCCATACTGTCAAAACACTGTGTGCCTACAACAACATCCTAAGCTAGGCAGGCGTTATTTTGGACCATTTCAAGTCCTTAAGCACATTGGTCAAGTCGTGCACAAGCTAGATTTGCCAACCACGGCTCGCATTCACCCTATTTTTCATGTTTCATTATTAAAGGGATGCGTTGGAGAGCTTGAGCAACAAATTACTCCATTAAGTTTAATTGATTTCGCTGAGCATGGGGTTGAGCCTTCCCTGAACCTTGAGGACAAGGTTCTTTCGCAGGAGGGAAGTATTGTTATGAACCATAGTGATGACGCGAAGGACAACAGGGCTAAATCGAAAGATACTTTTATTCAGCCTAGAAGGAGTAACTGTTGTGTTTGTTACATACTAGATTCTAAAACCAACACCAAAATGATCAACGCAATAAAAAATTCTCATACAATGTTAGATAATCACCAAGTAAAATTCACAACACAAAAGCACGTATTCAACACAAAAACCCAACAACAAGCAGGTAAATGATAACGAATGAATGCAATGCAATGCATATTCTGTGTATATACCCGTTTTGGATAGTCAAAACCCATGAAAAATTCAAATTAATGAACAATTATAAAAGTGTTTTAGATGTGTAGATCCAAATTGGGGTTGGTGGTTGTGAGCCACAAAACTTAAAAATTGTAATATATTTGACATTGTCAAGTAGTGCAACATTTACTTGCGCGGGGCACAATTTCTTACAAGTCATCATCCATATGCTTTAGCAGACGTCATTGAAGAATATGTGCAACATAATTTCTTGAATGGAAAAGAAGGAGATTGCATAAAGAATTTGTAGGTATCTGGGCAATCGAGAAAAAATTGGAAGGGCAGGCCTTTCGAGTTTTATTCATTGCTCCAATAAGTCTAATGCCCTTTCTGAAGAGCTCATATCTGAACCAGCAAACGATGATACAAACTCTAATTGTAATATTAGAGCTTCTTCTCCAATTAATTATGTGTCCAATGGTGATACTTTTCCAGACGCAAACGACAAAGCCGATCCCGAGACAACATTAAGAACTTTCCTCAGAAGTGTGATTCTAGCACCAGAGAGATCTCTCACTTGTCACTCTGATTCAGATTTTTCTTCTCCTTCCGACTTTCTACTTCTCCCATGACGCAAAAAAGGTCCGACTACTCAAATTTTAGTTAGGTAGAGGCACAAAGAACCAAGTCTCACCTTTTAACATTGGAATAGGATGCTGGAATCAGGGCACTAACTGTGACTTAACTGTCCAAAATAATAACATTGTAGTCAAAAATCTAAAAATTAGTCCTGGCAGAAGAGATCTCTTGGCGATAGAAATCAAGGAGCCTTTGGCTTCAAGAAGGGGATATGAACACCAAATTCTTTCAAAAGATAGCTAATTCCAATAGAAGAGAAACCACATTGATAAACTCAAGACAGAAATGACTTGATTGAGAAGAAAGAACAAATGAAAGAAGGAATATCGGGATTCTATCGAACACTTTATAAATCTGAGAATGAGCCTTGGAGACCTACTGCTAACTTTGAGGGCTTAGCAGTTAGCTAGCATTACTGAAGAAACGAAAGGGAATTCACAGAAGAGGAGATCATAGACACCATCAAGGCATGCTCTCCTTATTTTGGTTGATTCAAACTAGTTGGTTTCTTTTCTCCCCAAAAAGGACTTAGACAGAGTGACCCCATTCCTTTTCATTTTAGCCAAGGAGGGTCTTAGTAATAAGCTAAACAAAGCCAGGAATCTTCAATGGTCTAAGGACGAAGTGACAGTTTCACACTTGTTATATTTTATGTGTCACCAAGCCCTACAGACCAACATAGATCTTCTTCTTCATTGTACAACAACCACATGCATACGGAACATGTTCATCTTAGTTTTTCATCTAAAATGGGTTATGTCAAGTAGTATTAAAAATGCACTGATTAGCTTGAGCTTGTGGAAGGCACTTCTTCATTCATTGTTACATTCTTAGGTCTAGAATTTTAACAACCCTTTGTAGTTGGAGCAATTTTTTTCCTGTCAATTCCCTTGAAACTTTCTTGGAATTTGTTAGCTCCTTAACTTTAGATTAGCCTTTTGTAATAGAGCTAACAACAATGTCTTGTACTTTCTATGTGTAACGATCCTTTTTGATTCCTTTGGGTAGACCATTTGGTGGAAATTTTGGATTCGAAAACTTTTTGGGTAGTGACTCGAAAAATCATAGGCTAGACTAACCTTGGACAAAATCTGAGTGATCTGAGGTCTAGGAAAATCCAAAATTTGGTTGGCTATATATCCAAGCTCAGATCACGTTTTCTAATAGCTAAGACATTAAGGAATCCATAGAGCCTTTCAGAATCAAATTCGGGTGAATAAAACTCCCGATATCGAACTTGGAGTGAAAGGGCATAAGATAGAATTTAAGATTCAAAGGTGTATTGCAAAATAGGGGCTTTGAGAAGGATTTCTGAGCCACTGCCTCCGTGCAACTTACTATAGCGGGTGTCACGCCCCTAAAGCGGGGAGAATTAACTCCTGCTAAAGCGGTTCATTCTGTTATGGTGGGGCCACTATAGAGGGTTGGGTCGCTATAGTGGGGTAAGTCAGATTTTTTGTGTGCAGAAAAGTCCCAAAATCAATTATTATTTGGCTATCTCATTTTGTGGAACTGCAGAGGCAACTTAGGGCATTTTTCAACTATTTTCCATCGTTCTCTTTGCTAAAGAAAAGTTAAATACTCCCCTAACTTGTAATCTGATTTTTGATCCCTAGAATCTATGATGGTCGGCCTTAGGGCAGGATTTTAGGGATAAGGAACAAATACCTCCTATACTATGACCGAAATTCTAGAGGCACACCTAAACTTAACTAGAGTCCTATTATCCCCTAAACTCATTTTTTTTTGTATTTTTGTGCACCTTTTGTGCTGATGTGGCACCTTCAACCACCCAAGTTGACTATGTTTGTACACACGCCTACCATGTGTGTAAACATTTAAAAATAATAATATTTTTTTAAAAAATATTCTTGTTTTCTTTATCTTGTATTTAAATTAAGTTAATACACATATTTTTTGGCAGAATGATCTGAGAGGCCTTTGTACTTGACTCAGTTTGTAAGTTGAATCCATGTACTTATGACTTTGTCAACTGAACCCTTAAACTCATTCAAACACAATATTTTAGACCCCTTTCTTATCTGATGGGTATGCGTGTAGTACACTCATTTTACACATGAAATACCACATCATTTTTTAATGACACATTATTATTATTATTATTATTTTTCTAATGATACATCATAAATTAAATATTTAAAAATAAATAATAGTTAAAAATATGCAAAAAATTTCTCTCTCTCACTGTACTCATTTCACCCCCTTCCCATTTCATCTTCTTTGTTCCCACCTTCTACCATTTTCAGCCCCCAAAAAAAAACCATTTTCATCTTTTTTCATAGTTCACACTCAAAATTTTTCTCAATCACAAAATGTGATAGATTATAATTAGTTCTTGCACATGCTTTAGGGTTCTATTTATTGTTTTGATAAAAAGAGATATCAAGAAAACTTCAAATTAGAAAAAATATGTTTGTATGTAAATTCAAATAATAGATCTTAAATAATTAAGTTTATTAAAAAGGTGAATGTTACATTTTCTTGCAAAAACTTTTTTCAATTTTTTATTTGATGATTTTATAGGTGATATTGTGTACGTCAAAGAAGAAGAAGAGAAAAGGAGTTGGGGCAGGGGAGGGTGGGGTGGATGAGGGCTAAGGTTGAAGAAGAAAAAGAAGAGAAAAGGAGTAGGGGTGGTGGGGGTGGAGGCTGAGGTTGAAGAAGAAGAGAAAAAAGGTGGTGTGGGGGTGGGGCTGAAGAAGAAGAGAGGGGGGTGGGGGTGAGGCGAGGTGGGGTGGAGTGAAGAAGAAGGAGACTTTCAGTATTTAAAAAAAAATTTATTATTATTGTTTTATATTATAATTTTGACAATTTTAAAATGACAATATTTTCACTTGCTTCAAAAACGCTTGTGGTCACATATTTGTCCAACTCAGCCATTTTAGTGCTACATAAGCTCGGTCAATGGTCAGAGGAGCTTAAAAATTAGAGTTTCATCGAGTTTAAGGATTCAGTTGGCAAAATCGCAAGTAAAGGGATCCACCTTACAAATTGAGTCAAGTACAAGGGTCTCTCAGGTCACTCCACCAATAATATTTTTGCGAAAATGAAATAAAACATAAAAAAAATTAAAATGTTAAGATCAAAGGATAGTTTTTTTTTTTTTTTGAAGAATACACATAATTTTTAAAAATAATTAAAAGTGAAAAGATAAGAAATTAAAGAAAGAAAAAAATAAAAAGTTCAAAGTAAGAAAGAAATTAAAATAAATATTTTACAAAGAAAGAAATAAAAATAATTAAATATATATAAGTTTTAATATCAATAAATATGTGTACTAACTAATTATAAAGTGACCAATCAAAAAATGACATGTGTCCAATTTTTTCACTCATCACTTGCCTTCAAGTGAGTGTCCACACTCTTTATGCCACATCAATATTTATGTTGTATTTATTCCATTTTAAATTATTTTAGTGAGTTAAAAGGACCATAATTAATTTTAGGTGTGTCTGAAATTTTGATCATAGTCTGGGGGGGGGGGGTGTACTTGTGCCTTATCCAGAGGGTTTTAACTTGAAATTATAGGGGGGAAAACCCTGGTTGGGTAGGATTATCATGAAATTGTCCTAAGGTTAGGATCTGAGTATAATCCAGATATTATTAGGCCATTGTTAATTGATTTTGTGTTTTTACTATTGTTTTTGACCAAGAACAAGCCAAGGCATTACAAAAAGCAAAAGATCGAGTTCTTCAGAGTTTCCAAGTCTTGATTTGAAATAGGTGATGATTGTTTGTTTCTAATGTATGTAAAGTTTGCATGTTAACTACTTTATAGTATTTCATGTACAATGCATGCGGGAGACACATAAAGGGGTGAATATGAAATGACATTATGTTGATAATCTCATGCAATGAACCTGTTTAATTTACTTGTGACTTTAAGTGTGGTTGTTCATTGTGAGTGTGATTGTGCATGTTGTTTGTGATTGCCGGTTGTCTCAGGTATCACACCAATACATATGTACTAACGGTTGACTCGGGTACCAAGCCTGATATGGGATATCATATGGTTGGCTCGAGTACCATGCTGGTACACTAATAATGGTTGGTTTAGGTACCACATCGGTACACTAATAGTTTATGTGTAGGTTCCATGAGAGAACTGTTGTAGGTTATTATGGTCATGCAGTACATGTGGCATGCATTAAATAGGTTAAGATTTGTGACTTGTTTATATATGTGGTGACTTGTGTTATTTTATTTTTGTTTCCTATTTACATTCATATCTTAGAACTAACAGTATGATCCTACTAGTACATTGTGGTTTTGTACAGATACTATGCTTGCTCTTTATTTGTTAAGTACAAAGCAAATTCAAGCGATTGTCTCAAGACCTCAGCTTTGATACTCATGACTTTCAAATCCAAGGGTTAGCTAATTTATCTAGGCTGCCATGGATTCCTCCTAATTTTTTCTGTAACACCTTGTATCCGAAAACAGAACTTAATGTAGATTTCCAGAAGTTGCGGGTGCAATCCACGGACCGTAGGGTGACCCACGACCCGTGCTGGTGGTCCGTGGTTCACATCTGCAACCATCCCCATAAATTTAGACAAAAACCATTCTAAGGCATGACCCACAGACTGACTTGATGGATCGTGGACCCATCGACGAATCCTCGATCAGTCTGTAGGTCAAGGCCCTCAGAACCTGGTCTCTAAAGTCAATCGACGGACTGACATGACGGATCATGAATCCATCGACGGATCATCGATCAGTCCGTAGGTCGAGACCCTCAGAACCTAGTCTCTGACGTCATCGACGGACTGATAGGACGGATTGTGGATCCATCGATGGATCGTCGATCAGTCCATAGGTCGCTTCAGCAAATTTTAGGTCAAGGTCGTATTGGTCTTTTCCTATTTCGTTGGACCCCGAAGCTACGTTGTTTAGGCCCTAAATTAGGAGGTTTTAGTCATTTTAAGCCTAGAAATATAACTAGAACTTACCTAAGTCAAATCATTAATCAAAACTTAGAAAAATTAGAACGCTAAGAGGAGAAAGAAGTCAAGAACCCTAGTTTAAGGACGCAATAAGTTTTCTTCAGTTCCAGCCTAAAAATCAAAAGATTTCTTCGTGAAATTCATCACCTAGTATGTAGGATTTCAATAGTGGGTTCCTTTTACCCATTAGGTCACTAGTTTTCAGTTAGTTTCTTGATTCTTTTATTATGACTAGACCTAGGATTTCTTGAATGTTAGAATTATTGGGTTCTTAGCTATTAGAATGATCCAAATCAGATTAGTATGTTAATATTCAGTTTATTGCATGAATTCCAAGACCCTAGCTATGTATTTCTTTAGTTCTTAAATTACACATGCTAGGTCAGATATTTCAGTTATTCAGTTATACATGCCTCAATTACTAATGCATGAATATTAGTTTAATGCATGAATATTAGTTATTAATGCATGAATATTAGTTTAATTGTTGCATTCTCAGTTTACGTTTTTAGTTTGAGCTATCCAGTAACTTACAGAAATTCAGTCATAATGTGTTAATCACTTAATCTATTGGGAGTAGTATAATACCGAGTTGGACTAGGGTTCAGCGTACCCGTATAGTCCCAGAACTACGATCCACACAGGTGGAAGTCCCCTCTGTGGGAAACATCAATTTAGTAATCACGCCAGCATGCCTTTACACCTTTGGCCGAGTGTATTGGGTCCTCTCGATGGGGAGTATACCTCAGAATCCACATTTAGCTCATGTGATTTTATTATCGGTTATTAGTAGCTCCCACAGTTTAGACAGATTCTATTGCATTGACCATGTATTAGTATATTCAGTATTCAGTCTCAACATGTTATAAATTGGTCATTGCATTCAGTTAGCTCAGTATTCAGTATCTATATCATGTTCATATTATTTCATTACTTTATTGCTTTGTCCAGTTATATGTTATTTCAGCTTTATTTTATCCTGCATGCTCAGTACCTTTCAAGTACTGACACATACGTGTGCTATATCTTCTCGTGATTTAGGTTTAAGTTCTTAGCATTCAGGTCACGCTTAGGTCGGTTCCTAATCTTCAGTTCAGCAGCATCAATGGTGAGTCCTCATTCTTCGAGGATTAGTGACATGTTTATCTTTTATCACTTTTAGTCTTTAGTTTCAGTTTTGCTAGACCTAGTTGGGGCATGTCCCAACATTTCTAGTCACTTTAGAGGCTTATTTCAGACATAGTTAGATTCAGCTTAGTATTGAGTAATATCTTCTTTGTATTAAACTCATCAGTTTTCATTTATCTCAGTTATTGTATATGGATATTCCCCATCTTTTCATTTTTATTTATGATTTAGCTTCCGCATTAGTTTATTATCTTTAGTATGCTCATGATCATGCCAACAGGGTAAGCTTAGGATCACTTGTGGTCCTAGGTCCCGTGTCTGCGTCTCGAGGTAGGTCAGAGCATGACAAACTTGGTATCAAAGTGTTAGGTTTAAGTGTCCTAGGATGTCTGAAAAGCCGCACTAGGTACAGTCCTTTTCATGGATATGTAGTGCGCACCACATCTAATGAGGGGGAGGCTACAAAGTGTTTTAGAATTTCTTCTATTTCTTGTTACTCTTATCGTGCGTAAGGTATGATCTAAATTCCATTCTAACTCGACATTCTACGTTTTCGTGATCATGCCTCCTCGTAGAGTTTATGACAGGAATGTGAATGCTAGAAACGCAAATGAAACTCCTCCAGTTCTGGATCAGAAAGTCTTAAATGCTAAATTCAGGAATGCCATACAAATGTTGACTCAGAGTGTCGCTAACTAGAACAATCAGCGGGTTCTTGCTCCTGTGAATGCAAATAGTGGATCAACAGCAACAAGGGTCCGTGACTTTGTTAGAATGAATCCACCTGAGTTCTTTGGATAGCAGACTGGTGAAGATCCCCATAATTTCTTGGATGAGATCAAGAAGATCTTTAAGGTGATGCAGGTCACTGGGAATGATCGGGTTGAGTTAACATCTTACCAACTTAAGGATGTGGCTCATATCTGGTATACTCAGTGGAAGTAGAACAGGGGTGCAGATGCCGCTCCTATTACTTGGGATTGTTTCAGCGAAACCTTTCTGGATAGGTTTTTCCCCATAGAGTTGAGAGAAGCAAGGTCCCAAGAATTTATGAACTTGAGGCAAGGTAACATGACTGTCCAATAGTATGGGCTCAATTTTAACCAACTCTCCAGGTATGCTCCTCACATGGTTGCTGATTCCAGGGCTCAGATGAATAAGTTTCTGTATGGAGTGTCAGACTTAGTGAAGATCGAGTGCATGAATGCTATGTTGTTGGGAGACATGAACATATCTAGGCTCATGACTCATGCTCAGCAGGTTGAGGGTGATAAGCTTAGGGAACATGCTAAGTTTACTAAGAAAGCAAGAACAACTAACTACGAGTATTCGTAACAAAAATCGGGTGGTGGAAATCGCTCGTAGTTTCAGTAGAAATCTTCGACTCCAGTACCTTCATTAGCTAGTGTTGCATCCCCTAGGTTTCGTAACGATCAGAAAGGTATGACGTCAGGCTCAAAGTCTCAAGGTAGTGTTTTAAGCACCAAAACGTACCTAACTTGCCCGATATGTAGTAAGAACCATCCGGGCGAGTGCCTTGCAGGTAAGGAAGGATGTTTTAGGTATGGTCAGTCTGGTCATAGATTGAAGGATTGTCCTTCTAGACAGGGTCAAGGAGGAAATAACGGTAGAGCTCAGTCTACAACTTCAGCAGCACCAGCAGGTCACCCGACTCAGCAGGGTAACTCATCTGGTACAGGTGGATGACAGCGCCAAAACAGGCTCTATGCTCTTCAGGCCCCACAAGATCAGGAAGATTCTCCTGATGTAGTCACTGGTACGTTACGAGTCTTATATAGCAGTCCAATTCAGTGTTAGCCCAAAAACTCTTTTAGAACCCATCTCAGTCTCTACTCTAATCGGTGACCCAGTTATAGCTAGACGGGTATATAGAAATTGCCCTGTTACAGTCTCTCAGAAAGTCACCTCAGCAGATCTTGTAGAGTTAGAAATGGTAGACATCGATGTCATTCTAGGCATGGATTAGTTACATTCCTGTTATGCGTCAGTCGATTGTAGAACTAGGATAGTTCATTTTCAGTTTCCAGATGAACTAATCTTAGAATGGAAGGGTAGTAGCTTAGCACCTATGGGTCGATTCATTTCTTACCTTAAGGCTAGAAAGATGATCTCTAAGGGTTATCTCTATCATCTAGTTCGGGTTAAGGATTCTAGTTTCGAATCCCCAACTCTTGAGTTAGTCCCTGTACCTAATGAGTTTCCAGAAGTATTTCCAGATGATTTTCCTAGAGTTCCTCCCAAAAGGGAATTCAACTTTGGAATTGATCTCCTTCCAGATACCCAGCCTATCTCTATTCCTCCTTACAAAATGGCTCCAACTGAGCTTAAGGAATTGAAAGAGCAGTTGAAAGACCTTCTAGATAAGGGTTTCATCAGACCTAGTATTTCGCCATGGGGTGCACCCGTATTGTTTGTAAAGAATAAAGATGATTCTATCAGAATGTGCATTGACTATAGGCAGTTGAACAAAGTCACAATCAAGAATAAGTATCCCATCCCTAGGATTGGTGACTTGTTCGACCAACTTCAGGGTGCTAGTCATTTCTCAAAGATAGGTTTCAGATCAGGTTATCATCAACTTAGAGTCAGATACAGTGACATTCTGAAGATAGCCTTCAGAACTCGGTATGGTCATTACGAATTTATAGTTATGTTATTTGGACTAACCAATGCTTCTACAACTTTCATAGATTTGATGAACAGAGTGTTCAAGCAGTACTTAGACTTGTTCGTTATTGTCTTTATTGATGATATCCTCATTTACTCTAGGAATAAGGAAGAACATGTGAGTCATTTGAAAGTTGTTCTGCAAACTCTTAAAGATCACCAGTTATTTGCAAAATTTAACAAGTGCGAGTTTTAGTTACAATCAGTTGCTTTCCTTTGGCATATTATTTCTAGTGAAGGAATTCGAGTAGATTCCCAGAAGATGGTAGCAGTGAAACAATGGCCCAGACCTACCTCTGCTATAGATATCAGAAGTTTCTTGGGTTTAGCGGGCTATTACAGATGGTTCGTGGAAGGATTTTCATCCATAGCCTCACCATTGACTAGGTTGACTTAGAAAAAGGTTAAGTTCCAGTGGTCAGATGGTTGTGAGAAAAGCTTTGTAGAATTGAAAACTAGGTTGACTACAACTCCTGTTTTGACTCTACCACAGGGTTCAGAGGGTTATGTGATCTATTGTGATGTATCCAGGGTCGACCTTGGCTATGTGTTGATGAAGAGATGTAAGGTTATAGCTAATGCTTCTAGACTACTTAAGGTACATGAGAAGAATTATCCAACTCATGACCTCGAGCTTGCAGCAGCGCTGTTTGCACTCAAGATTTGGAGGCACTACTTGTATGGTGTTCATGTAGATGTGTTCACAGACCATAAGAGCCTCCAGTAAATATTCACCCAGAAAAAGTTGAATCTTTGCTAGAGAAGATGGCTTGAGTTTCTCAAAGATTATGATATGAGCGTGCATTACCATCCGGGTAAGGCGAATGTAGTAGCAGATGCTCTTAGCAGATTATCCATGGGTAGTGTAGCACATGTTGAGGAAGAAAGAAGAGAGCTAGCAAAGGATGTTCACATACTTGCTTGCCTAGGAGTTTGTCTTATGAGCATATCAGATGGCGGTGTAATTGTTCAAAATGGGACAGAATCTTCTTTGGTAGTAGAGGTTAAGGAAAAACAAGATAGTGATCCAATCTTGCTTGAACTTAATGGTGCAGTCCACAATTAGAGAGTGGAGGTTTTCTCCCAAGGGGGAGATGGTGTACTTCGCTATCAGGGTAGATTGTATTTTCCTGATGTGGGTGAATTGAGACGGTATATTCTCGCAGAAGCCCACAATTCCAGATATTCTATTCATCCGGGCACCACTAAGATGTACCGCATTTTACGGGAAGTCTATTGGTGGAATGGTATGAAAGAGATATAGCAGACTTTGTGGCTAAGTGCCCCAATTGCCAGCAAGTTAAAGTAGAACATCTGAAACCAGGAGGCATGACTCAAGAGATTGACATTCCTACTTGGAAGTGGGAAGTGATCAACATGGACTTCTTCACAGGTTTGCCTCGTACTCACAGACAACATGACTCAATTTGGGTGATTGTTGATAGGGTTACTAAGTCTTCTCGCTTTTTGGCGGTCAAGACTACAGGTTTGATGAAGGATTATGCCAAGCTTTACATTAATGAGATTGTGAGGTTGCATGGGGTTCCTTTGTCTATCATATCAGATAGAGGTCCTCAATTTACCTCTCATTTCTGGAAGTCATTTCAGAAGGGTGTTGGTACTCAGGTTAAGCTTAGCACAACATTTCATCCACAAACAGATGGTTAGGCAGAGCGTACCATTCAGAACTTAGAAGACATGTTGAGAGCTTGTGTAATCAACTTCAAGGGTAGTTGGGACGATCACCTTCCTATTATTGAGTTCACTTACAATAATAGTTACCATTCCAGCATTCAAATGGCCCCTTATGAGGCATTGTATGGGCGTAGATGTAGATCTCCAGTTAGTTGGTTTGAAAAAGGTGAATCAACCTTGATAGGACCAGATTCAGTCCTTGATGGTATGGAGAAAGTGCAACTCATTAGAGATAGACTTAAGACTGCCTAGAGTCGCCAGAAGTCTTATGCATATGTAAGGAGAAGGGAACTAGAGTTCCAAGTTGATGATTGGGTTTTCTTGAAAGTGTCACCTATGAAAGGGGTGATGAGATTTGGCAAGAAAAGGAAGGTTAGTCCCAGTTATGTAGGCCGTTACCGGATCTTGAAAAGGATTGGTAAATTGGCTTATGAGTTAGAGTTGCCAGCAGATTTAGTAGCAGTACATCCAGTCTTTCACATTTCACTTTTGTAGAAGTGTGTGGGTGATCCAGTATCCGTAGTGCCATTAGAGACTGTAGTTGTAAAAGATAGCCTTTCTTATGAGGATGAACGCATTGAGATTCTTGATCATCAAGTTAGAAGGTTGAGAAACAAAGAAGTCGCTTCAGTCAAGGTTTGCTGGAGAAGTCAGTCCGTAGAGGGAGCTACTTGTGAAGCAGAAGCGGCTATGAAAGCCAAGTATCCTCACCTCTTTCCTTCTGATTCCACTCCAGCTTGAGGTAATAGTTCCTCTTCAGTTTTTCTGTCATTCATGCACATATTCAGTCTTAGTATCGTGTTTCTTCAGTTTGTACTTGCATTTTCAGCGTATTTGCATGTTCTTGGAACTCAGTTCAGTCAGAAACTCAGTTCTCAGTGTTTAGTGGTAGGGATTGCAACCCTTTCCCTCTATTTCAGCTAGTTTAGTTTTCATTTAAGGATGAATATTCTCAAGGGGGAGATAATGTAACACCCCGTATATGAAAACAAAACTTAATGTAGATTACCAGAAGTTGCAGGTGCAACCCACGGTTACTACCTACGGATCGTAGGGTGATCCACGGCCCGTGTTGGTGGTCCGTGGTTCGCATCTGCAACTATCCCCATAAATTCAAACAAAAGCCATTTTAAGACATGACCTACAAACTGACTTGACAGATCGTGGATCCATTGACGGATCGTCGATCAGTCCTTAGGTCAAGGCCCTCAGAACTTGGTCTCTAAAGTCAATCAACAGACTGACTAATCCATCGACGAATTGTCGATCAGTCCGTAGGTCGAGACCCTCAGAACCTAGTCTCTGAAGTCATCGACGGACTGACATGACAGATCGTGGATCCATCGACGGATCGTCGATCAGTTCGTAGGTCTCTTCAGTACATTTTAAGTCACGATCGTTTTGGTCTTTTCTTATTTTGTTGGACCCCTAAGCTACATTGTTTAGGCCCTAAATTATGAGGTTTTAGTCAGTTTAAGTCTAGAAACATAACTAGAACTTACCTAAGTCAAATCATTAATCAAAACTTAAAAAAATTAGAACGCTAAGAGGGGAAAGAAGTCAAGAACCCTAGTTCAAGGACCAAGCAAGTTTTCTTCAGTTCCAGCCCAGAAATCAAAGGATTTCTTCATGAAATTCGTCACTAGGTATGTGGGATTTCACTAGTGGATTCCTTTCACCCATTAGGCCCCTAGTTTTCAATCAGTTTCTTGATTCTCTTATTATGACTAGACCTAGGGTTTCTTGAATGTTAGAATTATTGGGTTCTTAGCTGTTAGAATGATCCAAATTAGATTAGTATGTTAATATTCAGTTTGTTGCATGAATTCCAGAACCCTATCTATGTATTTCTTTAGTTCTTGAATTACACATGCTAGGTCAGATATTTCAGTTATTCAGTTATACATGCCTCAATTATTAATGCATGAATATCAGTTTAATTATTGCATTCTCAATTTACATGTTTAGTTCGAGCTATCCAGTAACTTACAAAAATTCAGTCATAATGTGTTAATCACTTAATCTATTGGGAGTAGTATAATACCGAGTTGAACTAGGGTTAAGCGTATCCATATAGTCCCAGAACTACGAGCCACGCAAGTGTAAGTCCCCTCTGTGGGCAATATCAATTTAGTAATCATGCCAGCATGCCTTTACACTTTTGGCCGGCTGTATTGGGTCCTCTCGATGGGGAGTATACATCGGACTCCACATTTAGCTTATGTGATTTTATTATCGGTTATTAGTAGCTCCCACAGTTTAGTCAAATTCTATTGCATTGACCATGTATCAGTATATTCAGTTTTCAGTCTCAACATGTTATAAATTGGTCATTGCATTCAGTTAGCTCAGTATTCAGTATCTATATCATGTTCAGATTATTTCATTGCTTAATTGCTTTGTCCAGTTATATGTTATTTCAGCTTTATTCTATCCTATATGCTCAGTACTTTTCAAGTACTAACGCATACGTGTGCTACATCTTCTCGTGATATAGGTTCAGGTTCTTAACATTCAGGTCACACTTAGGTCGGCTCCCGATCTTCAGTTCAACAACATTAGTGGTGAGTCCTCATTCTTCGAGGACTAGTGACATGTTTATCTTTATTGCTTTTAGTCTTTAGTTTCAGTTTAGCTAGACCTAGTTGGGGCATGTCCCAAAATTTTTAGTCAGTTTAGAGGCTTATTTTAAACATAGTTAGATTCAGCTTAGTATTGAGTTAATATCTTCTTTGTATTAAACTCATTAGTTTTCATTTATCTCAGTTATAGTATATGGGTATTCCCCATCTTTTCATTTTTATTTATGATTTAGCTTCCGCATCAATTTATTATCTTTAGTATGCTTATGATCATGCCAGCATGGTTAGCTTGGTATCACTTGTGGTCCTAGGTCCCGTGTCCGCGTGTCAGGGGTTATTCAGGGCGTGACATTTTCGGACTCAAACATCGTATAGAGTTTAGTTTATTGTTTCTTGATTGGGGTTGCATTCCCTTAATATCGATTATCTTAGAGTTTTGGTACTATGACTTTCAGATTTTAGGAGGTTTAATTTCAAAATTGTTTGGATGATATTTGATTAAGTTTACGTGAACTTGAACCTTTATTTATTCTTCAAACTTGTGATATTCTTGATGCTCCTATCCATGTTTCTACCCTGGTTAAAGAGTGTAGTTGTTACCCTGGTATACCTTTTGTACTTCGTTATGTTTGCTAATTTTCAAAGTTGGGTAGATTTGTTCATATTGGATATGATTTACATTGATGTGATCTTGGTCATATTGTATATACATATTTATATGCTAAATTTTCCCAGTGTGAATTCTGTCTCTCTTCAGTTGCCTTCTTAAGGCACATAGTCTTGAAAGATGGGTTGATGGTAGATTCCCAAGAAAATGAGTCAGTCTAGAATTGGGTCTGGCGTAGCTATGTGACAAAGGTTAGGAATTTAGTGGGTTTTGAGAACTACAATCGTGGGTTTGTCAAGAACTTTAATTCTATTTCTACCTATCTAACCAGATTGACTCAAAAAGAGATGCCATTTGAGTGGGCTGACAAGTGTTAAGAGAGATTTCAGAAACTCAAGACCCTTTTGACTACCGCTCCTATCCTAACATTGCGATTAAAGGTAAATAGTTCATGTTTATTGTGATCCTTAACAGTCGGGTTTGGGTGTTGTGTTGATGCAGGACTTGAATGTCATAACCTATGCTTCAAGACAGTTAAAGATTCATGAGATAAACTACCCATTGCCCATGATTTAGAGTTGGCAGTGGTAGTGTTTGCTCTCATTATCTGGCTACATTATCTTTATGACGTCAAGTGTTAGGTTTTCACCGATCATCACAACTTGCAACACGTGTTCACTCAAAGGGACTTAAATCTAAGATAAAGTAGGTTGATGGAGTTGTTGAAAGACAATGATTTAACCATTCAATACCATCCAGGTAAGGCCAATATGGTGGCACACTTGTTGAGCCAGAAGACAGTTAGCATAAGAAGCTTGGCTTTCTTGGGGGTGTCTAAAAGACCATTGTCTAAAGAGATTCATGCTCTGGAGTCTAAATTCATATAGTTGGGAATCTCAAAGAAGGGTGGAGTGTTGGCATGTATTGAGGTTAAGCCTAGTTTAATTGAGTAAATCAATGTTAAGTAATTTGAAGATGAGAGTTTGAACAAGCTCATAGTTAAGGCGGTGTTTGGGGAGGCCCAAGATGTCACTCTTGATGAAGGTGGTGTGTCAGTTTTAGAGGGAGGATTTGTGTTCCCCGGGTTGATGATTTGATTAGAGTGTGTTGTCAAAGTCTCATGGTTTGTGATATTTGATCTATCTGAGTGTAACCAAGATGTATTGGGATTTGAGGCAGATTTATTGGTGGCCTGAAATGAAAAAAAGCCATAGCTGAGTACATATGCAAGTGTAAAAATTGTCAGCAGGTAAAGTATGAACATTAAAGTCATGTAGGTTTGCTTAAGAGAATTCCCATCCCGTAGTGGATGTGGGAAAGTATAACCATGGATTTCGTGGTAGGACTCCATATGACTTTAGGGAAGTACAACTCTGTTTGGGTCATTGATAATAGGTTGACTAAATTAGCCAATTTCATTCTGGTCAGAGTGGAATATAATTCTCAACAGTTGGCAAAGATTTATGTCAAGGAGATAGTGAGGTTGCACCGGGTTCCCCTTTTTATCATTTCAGAATGTGGCACTCATTTTACTTCTATGTTTTGGGGTAAGTTGAAAGAATCGTTTGACACTCAACTCACTTTCACTACAACCTTTCATATGTAGACTGATGGTCAGTTAGATGGGATGATTCAAGTATTGAAAGACATGCTGAGAGCATGTACGATTAACGTTACGGGCCATTGGGATTAGTTTTACCTTTATGCTAGTTCTCTTACAGTAATAACTACCACTCTAGCATTGATATGACACCCTTTGAGGCACTCTATGAGAGGGGATATAGGCCACCCATAGGGTGGTTTGAGGTCGGTGATGTGAAACATTTGGTTGTGGGTCTGGTAGGGGAAGCCTAAGAGAAGGTAAGAACCATCCAAACAAAGCAATTGGCAGCCCAGAGTAGACAGAAAGAGTATGTAGATCGCAAGGAAGGGGATATGATATTTTAGGTCAGTGAATAGGTCCTACTAAAGGTGTTACCTATGAAATGATTAATGAGGTTTGGCAAAAAGGGTAAGCTTTGCTCTTGCTACGTCAGTCGTTACATCGGTCCATTTGAGATTCTTGAAAATATGGGGTTAGTGGCTTACAAGTTATCCTTGATACTCAACTTGTCCGGGGTCCATCTAATGTTTCATGTCCATGTTTAAGAGGTACCATGGGAATGGATATTACATTATCAAGTGGGACTAGATTGGGACTCAATATTGTTGGACAAAGATCTTCAGTACAATGAGGAGCCAGTTGCGATTCTTGATCGGGATGTCCAAAAGTTGAGGACTAAAGAGATCAGATCAGTGAAGGTTCAATAGAAGTATCACCCTTTCTAACTTAATCCATTTTTTATTACTTGATCACTCGGGGACAAGCTATGGATAAATTGATATCTATTGTAACGATCATTTTCTATCGTTATGGGTAGACTACTGGTGAAAGTTTTGGATTAGGAAACTTTTTGGAAAGTGACTCGCAAAATCTTAGGCTGAGCCAGGCTTAGACAAAGCCTGAGCGAACTGATGTCTAGGGCAATCAAGGGATGAGTTGGGTGATATAACTAAGTTCAAATCACGTTTTATAGTAGCTAAGGCATTAAGAAATTCATAGGACCTTTTGGAATAGAATTCGGGTGAGTAAACTTCCTGGTATCGAACTTGGCATGAAAAAGATAGGATAGAACGTCAAGATTCGAAGGTATGTTGTGAAATAGGGGCTTTGGGAAGGATATCAAAGTCCATGCAACCTCTTATAGTGGGGTAAGTCGAGTTTTTTATCCAAAAAGTCCCAAAATTGATCATTATTTGGCTATTTCATTTTGGGGAACTCCATAGGCGACTTAGGGTGTTTTTCAATTGTTTTCCATCGTTCTTTGATAAAGATAAGTTAATTACCACCCTAACTTGTAATCTGATTTTTGAGCTCAAGAATCAATGATGATCAACCTTATGGGAAGGTTTTAACTTGAAATTATGGTGGAAAAAATCTTGAATGGGTAGGATGATCATGAAATTGGCCTAATGTTAGGATTTGAATATAATCTGGGTATTATTACACAATTGTTAATTGATTTTTGTGTTTTACTGTTGTTTTAGACCAAGAACAAGTCAAGGCATTACAAAATGGAAAATCTCTAGTTCTTTAGAGTTTCCAAGGCTCAATTTGAGGTAGGTAATGGTTGTATTGTAGTTGCTCTTTCTTTGTTGAGTACAAGACTTATTTAGACGTCTGTCTCGAGACCTCAACATTGATACTCGCGACTTCTGATTCCAAGGGTGCGCTAATTCTTTTGGGCTGCCATGGTTTCCTTCTAGGTTGTTTCTCCATCTTTTCGGACTCAGATATATTATAGACTTTAGTTTATTGTTTCTTGGTTGGGGTTGCATCCCTTTATTCTTGATTATTTTAGAGTTTTAGTACTATGACTTTCCGAGTCTAGGGGGCTTAATTCCATAAATATTTGGATGATAATTGTTTGAGTTTTTGGGAACTTGACCCATTATCTGTTTTCAACTTCCTCCTTAGCGTTTTACATTATAAGTTGTTCTTAAAATGAATTGATGGGTTAAGTTTGGGTTAGCAGTTGGTTCTCCCATCGGAGGGTTAGTGTGAGTGCCTCTCACGGCGATCTGGGTCATGACACTATGCTATGTAAATGATGCATCTTCTTAGCGCCTTCGATGAAATCCATTATCTAATAAAAAGGTCCATCAACAATAAATATAAAATTGTCAGTTCAAGTAGATCTACATTGTAAAATAGTTCAATAAACTCCTCATAATTAATTAGAAATCCAACAAAAAAAGTATACAACTGAAAGAAAGATTACGAAAGAAAGATCACAAAAGAATCAGTGAGTGAAAAACATTATATATATTACCCACTTGCTCATAAAAGCACCCAACATACAAAGAAAAATGTCAAATTTCAAAATTTACATCTTTTAAAACTCTTTTACTTTTTTAATCTCAATGTATTCTTCACTCCTTAAGAATTCAATTACCAACATTCCAAACAATTCAGTTATGTGTTATACACTATTAGCATTGTTATACCCCCTAAAATTAGAAGATTAAGGTAGAGCCTAAAGTGTAAATTAGTAGTCTAATTGAGGTTTAATGTAAAGTTAAGAGTCATAAAATAACCTCCGGTGCTTTAAATAAGTGTTTTTGAATGTAAACATCAAGGTATGACCCCCCAAGGACCAACCAAGGGTCCTTGAAAATGACCAAGAGGCTGCCCAAAAAGCTGTCAAAAACAGCTTGACCTACAGATGGGCACCCACAATCCGTGGGTGGACCCATGCCCCATAGGTGGGGGTCGTGGGTCGAGGCTGGACCTCCCCTGTTCCTCTCAAGTTCTAGTAAAAAGCCATATTTTGCCAGCATGGCTTGTGGACCCACCCACGATCTGTGGGTGGGGTTTCGTGAGTGAGCATTGTAAGTTGGTCATTTAGTTTTAGTTAGAGTTAAGGGAGGGGCTTAGGGTTAATTAATTAATTAAGTAGGGTCGTTAATACTAATTAAAACTAACTATATATACCTAAGATACCCCTAAACTAATGGAATTAGTTCATTCTCTCAAGACCCCAAACCAAACTTATTCCCTCCCAAATATTTCTCTCTATAACCTCCATTAAAGAAAAAGAAGAAGTCAAGGTCTAGGGCTTAAGAACTCATCTTTTCCACCCAATTTCATGAGGAATCTTCAATTAAGGTATGGTAGTTTTGATTCATGGTTAACTTTCCATCCATGAAGTCCTAAAACCTTCAATTTCAAAGTTGGAAATTCTCCAAAACTAAGTGTTTTAATTCTAGGTCATGGATTCTTTCTCTAAACGTTTCCAATGATTCAATTGTTTTATATTATAGTTTAATTACTATTTCATGGTGGTTTCAAGACAAAATCTCCCATGAATCCATGATTTCCCCATAACCCTAATTTATGACTATGTGATATGGGTGAATTGTAGTAAGATGAATGTTATGCAATTGATCTTGTAATGATTTAGTTACTCGAATTATGTCATTATTCATGCCTAAATTGTAGAAGTTCTAGGTGTGTTGGTGAATTGTGATTCATGGCCTTGAAGGGTAATTTATGAATGTTGATGTATAATCATGATCCTTATGCATATGTTTGTGATTTCAAGGAAAGTAATGTAATCACGACTATAATGCAATGGTGGTGTTGTTAAAAGGTTATTCTCACATACACACACACTCATGAATGAATAATGAATGAAGTTTCTATGATTAACTTAATGATGATGTATTGATTGAAAAGATATTCTCAATTGTACTCTAATGAATGATAATGATATGTTGTGAAAGGTTTTTCTCACAATATGGAGATTCTTAGTTGAAAGGCTATTCTCACCTTTGAATCTATGAGCTATCTTAATGAATGAATGTTTGGTTTGAGATGGATGTTCATCCATAAGTTGAGGCTGGGTATCTAGTAACAATCTCTTATCCCATAATAATGAACTAAAGCAATGAATGTTAAGTACTCCGTACGGAATAATGCTAAACACTTAGTGGATATGAATTGAGATGAATGCTCATTCCGTGAGTTGAGGCGGGGTATTTAGTAGCAATCTCTTGACATGGATGCTCATCCATGAGTTAAGGCGGGGTATCTAGTAGCAATCTCCCTATCCCATAACTATGTGCCCACATATAGGTTATTAGCTAGTGGATCCACCTAAGCTAAATGTTAACAGTCCTACCTTAGGCAAGTAGGAATCCCTTATTTGGTGTGGGTAACGTCGGGATTCCATGATTTGCTCACATGGTCTATGTCGGTTAAGGCTTACCCCCACAAAGAATGATAGTGAACTATGGCTTCTCAAGAATGCACTACTTAGTGTGGGTGGGGGTATGAGACTTCATCCATGCATTGTAAGTAGGCTTTGAGAGTAGTCATGGTGTGTTCCTTTATGTATAATGTTTTATAATCAAGGATATGAGTTAGGTACTATGGTTAGTCAAGAAGTTCTATAAAGTGTGGGTGGTAGTATGAGATGCCATTCATGTATTGCACGAGTAGGCTTTAAGAGGGCTGTGGTGTGTTTCTCAATGTCATAATGTTAAATGAAATGAATGTGCTTATAATGATGCTAATGAGAATGTTGATTCAAAGGCTAAATGAAATGAATGTGTTTACAGTGATGTTAATGAGAATGTTGACTTAAAGGCTAAATGAAATGATGAATGTTTAACTTGGATTGTTATTATGAGTTGCTTTACTTGTCATGACTTATGGAATGTGAATGTTCCTTATCTATGAGTATTGGCTAAAGATGAGAATGAAGAATGGTAAGAATGTTGATGGTGGCCTCAAAGTGGTACTTAGTATGAATGGTATTATGGGATGCCATTCATACATTGCACAAGTATAACTTAGGGTTAGTTTCATGATGGTTCTATTATGTTCTAATGACTTACATGATGAATATGCTTATGTCTTGTATGTTTATACTAAAGATGCATGATGATTCTCAAACTTGACATATAGCATGGTTTTCAACCAAAATGTCCTTTTTAGCATGATTTTTGCATGGCTATCATACTTAGTACATTTTTGTGCTAACCCATATTTCTTCTATATTTTTCACAAAGTGTAGGGTTTGGACTTAAGTTCTATTCTTGGAAGATAGGTTTATAAGGTGCAAGGAGTTGAAGATTTGGTGAGTCCTCATAGCTTCGAGGACAAACCTACCTATTCCTTTATGTCTTTTATTTTATCTTTAGAGCTTTTGTATGGGATGCGTCCCAAAGTTTTAGTCTTATGGTTCTAGATGGTTTGAGACAAAGTATAGAAAGACTTTCGCTTGCTTTTATGAAACAGACTTCGATTGTAAAAGAAAAAGTTTTACATTCCGTACCATTTTATTATGTCTTATGTTATGAATGCTATTAGGCTTGTATGAGGCTTTTCAGAGTCTTGTACGCCGTGTCACATCCGGGGTGTAGGCTCGGATCGTGACAAGCATTTAGAACAAAAAGAACAAAAAATATTCAATCTTTAAATAATACCCAAAGTTCTAATATTGAATAATTATTAGGACAACTAATACAATAGCGGATCAACTTCTATATTTGTTCAAAGAAATAGTTGGACGATTAAAGAAGTTCTCCCAACAACTACTTAAGTTGTTCGACAATTGTGTTTAGTTTTTGGTCAACTGATTAAATTTTAGGATAACTAGTGCAATTGTGGAGCAGTTTATTAATTATTGAAATAATTAGTTAAACAATTATAGAAATCCCCAATACTATTAATCTTTGAAATATATCACCAAAAAAGTTTTTTTCTTCCAATTCTATACAAATTACTAGACAAAATTCACTAAAATAATAATAAATAAATAAAAAACAAATAAAAACAGAAAAATATGGTAGGTGAAAGAAGGATGAAGTACAATTTTGAAGTTGAAGTATCAAATCCGTGTTTCCAAATCAACTTGTATTCCTCAAATTTAAGGAAAATGACCTTCTTTAAAAAAGTAAGGAAAACATTTTTCAAAATCATTTTGAACCTCACACCTCAACTTTTCATCCTAACTTAAGTCTCGGGTATTAGTTTCCAATACTAATCCTAGATCTGACTCCTGATTCTTAATTCAAGACTAGACTCTCGACCTCGATTTGAGACTCAATTCTTGAGTTCTGGATTGAGTCAATGTCGGATCTCAAGTTAGAATTAAAGGTCAAATTTTAGGTCAGGTATCTGGGTCGGGTCCCAGTCAGGTATTGGGATGGGGTTTCGAGTCCGATGTCAAAGACATGTATTGGGTTGAGAGTCGAGGCTCTGTTTGATGAAAATTGTAAATGTCTAGTTTTGGGTTGAGAGTCGAGGTCGGGTCTCATGTCAGGTGTCGGGTTTGGATCTCGAATAAATAATTAAGGTCGAATGTTAGGATCATATGTCAAAGTCAGATTCCATTTGAAAGTTAGGTCCTAGATCGGGTGTCGAAGTCAGGTCCCAATTTGAAATTGAGTTCTAATTTCGAGGTTGAGCCATGAGTAAGGTGTCTGGGTCATGGTCGAGTTTCGAGGTTGGGTGTCGGGGTCGGGGTTAGGCCTTAAATCAATTTTTGGGGTCTGGGTCAAGTCTCGGGTTAATATCGAGGTTGGGGTTTAGGTCGTGTCTCAAGTCAAGTTAGGGTGAGGGTTCTGTCTCGAGGTTAGGTCTCAGGGTTGTGCTGAAGGCTCAGGTCAGGTTCAAGGTTCTAGGCTGGGGTCGGGTCTCGGGGTGAATTCTCAGGTCAGGGTCATATTTGGTTCTCGAGTCGGGGTCAGGTCTTGGGTTGGTTGTCAGGGTCGGGGTTGAGTCAAGGTCAAGTCCCAAGTTAAAGTCGATGGTTGGGTCGGGGTTGCACCTCACATATAGGTTGGGTCTTGGGTCAGGGTCATGTTTTAGGTTGAGGTTAGTTCTTGGGTGGAGGTCAGGGTGAGGTCTCGAGTTGGGTGTTGCGGTGGGGTCTTGAATCGAGTATTGAGGTTAAGTCTCGAGATACGATTAGGGTCGGGTGTCGATGTTGGGTTTTATGGTTGGGGTCAGGTCACGGGGTCGTGATAGGGACTTGGGGTCAGATCTCAGGTTAGATGTCACGGTCAGGGTTGGGTCTCAAGTTGGGGTCATGTTTAATTCTCTAGTGGGGGTCGGGTCTCGGGCTCATATTCTAGTTTGAATACTGGGTCTCTAGTGGGGTTAGGTCATGGGTTGGGTCTTGGTATCGTGTCCTAATTCGAGTCATGGTCACAGTCGGGTTCTTGTTTAAATGTTGGGTCCCGTGTTAGAAGTAGGGATAAGATTTCAGATGCCGAATCGATAATCGGGGTTGATTTTCAAGACAAAAACTATTTTTTCTAAAAAGTATTTTCCACTATTTTGCTAAAAATAAAAGATATTTTCTAAAAATATATTTTTCATTCACCAATCATCCACTAGAAAAAAAAAATTGGAAAATATTTTCCACTCACCAACAGACATGAGAAAATAAAATAGAAACCAACTTATTTCCAAGAAAACATTTATTAGGAAAACACTATCCATGGAAAACATTTTCCTTCATACCAAGCCCACCCTTAATGAATTTCTTCTTTTTAAGCCCTAGTTTTAACAATTAGAAATAGAAAAGCGAGATAAACTACCTTATATTTATTGACAATGCTTGAACAAATTAGCGTCCTTGATGAAAAAAGAGAACGAGAAAGAGAAGGCGAATGGTTTTGAATATAAAGAAGAGAAACTTGAGAGATAGTTTTGTTTTGAAGGGAGATAGAGTCGTTTGTAGTATATGTTGGAGAGACAAGGGAGAAGAGTTTTTTTTAATCTCAAGATCCAACTTTTAGATATTATAATTTGACCCTCTCTAATTTAGTAATTTTCTTGGTCTCATTTTATGTGACACTCTTTCCTTTTTAATCCGTCTTAAAAGAATATTACCTTATTATAATTAGAAATAATTTAACTTTAAAATTCTCCTTTTACCTTTTAATGAAATGATATCATTACAACCACATAAATATTTAAGAATTATTTTAAAGCAAAAATTTCAATTTTTTCGTAAACACCATGTCAAGTCAAATGGTGGCACATAAAATGATACAAAGGAGGTGTTTGATATGAAGAAAAATGTTATTCATGGAAATTGTGTTTTCCTAGAAAATGTTTTAGGGAAAATAAGTTGGTTTCTAGCTTATTTTCTCATGTTTGGTTGGTGAGTGAAAAATATTTTCCAAAAATATTTGCTAGTGTATAGTTGGTGAATGAAAAACATTTTTTCAGAAATTATCTTTTATTATTGGCTAGAAAGTAGAAAAAATATTTTAGGAAAATACTTTCTGATCTGGTGACCAACCAATGATCAATCCGACACCTGACCTTAACACCCCAACAAAAACACAATCATGATCGATCTAGAATTTAACCCTGACACACGGCCCGAAACTTGATCTCAACACTCAATTTGGGAGCTAACCCCTACTCCTGATGCGGGACCCAACCCTGAGTCGAATCGAAACACGATCCTGAGACCCAACCGAGGACCTAACCCCAACTACACCCCAACACGCGACTTGGGATCCAAATTTTAAATAGGATTCCGACCATCGACACCAAATTTGAGACGCAACCTTGACCCGAGACTCAACCCTAAGCCTAACTCCAGAACCCAACATATGGCACAAGAATTTTTTTTGAACTGGGATCCGACTACTAGCACCCGACCCTTGAATCTAACCCAGACCTTGACATGAGACTCTATCCCAATTCTTGACGCCAATATTTGACTCTAGATCCAATTTTTGAACCGTGATTGTAAACTTGACATACGAAACTCGATCTAGGACTTTATAGTGACCTGATATCTGACACCAACCCTACCTGAGACCAGACCCTGACTTCCAGTCCAAAATCTGACTCAGGTTCAAAATTTTGAACCAGTATCCGACCCCTAAATTTTGACCCGAGATCCGACCCCTACTTGAGATTTGACCCAACCACGAATGCGATCGCGGCATCCGATTTAGAATCCAACTTTAGAATCAGGATTTGAACTGACTTCCGATTCGAAACTTGAACCTATCTTAAGTCCCGAACCCGACCTAAAAGTTTATCTCAACTCTTGCTCCTGACTCCTAACTTTCGACCCCAACATTTGACTCATAATCTAACATTTGAACCAGAATTCAACCCCAATTCCCGACCCTATTATCTAACTCAAGATACAACTTTTAGATCAGGATCCTAATTGACACCTGACCCTAAAATCTACCGAAGATCCGACCCCTACTCTCGACCCCAACATCCAACTCAAGATCTAACATTTGAAATGGCATCCAACACACAAAACCTGATCCGAGACCCGCTCTTAATCTAGGATCCAACCCTGACCTGAGTTCTGACACCAACTTTTTACCCTAATATCTGACTTAAGATCTAACTTTTAAATTGAGATCAAAACCCTGACCATAGTCTCGACCTTAACATTTGTCTTAAGATCCAACTTTTGAATTGAGATTTAACCTCAACACCTGCCTTGAAAATTAACCTCAACTCGAGACCCGACTTGAGAACTAAAATTGACTTTTGACCTTAACATTCAACTCAACATATTACATTTGAAGTGGATCGGACTTCTAGACCCGACCTTGACACCCGACTCCAACATCCGAATCAGAATCCAACTTTTAAATTGGGATCCAACCTCGACTCGAGATCGCACCATAAATATTGACCCCTACATCCTACCTAAGATTTGAACCCGACCCTAGACATGACCCTGAAATCCTGACCCAAGTCTTTGTTTCCAAATTGGGACCTCACCCTGAATCCCGATCTAAGACCGGACCGTGAAACCCGACCCAGGTCTCTACTTCTAAATAGCAAATTATACCCCAACACTGAAACCAACACCCGAATCGAGACCCAACACCAAAATTAGGACTCAATTTTGAATGGGGACCCGACCTAAGACCCAAATTTTTAAGCGAAATCTAATTTGAATATCTGATCTTGACAATTGATTCAGGATCTGAACTTGAGACCTAACATGAGACTCGACCTCAAATCTTAACCGAAAACTCGACTCTAACACCCTATTCAAAACCCTATTCCGAAACCTGATTTTGGACTTGACCTCGAGTCTGATCCCAAATTTGACATTTATTCCTAACCTGATATCCGATCAGAACTGAATCCAAAACTCAGGAGTTGGTGCACATAGAACCCTTGGCTCAGGGTGAGCACATCATTGTAGGTCCTGCATCTATAATTCCTAAATCCTATAGGCTTCATTATAATACCTTCTTGGGGTTCTCCATTTGTTGGTTGTTTTTTTTGCATTTTATGTTAAGAATTATTAGAGTATTTGATAAATGGACTAGTAAGTAATTGAAGAAATGTCCATCGAAATATATAGGTTTAAAACATCCAATAAATGGTAATAATGCTTACACTACTAAGGTAAAAAGTTAATTATTGATCATGGCCAAGGGGGTAGTTCTTTATATTCCTTAAAAGAACGACCTCTGATTGACCTTTTATAGTTTTGTAAACTCCAAATGCAACATTTTTGCGCTTCCATTTCTTTTTATATCTTTGGCATATAAGACTCATACAAAATTATAGAATCTTGAATAAGATTATTTACTTTCTTCTTATATTAAGTTTCTTTTTTGAACAATTTTGACTTATTTTAGAATATTATTATTTTATAACAAAGGAAAATAGCATTGAATTTCACTATCTAATCATTATACATAGAGATTAGCACGAAGTCAAATGTATATATGAAAAACAAGCAATATTATATAAGCACATTTTAATCTGGATATGACCAAATGCATGAAAAACAATTAACCTTAAGAATTCAATTTAATCACAATCTCAATTTTGTATCCCTTTTGTAACTTGTAAGTAGTTAGTTATTTGTGTAAGTTTAATAAGTACCCTCTGTGTCATGACCCAAAGTCGAGCATTAGATAGGGATTAGGAGAAAGGACACATAGACTTACGCTCTATCGCACGACTTTAGAGTAATGAAAGAAGTAGAACTTCCTATACATCTTATAGCCTCTCATTCATAATTGTGGTGCGCTTCACACTCATGAACAGAACTCTACTTGACGTAGCTTATGAGGCATCGTAGGACCATTCTAAACCTTGTGCTCTGAATACCAAGTTTGTCACGACCCAAATCAGACCCTAGATGTGAAATGAAGTATAATACCCCGATAGGACCTACACAAGACACTTATTATACATAAACTAGCTAATAGAATCTAATGAGTTTAAAAGACAATTTATATCATAAAAAAGTTTTTCAAAAATGAAGTGGAAGTCTAACATAGCCTTGAAGCCATCTGTTACATCAAGAATGATTGGGACATCACCCATACATCACATACAATCTCTAAAAAAGTAAAGACAATAGCAATAAAGGTTCGGTCCTTAGAACATGAGGACTCACCAATCTTCAATAACTACTAAGTAATTCCTAGCCACAAAGATGCAGAATAAGAGTGTCGAACCCTACATTAGTGAAACAATGTGAAAGAGTATGCGTTAGTACAAAAATATACCAGGTATGATAGCAATGCATAATAGTTATGAAATCATGCTACAAGGACTTTTAGTGATATGCAAAGACCAAGTCAAAACATATGATAAGAGGGTTAGAAAACACAAATCGTAATCATGGTCAATCCAAGTAAAATCATCCTTGAACACATGTGAGATACTTGTTGAAGTAACCTTAGTTCATCATTATTGTGGGAAGTAGCGTTAACCAACATAGAGAGTGAGCTATAACATGGAATCCGGTGTACCCCTCTCACACTGAAAATAGAGTGTCCTACTTACCAAGGAAGAACTATGAGCTTCTAACTTATGTGGATCCAATAGGTAACGTCTATCTGAGACAATCATCATCTATCTTAAGATAATCATCCTATGGGGGCACATAGGTATGGGATACGGAGGTTGCTACTAGAAACTGAGCTAAAGCTACGAGAGAGCTTCCATCTCAATATCCTCTTAGTGCGAAGCATAAATCCCACGAAATATTTATTAATCTTAACTTGTATTATCTTTAAGAGACATGGGTAGTCGCTGCTTATTTTATCATATGATAGCTCCTTATACCATGCGTGAGAAAACCATTCACCATCCATGATCTTTTCATAATAGCTTTAAGGCCCATAATCATTCACTTCATGCTAGAGATGCCCTACTACTAATGGAAATAGTTTTGAAAGCGTGATCTGCCATTGATGACATATCCAGATACCATACTAATTAAGACCTAATTTGGGAAAATAGCCCGAAAAGCATTGAGAGAAAATCTAATGTCACGACCCAGGGGTACCCCCTAGATGTAACATGTCATATAGAACCCTGAAGGACTCTATACAAGTCACTTAGTCCTCATAACGTAAGAAATACAACAATAAGAGTAAAACAACATTTCAAGTCCAAAAAGTTTTTATAAAAGAATAGCGGAAGTATAGACACTTTGTCTCATCATAGCCATCTATTACAATAGAATGAAATTGGGCCTAGCCCATACATCATGTCCAAAAGAGAAATACATGAAAGAAACTGAATACAGCATAACTCCATCCTCGAAGCATGAGGACTCACCAAAGCTCAGGAAATCTCAAGTCAACTTCTAGCCACGAAACTAATGACCCTAACTGTCGGACCCTACATTTGGTAAAAATGTAGGCAAAAGTATGCGTTAGTACAAAACAATGTACCAAGTATGATAGCCATGCATAAAAAAAATTAAAACATGCTAAAAGGGACATTTCATTTCATGACATGCAATTTAACAAAGCTAAAACATCATATGAGAGAATTGGAAAACATAAGTCATAACATCATAGTCAATGCAAGCTAGCATCATCTTTAAAACCTTTGAACACTCCAGGATACTTCTTGAAGTATGCCTTAGTTCATTATTAATCTTGTTAGGGGAATTAGCTTTAACCGACATCGAGACCATGTGAGCTATTACATGATCCCCAGGTGTCTCCCTTACCGAAAAGGGTTGGTCTACTTGCATAAGGTATAACTATTAACTCTTAGCTTAGGTAGATCCACTAGCTAAATAACCTATGGGGGCACATAGTTTAAGGGATAAGAAGATTGTTATTAGAAACCCGGCCTCTTCTACTGGAGAGCTTCCATCTCAAGATATTTCTTCTAGAAACCCGACCTCTACTACGAGAGATCTTCCATCTCACTACAATATCCACTCAGTGCTAAGCATAAATCCCATGGAATAGTTATTAAGTCTTGACTTAACTCATGCCTTATGGAAATATGTCCTTGGACAACCAATCCAAGTTAGTTCATTAGGATAGCTCTTTAGACCATGCGTGAGAAAACCTTTCACCATCCATGATCACTTTTAATTTTAGACTCAATTAGGTGAGAAAGCCTTTCAACCTAAGAATTCTTACTATGTGAGAATTTCCTTTCAACAACACAACAACAACATCATCATTGATACTTTACTATCAAAGCATCCTTAAAACAATTGCATAGATTTCACAAGAAAATGCACAAGTCCATAATTTACCTCCTTGAGGTCAAAGCCCACTCTCAATCATCAACTCTTAGAAAAAATGGGTTAGATATAGATTTCATCATTAATTCATGTAAAACTAGTAATACATGCTCAATTTCATAAAACTCTTCCTTAAAGATCAAAATCCCATAATATATAGTTCATAACTTGAAACCATGGGGATTACATGGGTTCACGGGGGGATTCATCATAAAAGCATTGCAATTCATCAATTCATGCATCAGAAATCATAATTCAATCAATTAAATCAAATTTGAAGAGAACCGATGATTATTGAAGAAAACCCTAACTCAATTAGGGAATTATAATCTTTGAAATTGAGGAATTTGGGACCTCCATGGATGAAAACTATAATACCTTACTATCAAAGCTCAAAGAAATTGATGTATGCAAGCTTGCTCTTGAACCCTCGCTTGAATCTCCTTATTCTTCTTCAAGTTTCTAGAGAGAAAAATAGTTTGGAGAGGAAGATCTTTGATTTTCTTTTGGGTTTTGGAAATAATGACTTGAATGGGTGAGTATTGGGGTTTGATTTCATGTATTAGGACACTTCATCCAATACTAAGTGCCAACGATTGTTCAATAGTAATATAACCCAACTAGTGAGTTGGGGTCGAGTCCCAAGGGAGATGTTCGTACTCAAGAATCAATAGAAAAGCATAAATATGCTCAAGTCAATCACAACTAAAAACATTTACGAAGAAAAACATAATTCAAGTTTGAGGTGACACAAGTGTCAAATATCAAGGGGGTTTGTTTGTATTATCAACTATAACAACAAATAGTATGAAAATACGAATATGGAGACGGGATTCTTGGGATGTGATAGGATTATGGGCTAAGGTAAACAACTGGGTAATTGCAATTAATTGTAAACAGTTGCAAATCGATGAATAAGTTGGACTTTAGTGGGAGTAAACTTTCTCTCGAACAATTTACCTCGAATCAAATTGGTTTCTCTCGAACACCAATAAGTAGCAATGAAGCACAACCTTCGCTTTAGTCCATTCACTCTCTTGAGTTGAATATGTGAAAAAGGGTTTAGGATTCACTCTCTCAAGCTGAACCTATGACAACCCAATACCCACAGACCATTGATTCAGTAATTTTGGTTTTAAAACCTCTCTCTCGAGCAAACAAAAAACACGAAGTTAAGATTGTATTTGCAACTACAACCCATTAAATCTAACCATAATTAATAAACGAAATCACTTTTAAATAGCAAATAAACTATCAATTAACAATACCTAACAGTTAAATCAACTCATAATCACATAATCACACCCCAAAAATTGGGGTTTTAGCTAGACATAGTAAAAAGGTAAAAAACGTTATCGAGTTATGTTTCCATCAACTGGGTAGGATTGATATAGTCTTTACAAAGGTCTTAGATGAAGAATCTTCAACACCCACTTCTAATTTCTTAGAAATGAAAATTTTCAAATCTTCAAAGCTAAGGAAATATTGTCTCTCTATTCAGTTCTAAGCTCTCAACTTTAAAAACTGAAAAATATTATGTTTCAACAAAAGATCGGCTTTAAGCTAAAAATTTAAACAAGTATTTATAGTTGTCAAAAAGTGTGCTGTGGATGTTCAGTCGGCATAGTTAGTCGGGATCTCTGACCCAATCGGCGATTCGCCCTTTGGTAATTTTCATTGCCGTTTTGTTTTTGCCTTCAGCATGTTCAGGTTCTATAACTTTGGGTAATATGGCATTGCATCGCGGAACCGTTCGGCGACTCACCGACTGCTTCTTTCTCTCACTGACTAGGGTTTCTCCTTTAAGGCTTGGCAATCTGGAACATTAGGCGAGACCCTGGCCGTTCGGTGACTCACCTAATGGGTTAGGCGATCCTCAGTCCTTCTTTCAGCTGCCTTGTTCCTTTTTGCTCAACAATATCCATGCTTTGTTCCGAAATCCAAATACCTGAAATTTAAGGATTTACATCAGTTATTGGTACAAAATATGCATTTGAGGACACTAAATCTATTCAAATAAATCCCTAAATGAGTCCAAATTGCGGACTCATCAGGGTCAAAATGACTTATATTGGGGTCCTAGGCTTAAGCAAAATCACATAGCTTTAGTCTAATGAAAACCAAAAAAGACCAATAAACTCCTAAGCTACAATGGTTTGCCTTATAACCACGAGAGGCTCCACGAGCCATGGTACTCACCACGAGCCGTGGTGCTCTCTGTGGTCTTGGACCATTAGCTAGATAAGTTTCCCCCTAACCCCAAAAACCTTAAGCATCTTCACGACACCTCCCACGATTTTGGTGGCCTTCACGATCCGTCAAGTGTCTTGTGGGGAGGGTCTTCCCTTGGGGCAGTGTAGCCTAGCTATTGCCTCAACTCCACGAGTGGCACCACGATCTGTAGTGACCACCATGAGCCATCAAGGCACTCATGTAGAGGAGGCTATTTTGGGTAGCCTTGGGCAAGCTACTGCCTAGCCTACCATGAGCCACACCATGAGCTGTGGTCCCCACCATGATTCGTGGTGGTGTTCGTGGGAAGGTAGGAAGTGTCTAGGGAAGAGTGGACATACCTAACCATCTTCCTTGGCTTTAGCCCTCTCACTTAACCCTAGTTTAGTCTACTAGATTACGAGGTGTTACATCTAGATGTCATTCATGTCATGTGGATAAGCTTTATAGAACATATAGATACCTTCATCTATAAGCTTTCTTCAGTCATAAGCATTACTTTCAAATAAACATGCATATCTTCATAAATTCATCTTTCTTAGTTCAAGACCCACATTATATCATCATAGCTTCGAAAACATGAGTTATGCATTGGTTCATTAGGATTCATCTTAAAACATGATATTACTTCAATTCATGCATAAAAATTCGTAAAACAATCAATTAGATCAACATTGAAAGGAACCAATGACATGGAACAAAACCCTAACTTCAATTGGAGATTTCTAACTTGTAAATTGGATAATTTAGGAACCCTATGGAGGAAAGAGCTCCATAGGTTAAAAATATGATACCTTGATGTAAAAATCCCACAACCATTGGTGAACTGACTTGATCTTGAAATCCTAGACTTCTTCTTCTTCCTTAGAGAGAGAGATATTTGAGAGGAAGTGCTTGATCAACTTTTGGGATTTTAAGAGAATAAATTAAGTTTGGCTGGTTTGGGGTGTTTAAAATCATTATATAGGGCTTTGGGTAGAAGGTAAAGCGACGTAGTATTGAATTAAAACAGTTGGGAAAAAAGACCCAAAAACTCCAGACTCTAAACTGCCAAATTAACTCACTGGGAGGCCTAGACAGGCCGTCTAGAGCACCATGACCCGTCAAGAGGGTCCCGAAGAATGCTCTACCCAACATGGCTTCACTATTTCAGACATAACATTTTACTATGAGCTTAGATTTAGGTAAATTCGGTGGTGTTGGAAATAGGACTTAGAGATATTTAATTTGATAGGTCATGGGCCACCTAATTCATTTTGTGCTAAATGATATGATCGTTTGAAGTTGACCCTAATCTCTAAGTGTGATAAATCCCCTTCACGGATGACTTTATGGTCCGTATGGAGCTTCACGGACCATTTAGACTGCCCTAGTCCTTGACCAACGACTAGGGGAGAACCCTTTTTAATTTAGGCCACTTGATGATCCGTCATCATCACCATCGGCTGTCTGGGCGTCCGTCAAGGTGAAGCCTGCCTGGGGCAGGTTCTGGAAACCTACCAAGAGCCCATTAAGGGACCGTGGTCCCCTTCAAGGCCCGTCTAGGGCTCTGTGGAGGATTCCATGGTCCACTTTTGGGCTTGTGACTTGCCTGCTTGACCCCTTTCTAGCCTTTCTCGAATCTGAGGTGTTACACTCTAAACTATGACCTGAATTCGAAGGACACCTTTCTGTTATGAGGTACTTTTACCTCCTAACTATGACCAAAATTTCTGGGAAAAGTCATTCATTTACAAGGGTCTTATTATCCCCTCCCCCCTCGTACTATTTTAAAGTGTAAAAAACCCAATCTTTGATAACGAGGTAGCACATAAGGTGAGCTCACTCTCTTAGAAACAAGTGAAAAGTGAAAGATATGAAGAAAATCTCATCAAGATTAACACATGTCCTTTTAGTTTGACACTTGACAATTAATTAGTACACATGGCTATTAACCTTAAAACTTCTATATTTTTAATAATTTTGATTTATTTTTAGTGATCTCCCTCTTTCTCTTTTAATAATTTTTTTTCACTTTTAACTAATCTGCATGTATTCCAGAATAATATAATACTTAAGATATAGTATTTCTTTTCATTAAAAAGATTATACAAAAAACCATGATAAATGGAAAAGAATGAGGATAAAAGCCAAAAAAATAAATAAAAAACACTAAAATTAGTGTGCGTGTATATACATATTATTCATAAGAGCTATATACAAAACTATATGAATTGATTTAACAAGTTTAGAGATCAATGCAATATGAATATTCTACCAAATCCCATGCGGAAACCAGTTGATATGTATAAACAAGTATGCGTGAATAAGCAGATGAGTGACAGGTGCAAATTGAACAATGTGATCCCTTCGTGGAGGGAGCAAACATAAAGAATGTGTATAATGATGTGAAGATAACTTCAAAGTTTCTTATTTGAAAATTTGTCAGTAACAAAAATTTGTGTTCCTTATAGTGTCCATAAACTAGAATTTCTTAAGAGTTATATCACAAATTCACAACTTTTCCAACACGAGTATTGGTGGAGCCAAAATTAGTGGAGGATTTTGGTAACAAGAAAGAGTACTCAAAGATTGGTGCTGACTCTATCCATTGCTTCCCATTGATGTATATCTCATTTTCACCATTGACCACACATTGTATTATCATATTTACCTTTCACTAATTTGATATTTGAGAAAAGGAAAGACCTACTTGGGGTAGTGGGGTCCTAGGAGGAGGATGATGAATGGTAGGTTTAAAAGCCAATGAAAAACTATGTACATAGGAATTTTCATATATTACCAGTTATCCTTAGATTTATTTAATTAATAGCAAGTTGTGTACTCGTTACGCCACTTTAGACTTCCCCTGCTTCTTGATCGCTTTAATATGATATTATTGATCTTTTTACCTTTTAAAGAGTTCTTTTACCTTATTTTAACTCCCTAATATTTTTCCAAATTTTCTCGTTGCCTCAATCATCATACTTCTCGTGCTTTTTGAGGTATCTTCTAGCTGCTCATCTTGTGCATTGTGACTATATATCGTCATTAAATATTGATTTTTTTTCTTTTCTTTCTACAGAAAAGTAAGGGAACATCCTAATTTATCACATACCTTATATCTCATTTCTTGTTGATACAACTTAGTCGGCGTATATGATTCACACTAATTAATGAATCGACTTCTATTTTTTATACTTCTATTGAAATGAGATTTGATTCCATGTTAGATTGTAGTAAAGACATAAATATACTCAAAACATAAACTTATGCATAATAAAATTCTTGCAATAAAAATAAGACATAAGTTGAAAACAATACAAAATAGAGAATTAAAGCAAATTAAGATCTAAAGCCTAAGTTCCAAGTCAAGCTCCTCTTGGCCACAAATACTTGTGTTCCTCATTGATGAATTAATAGATTCAACAGGCTTATTGGGCAATGGAGCATTAAGATTTAACTTGACCCCAGATGAAACCAGTTGACTATTATTAGGGGTAAATAATTCTGCTTTATTAAATAGAGGATTAGGTGTAGGTGCATGTGTAGACACATGAGGCACCTGCAACACTGTGTCTTGTTGAGATTGGTCATAAATCAATCGTGGATGGCCACGAAGTCTACGGGGACCCTCCACCCGCCCTTTCTTAGGACGGGGATGATAAAAGCGCCCTTGGCCACGTAACATGGTTGGGTTAGACTTTCGTTTACCTAGCTGAAGGTGGATGGCTGGAAGGTCAGCGGATAGCCAAAAAAACATGCGATGGGGTTCACCTTTTATCAAAGTTCCCTCAAATATGTGCTTGTGTTGGTGCCCAGCGAGCCCTTGGCTCGAGGCGAACACGTCATTGCATGTCCTGCATCTATAACACCAAACTCCTACAGGCTTCATTATAATACCTTCTTGGGCTGCTCCACTTGTTGGTTGTTGTTCCTGCATTTTATGTAAAAAATTATTTAAGTATTTGAGAAATGGACTAGTGAGAAATTGAAGAAATGTCCAGTGAAATATATAGGATCAAAATATCCAATAAATGATGAAAATGCTTACACAAATAAGATAAAATGTTAAATGTATTAATTATGGTCAACAAGTGATTATTTATATTCCTTAAAAGAACGACTCATCTTTGACCTGGTTTTTTTAAACTCCAAATGCAACATTTTCCCGCTTCCATAGCATTTTATCTTTTTTCCTTATTAGACGTAAATAATATTCTATAATCTCAATTAAGATTTCTTACTTTCTTCTTTTATTAATTTTCCTTTTTTAAACAACTTGACTTATTTTATATTATGTTTATTTTTTATCAAAGGAACATATCATTGAATATTACTATCGATCATCCTTATCCATAAAGATTAGCATGAATTCAAATGGATATATGAAAAACAAGCAATTCTGGATAAGCATAGTTTTATCTGTATATGTTCAAATGCATGAAAGACAATTAACCTCAATGAATCAGTTTTCATCACCATCTCAAATTTGTATCCCATTTGTAACTTATAAGTAGTTAGTTATTTTCGTAAGTTAAAAAAATAAAAGTTATCATTCGTCTAAATAATATGTCATTTACATCAATTAATGTCACGACTTGATTTCTGGAGTCATGATGACACCTACTATAAACCACTTGTTGATAAGAATATTGGCTAGGCAGAACGACATTTAATGGGTATTAGGGTAGAAAAAAAGGAGGATATAAAATTTAATAGGATAAGTAAGATAAATAGCTGTAGAAAAACTAAAATAAATATACATAAATCAAGATCCCTCGTAGAACCTGGAAGTCAGAAGTATAGAAATGCTTATTAAAATAGTTCAAGTTCCAAAAGTGGACCTAAAATATAAAGAGTTATCCCAAAATACGAAAGACTAGTCATTATAATATAGATTATGACACGTAAAGTCCACAACGTCATGTGCTCAACCTTAATTTCGAATGCGACAACTACAGTTTTGCTCTCAACACTAATAGTTGGTGCTCAGACCTACATCCCAAAAGAGATATAGAGTGTGGCATGAATACCAAAATAATAGGTACTCAGTAGGCATCATAGATCGATTGATCAGGAAGGGTAAAGGAAATATGAAATCTGATATTATATTACAATGGAGGTCAAGAACGCAATTCTAAAAGAGTACTCGAAGTTTAGTGCTGACTCTATCAATTACTCTCTACATTGATGTGTGTCTCATACTCTCACCATTGACCACACATTTTATTATAAGAATTACATTTCACTAGTTTGATAATCGGGAAAGGGAAAGACTTGCTTGGGGTAGTTGGGGCCTAGGATGAGGATGATGAATGGTAAGTTTAAAAGCCAATGAAAAACTATGTACGTAGGTGTTTTCATATATTACCAGTTATCCTGAGATTTGTTTAATTAACAGTCACAACCCAATGTACACCGTTGACGTGACATGACACATAGGACTCCGAATGTCCCTACACAAACCACTTTGCATACATCATACATGATAATAGAGTTTAAGAGTTTAAAAGACATTTTATATCATAAATAGTTTGTCAAAAAAATGAAGTGGAAATCTAAATAGTCTCAAAGTAATCTATTATGTCAAGAGTGATTAGGATGTAACCCATGCATCATATACAATATCTGAAAAGTAAAGACGATAAGCAATAAATGGTTCGGTCCTTGGAACGTTAGGAGTCACCACTTCCCAAATCTTTTAAACTGATCTATATCCATTAGTGTGCAGAATCACAGTGTCGGGCCCTACATTTTTGAAAGAATGTAGGCAAATCTATGTGTTTTGTACAAAAATATACAAAGTATGGTAGTAATGCATAAAATTTACCAAATCATGCTAAAAGGACTTTTCTTGATATGCAAAGATGAAATTAAATCATAAGATAAGAGATTCAAAGCATAATCATGATCATGGTCAATACAAGTAAAAAACATCTTTGAAAACATGTGAGATACTCGTAGAAGTAACCTTAGTTCATAATTATTGTGGGAAGTAGCCTTTAATCGATATATAGACCATGTGAGCTATAACACAGAATCTGGTGTCTACCCCATACCGAAAAAGGGTGTCCTTACTTGCCAAGGTAAGAACAATAACTTCTAGCTTAAATGGATTCACTAGCTAATGTCTATCTAAGACAACCTATGGTGGAACATAGTTTATGGGACACATGTAATTGTCACTTGTCCACTTGGTGCTAAGAATAATTCCCACGGAATAATCATCAACCATATTCATCTCATCCTTAAGGGACTTGGGTGATAGCCTCTTGTATTTTCATTATGAGACATGGGTAATCATCGCTTGTCTTATCGTTAGAATAGCACCTAAATCTTGATTCATGGTTTAGTTGAGAAAATCTTTAAACTCTAAGGGTGTGTTTGGTATGAAGATTTTCTCATGTTTGGTTGGGCTAAATGTTTTGGAAAATGTTTTCCAAATCAACTCATTTTCCTCAAATTTAAGGAAAATGACTTCCCTTCTAAACTTAAGGAAAACATTTTCCAAAACTCTCTTCCAACTTCAAATTACAATTATTTTTTTGTTGAAAAAATTAATTTATTTTGTCCCTACCCTCCAACCACCCCCGTCTAAAAATATAATAATTTTAAAGCTTATTTTTAAATTCAATTTATTTTACCCCACCCTCACCCCTACCCCCACCCCCTCGCAAAAAAATATTAAAAATTATTTTTAAAAGATATTTCTAATTTCAATTTTTTTATTTTTTTACCCCCCCCCCACTACCCTCGCCCCCCATCAACCCCTCTATCAGCCCCTAACCCCCTTCAAAAAGAAAAAAAAATTAAGTTTGTTTTTAAAAAATATTTTCAACTTGAAATTTTTATTTTTTTATCCCGATCCTCGATCACCCACCGCCCTCTCTGGTCAGCCCCCCTCCCCAAAAAAAAATTGAGTTTGTTTTTAAAAAATATTTACAAATTCAAAATTTCATTTTTTCACCCTACCCTCGATCCCCCACCACCTCCTACCCAGCCTCCCCCTCACCCACCGCTACCCCCCCAAAAAAAAAATTTAAGTTTGTTTTTAAAAAATATTCTCAACTTCAAAATTTCATTTTTTCATCCTACCCTTGACCCCCCCTACCCACCTCCTACCGAGCCCCACCCACGCAACCCCCACCACCCACCCCCCACCCAAAAAAGATTATGTTTGTTTTTATAAAATATTTTCAATTTCAAAATTTTATTTTTTCACCCCTAGATCTAACCCCACCCACCCCCCCTACCCCCCCCCCCCCCTCCCCAAAAAAAATAAAAAAATTCAAGTTTGTTTTTAAAAAATATTTTCAATTTCAAAATTTCATTTTTTCACCCCTACCCTCGACCCCCTGCCAGCCCCCCCTTACCCCCAAAAAATAATTTTAAGTTTGTTTTTCAAAAATATTTTCAATTTCAAAATTTCATTTATTTCATCCCTACCCAGTCCCCCCGCATCCCACCCAACCCCTATCAGCACCCACTCCCACGCCCAAAATAAATTTTAATTTTAAAAAAAAAAATATTTTCAACTTCAAAATTTTAATTTTTCAACCCAACCCTCGACCCCCCCACCCACCCCCCCAAAAAAAATTAACTTTGTTTTTAAAAAATATTTTCAACTTCAAAATTTCAATTTTTCACTCCTACCCTCGACCCCCCCCCTTCACCCACCCCCCAAAAAAAATTCAAGTTTGTTTTTAAAAACTATTTTCAATTTCAAAATTTATTTTTTACTCTAGTAAATATAAAAGATATTTCTCAAAACTATTTTTCATTCATAAATCAAACACTAAAATTTTTTTCTACTCACCAACCAAACATGAGAAAATAAATCAAAAATCAACTTGTTTTCTAGGAAAACATTTTCCTTCATACCAAACACACCCTAAGAATCCTTTATGTGAGAAAACCCTTTCACATTTATCTATTGAGTAGTATGTGAGAAATCCTTTCACAACAACAACAACAATAACAACAACAACAAAATTTATGTTTCACCCTCAAAGGAATGTTAAATCATTTTCATCAAGAAATGCATATATTCATAAACTCATCTCTTATAGTTCAAAACCCACATCATATCATCATAGTCTAGAAAACTTGGGTTATGCAAGGGTTCATGGGTGATTCAACTTAAATCATGTAATTTCTTCAATTCATGCGTAATATGACATAAAATAATCAATTGGATCAACATTGAAAGGATCACATGACAATTGAAGAAAACCCTAGTTTGATTGGGGAATCTAGCTTTAAAAATTGGAGAATTTAGGAATTCTATGGAGGAAATAGCTCCATAGGTGAAGACTATCATACCTTGATGCCAAAAGCTTCCAATTAATAGTAGATTTGGAGACTAGATCTTGAAACCACATCCTTCTTCTTCTTTGGAAAGAGAAATATTTAAGAGAGTAAATTGAATTGGGTGATATGGGGGTTTAAAATCATTATATAAGGCTTAGGGTAGAGGGTAACATGATATTTTACTGGGTTAAAACTATTAGGAAAAAACCCAAACCCCATTTAAAATAACTGTCGGACCTCGTCGATGGTCTAACCTACGGTTCGTAGGTCCTACTACGGACCATCCTGGTCGACAGTTTATGGGTTCAGAGACCCCCATTATAGACCCCCAATGATGGGACCCTATGTACGGTTTGTGGACCCATTTACGGACCGTAAACCTCAAACATGGGTCCCAACGTTTGATCCTAAAATTTCTCTAAGTCGGTGACTCACCTACGAGACTTGCCTATGACTCGTGCATTGAATAATGGACCATCCTGGTGAACCGTAAAAGAGTTATGGGATTGGACATTTCAAACTATTGGGAATTGCCACCTACGGTCCCCACATACGGTCTATGGTTTGACCTACAAAATGCCGGTGATTCCGTCAAAACTGGAACCAGATTTTGGAAACACAAAATCTTCTTTTAGAATCCAAGATGTTACAATACCTCCCCCTTGGTAATATTGGTCCTCTAATGGAATTCAAGACATCATAAGGAGGGTAGGAACTAGATCTAACAGCGCAACATGAATGAAATCACACAAATGCACATATCCTAGGAGGAAACATCAACTCCAAGATAAAGCATGTTCAAAACATCATCTCATAAGGTCTATATTCAACTCATACTCAATTGCACACACCATGAATTTAGAGATCAATGCATTATGAGGGCTATATACAAAAATATATGAATTGATTTAACAAGTTTAGAGATCAATGCAATATGAATATTCTACCAAATCCCATGCGGAACCAGTTGATTGGTAAAAACAAGTATGCATGAATAAGTAGAGGAGTGAGAGGTGCAAATTGAACAATGTGATCCCTTCGTGGAGGGAGCACACATAAAGAATGTGTATAATGATGTGAAGATGTCTTCTTTCATCCAAAGTTTCTTCTTTGAAAATTTGTCAGTAACCAAAAATTTGTGTTCCTTATAGTGTCCATAAACTAGAATTTCTTAAGGGTTATATCACAAATTCACAACTTTACCAACATGAGTATTGGTGGAGCCAAAATCAATAGAGGATTTTGGTAACAAGAAAGAGTACTCAAAGGTTGGTGCTGACTCTATCCATTGCTCTCCATTGATGTGTACCTCATTTTCACCATTGACCACACGTTGTATTATCATAATTACATTTCACTAATTTGATATTCGAGAAAAGGAAAGACCTGCTCGGGGTAGTGGGGTCTTAGGAGGAGGAGGATGATGAATGGTAAGTTTAAAAGCCAATGAAAAACTATATACATAGGTATTTTCACAGATTACCAGTTATCCTAAGAATTATTTAAATAATAGCAAGGTGTGTACTAGTTACATCTCTTTAGACTTCCCCTGCTTCTTGATCGCTTTAATATGAGATTATTGATCTTTTAACATTTTAAAGAGTTCTTTTACCTTCTTTTAACTCCCTAATATTTTTCCAAATTTTCTCGTTGCCACAATCATCATACTTCTCGTGCTTTTTGAGGTATCTTCTAGCTTCTCATTTTGTAAATTGTGACTATATATCGTCATTAAATATTGATTTTTTTTCCTTTTATTTCTACAGTAAAGTAAGGGAACATCCTAATTTATCACATACCTTATATCTCATTTCTTGTTGATACAACTTAGTCAGAGTATATGATTCACACTAATTAATGAATCGACATCTATTTTTGATGCTTCTATTGAAATGAGATTTGATTCCATGTTAGATTGTAGTAAAGACATAAAATATACTCAAACCATAAACTTATACGAAACAAAAATCTTGCAATAAACATAAGACATAAGTTGAAAACAATACAAAATAGAGAATTAAAGTTAATTAAGATCTAAAGCCTAAACTCCAAGTCAAGCTCCTTTTGGCCACAACTATTTGTGTTCCTCATTAATGAATTAATAGATTCGACTGGCTTATTAGGCAATGAAGCATTTAGATTTAACTTGACCTCATATGAAACCAGTTGACTATGATTAAGGGCAAATGAGTTTGCCTTATTAAGTAGAGGATTAGGTGTAGGTGCATGTGTAGACACATGAGGCACCTGACACACTGTGTCTTGTTGAGATTGGTCATAAATCAATCGTGGACACCACAAAGTCTACGAGGACTCTCCACCCGCCCTTTCTTAGGACGGGGATGATAAAAGCACCCTTGGCCACGTAACACGGTTGGGTTAGACTTTCATTTACCCAGCTTAAGGTGGATGGCCGGAAGGTCAGCAGATAGAGAAATAAACTTGTGATGGGTTTCACCTTTTATCAAAGTTCCCTCAGATATGTGCTTGTGTTGGTGCCCAGCGAGCCCTTGTCTCGAGGAAAACACGTCATTGCATGTCCTCCATCTGTAACACCAAACTCCTGTAGGCTTTATTATAATACCTTCTTGGGCTGCTCCACTTGTTGGTTGTTGTTCCTGCATTTTATGTAAAAAATTGTTTAAGTATTTGAGAAATGGACTGGTGAGTAATTGAAGAAATGTCCACCGAAATATATAGGATCAAAATATCAAATAAATGATAAACATGCTTACACAAATAAGGTAAAATGTTAAATATATTGATTATGGTCAATGGGTGATTATTTGTATTCCATAAAAGAACGACTCATCTTTGACCTGGTTTTTTAAAACTCCAAATGCAACATTTTCCCGCTTCCAGTTCTTTTTATCTCTTTTCCTTATTAGACTTAAATAATATTCTATAATCTCAGTTAAGATTTCTTACTTTATTAGTTTTCCTTTTTTAAACAACTCTGACTTATTTTATATTATGTTTATTTATTTTTATCAAAGGAACATATCATTGAATATTACTATCGATCATCCTTATCCATAAAGATTAGCATGAATTCAAATAGATATATGAAAACAAGCAATTCTGGATAAGCATAGTTTAATCTGTATATGTTCAAATGCATGAAAGACAATTAACCTCTAAGAATTAATTTTCATCACAATCTCAAATTTGTATCCCATTTGTAACTTATAAGTAGTTAGTTATTCTCGTAAGTTAAAAAACTAAAAGTTATCATTCATCTAAATAATATGTCATTTACATTAATTAATGTCACGACTCGATTTCTTGAGTAATGATGACACCTACTATAAACCACTTGTAGATATGAATATTGGTAACGCAAAACGACACTTAATGGGTATTAGGGTAGAAAAAAAAGGAGGATACGATATTTAATAGGATAAGTAAGATAAATAGGAGAAGAAGAACTAAAATAAATATACATAAAGCAAGATCCCTCCTAGAACCTGGAAGTCACAAGTATAGAAATGCTTATTAAAATAGTTCAGGTCCCAAAAGTAGACCTAAAATATAAAGACTTATTCCAAAATACAATAGTCATCATAATATAGATTATGACACGTAAAGTCCACAACGCCATGTGCTCACCCTCAATTTTGAATGCTGCAACAACAGTTTTGATCTCAATTCTAATAGCCGGTGCTCAGACCTACATCACAAAAGAGATGTAGAGTGTGGCATGAATACCAAAATAATATGTACTCAATAGGCATCATAGATCGACTGATTAGAAAAGGTAAAGGAAATATGAAATGTGAGAATATATTACAACAGAGGTCAAGAACGCAATTCTAAAAGAGTACTCAAAGTTTGGTGCTGACTTTATCAATTACTCTCTACATTGATGTGTGTCTCATACTCTCGCCATTGACCACACATTGTATTATAATAATTACATTTCACTAGTTTGATAGTTCGGAAAGGGAAAGACCTGCTTGGGGTAGTTGGGGCCCTAGGATGAGGATGATGAATGGTAAGTTTAAAAGCCAATGAAAAACTATGTACGTAGGTGTTTTCATATATTACCAGTTATCCTGAGATTTATTTAATTAACAGTCAAAATCCAATGTACACCCTTGACGTGACATGACACATAGGACCCCGAAAGTCCCTACACAAGCCACTTAACATGCATCATACATGATAATAGAGTTTAAGAGTTTAAAAGATATTTTATATCATAAATAGTTTGTCAAAAAAATGAAGTGGAAGTCTAAATAGTCTCAAAGTAATCTATTACATCAAGAGTGATTAAGAGGTAACCCATGCATCACATACAATATCTAAAAAGTAAAGATGATAAGCAATTAAAGTTTTGGTCCTTGGACCGTGAGGAGTAGCCACTTCCCAAATCTTTTAAAATGATCTATAACCATGAGTATTCAGAATCACAGCGTTGGGCCCTATATTTTTGAAAAAACGTAGGCAAGACTATGTGTTTTGTACAAAAATATACCAAGTATGATAGCAATGTATAGAATTTACTAAATCATGCTAAAAGGACTTTTTATAATATGCAAAGATGAAGTTAAAACATAAGATAAGAGATTCAAATCATAATCATGATCATGGTCAATACAAGTAAAAAACATCTTTGAAAACATGTGAGATACTCGTAGAAGTAACCTTAGTTCATCATTATTTTGGGAAGTAGCCTTTAACCGATTTGTAGACCATGTGAGCTATAACATGGAATCTGGCGTCTACCCCAAACCAAAAAGGGGTGTCCTTACTTGCCAAGGTAAGAACAATAACTTCTAGCTTAAATGGATTCACTAGCTAATGTTTATCTAAGATAACCTATGGTGGCACATAGTTTATGGGACACATGTAATTGTCACTTGTCCATTCGGTGGTAAGAATAATTCCCACGAAATAGTCATCAACCATATTCATCTCATCTTTAAGGGACATAGGTAATAGCCTCTTGTATTTTCATTATGAGATATGGGTAATCATCGCTTGTCTTATCATTAGAGTAGCACCTAAATCTTGATTCATGGCTTAGTTGAGAAAACCTTTCAACTCTAAGAATCCTTTATGTGAGAAAACCCTTTCACATTCATGTACTGAGTAGTATGTGAGAAATCATTTCACAACAACAACAACACAATTTATGCTTCACTCTCAAAGGAATCTTAAATGATTTTCATCAATTTCATAAAGAACATGCATATATTCATAAACTCGTCTCTTATATTTCAAAACCCACATCATATCATCATAGTCTAGAAAACATGGGCTATGCAAGGGTTCATGGGTGATTCAACTTAAATCATGTAATTTCTTTAATTCATGCATAAGAAGACATAAAATAATCAATTGGATCAACATTGAAAAGAACACATGATAATTGAATAAAACCCTAGCTTGATTGGGGAATCTAGCTTTAAAAATTGGAGAATTTAGGAATTCTATGGAGGAAATAGCTCTATAGGTGAAGACTATCATACCTTGATGCCAAAAGCTTCCAATTAATAGTAGATTTGGAGACTAGATCTTGAAACCATAGTCTTCTTCTTCCTTAGAAAGAGAAATATTTAAAAGGATGACTTGACCAACTTTTGAGAATTTAAGAGAGTGAATTGCATTGGGTGATATGGGGGTTTAAAATCATTATATAGGGCTTAGGGTAGAGGGTAACATGATATTCTACTTGGTTAAAACAATTAGGAAACAACCCAAATCCCCTTTAAAATAAATGTCGCACCTCATCGATGGTGTGACCTACGGTTCATAGGTCCTACGACGGACCATCCTGGTCGGCAGTTTGTGGGTTCAGAGACCCCCATTTTAGACCCCTAACGACGGGACCCTATGTACAATTTGTGGTCCCATTTACGGACCATAAACCTCAATCGTGGGTCCTATTTATCGATCGTAAACCTTAATTATGGGTACCAAATTTTGATTCTAAAATTTCTCTAAGTTTGTGGCTCACCTACGAGACCTGCCTATGACTCGTGCATTGAATAATGGACCATCATGGTGAACCATAAAAGTGTTTTGGGACTGGACATTTCAACCTATTTGGAATTGCCACCTACGGTCCCAACATACGGTCTATGGTTTGACCGACAGAATGCCGGTGATTCCGTCAAAACTGGAACCAGATTTTGGAAACACGAAATCTTCTTTTAGAATCCAAGATGTTACAATATCTCCCCCTTGGGAATATTGGTCCTCGAATGGAATTCAAGACATCATAAGGAGGGTAGGAACTAGACCTAATAGAGCAACATGAATGAAATCACATAAATGCACATATCCTAGGAGGAAACATCAACTCCAAGATAAAGCATGCTCAAAACATCATCTCATAAGGTCTATATTCTACTCATACTCAATTACACATACCATGAATTTAGAGATCAATGCAATATGAGGGCTATATACAAAAATGTATGAATTGATTTAACAAGTTTAGAGATCAATGCAATATGAATATTCTACCAACTCCCATGCGGAAACCAGTTGGTTGGTAAAAACAAGTATGCGTGAATAAGCAGAGGAGTGACAGGTGCAAATTGAACAGTGTGATCCCTTTGTGGAGGGAGCACACATAAAGAATGTGTATAATGATGTGAATATTTCTTCTTTCATCCAAAGTTTCTTCTTTGAAAATTTTTCAGTAACCAAAAATTTGTGTTCCTTATAATGTCCATAAACTAGAATTTCTTAAGAGTTATATAACAAATTCACAACTTTTCCAACACGAGTATTGGTGGAGCCAAAATAAGTAGAGGATTTTGGTAACAAGAAAGAGTACTAAAAGATTGGTACTGACTCTATCCATTGCTCTCCATTGATGTGTATCTCATTTTCACCATTGACCACACATTGTATTATCATAATTACATTTTACTAATTTGATATTCGAGAAAAGGAAAGACCTGCTTGGGGTAGTGGGGTCCTAGGAGGAGGATGATGAATGGTAAGTTTAAAAGCCAATGAAAAACTATGTACATAGGTATTTTCATATATTACCAGTTATCCTAAGATTTATTTAATTAATAGCAAGTCGTGTACTAGTTACGTCTCTTTAGACTTCCCCTGCTTCTTGATCACTTTAATATGAGATTATTGATGTTTTAACCTTTTAAAGAGTTCTTTTACCATCTTTTAACTCCCTAATATTTTTCCAAATTTTCTCGTTGCCACAATCATCATACTCCTCATGCTTTTTGAGGTATCTTCTAGCTTCTTATCTTGTGCATTGTGACTATATATCGTCATTAATTATTGATTTTTTTCTTTTCTTTCTACAAAAAAAGTAAGGGAACACCCTAATTTATCACATACCTTATATCTTATTTCTTGTTGATATAACTTAGTCAGCGTATGTCATTCACACTAATTAATGAATCGACTTCTATTTTTATGCTTCTATTGAAATGAGATTTGATTCCATGTTAGATTGTAGTAAAGACATAAAATTTACTCAAACCATAAACTTATACAAAACAAAAATCTTGCAATAAACATAAGGCATAAGTTGAAAACAATACAAAATAGAGAATTAAAGTTAATTAAGATCTAAAGCCTAAGCTCCAAGTCAAGCTCCTTTTGGCCGCAAATACTTGTGTTTCTCATTGATGAATTAATAGATTCAACTGGCTTATTAGGCAATGGAGCATTAAGATTTAACTTGACCCCATATGAAACCAGTTGACTATGATTAGGGGAAAATGAGTCTGCCTTATTAAGTAGAGGATTAGGTATAGGTGCATGTGTAGAAACATGAGGCACCTGCAACACTGTGTCTTGTTTAGATTGGTCATAAATCATTCGTGGATGACCACAAAGTCTACGGGGCCCCTCTAACCACCCTTTCTTAGGACGGGGATGATAAAAGCGCCCTTGGCCAGTTAACACGGTTGGGTTAAACTTTCATTTACCCAGCTGAAAGTGGATGGCTGCAAGGTCAGCGGATAGACAAAAAACCTGCGATGGGGTTCACCTTCTATCAAAGTTACCTCAAATATGTGCTTGTGTTGGTGCCCAGCGAGCCTTTGGTTCGAGGCAAACACGTCATTGCATGTCCTGCATCTGTAACACCAAAATCTTGCAGGCTGCATTATAATACCTTCTTGGGCTGCTCCACTTGTGGGTTGTTGTTCCTGCATTTTATGTAAAAAATTGTTCAAGTATTTGAGAAATGGACTGGTGAGAAATTGAAGAAATTTCCACCGAAATATATAGGATCAAAATATCCAATAACTGATAAAAATGCTTACACAAATAAGGTTAAATGTAAATGTGTTGATTATGGTCAATGGGTGATTATTTATTTTCCTTAAAAGAACGACTTATCTTTGACCTGGTTTTTTTAAATTCCTAATGCAACATTTTCCCACTTCCAGTTCTTTTTATCTCTTTTCCTTATTAGACTTAAATAATATTATATAATCTCAATTAAGATTTCTTACTTTCTTTTTATATCAATTTTCCTTTTTCAAACAACTCTGACTTATTTTATATTATGTTTATTTTTTATCAAAGGAACATATCATTGAATATTACGATCGATCATCCTTATCCATAAAGATTAGCATGAATTCAAATGGATATATGAAAAACAAGCAATTCTAGATAAGCATAGTTTAATTTGTATATGTCCAAATGCATGAAAGACAATTAACTCTCGAAGAATCAATTTTCATCACAAAATCAAATTTGTATCCCATTTGTAACTTATAAGTAGTTAGTTATTCTCGTAAGTTAAAAAAAATAAAAGTTATCATTCGTCTGAATAATATGTCATTTACATCAATTAATGTCACGGCTCGATTTTTTGAGTCATGATGACACCTACTATAAACCACTTGTAGATAAGAATATTGGTAACGCATAACGACATTTAATGGGTATTAGGGTAGATAAAAAGGAGGATACAAAATTTAATAGGATAAGTAAGATAAATAGCAGAAGAAAAACTAAAATAAATATACATAAATCAAGATCCCTCCTAGAACCTTGAAGTCACAAGTACAGAAATGCTTATTAAAATAGTTCAAGTCCCAAAAGTGGACCTAAAATACAAAGACTTATCCCAAAATACAAAAGTCTAGTCATCATAATATAGATTATGACACGTAAATTCCACAAGGTCATGTGCTCACCCTCAATTTTGAATGCGGCAACTACAGTTTTGATCTCAACGCTAATAGCTGGTGCTCGGACCTACATCACAAAAGAGATGTAGAGTGTGGCATGAATACCAAAATAATAGGTACTCAGTAGGCATCATAGATCGACTGATCAGGAAGGGTAAAGGAAATATGAAATGTGAGAATATATTATAACAAAGGTCAAGAACGCAATTCTAAAAGAGTTCTCAAAGTTTGGTGCTAACTATATCAATTACTCTCTACATTGATGTGTGTCTCATACTCTTACCATTGACCACACATTGTATTATAATAATTACATTTCACTAGTTTGATAGTCGGGAAAGGAAAAGACCTGCTTGGGGTAGTTGGGGCCTAGGATGAGAATGATGAATGGTAAGTTGAAAAGCCAATGAAAACTATGTACATAGGTGTTTTCATATATTACCAGTTATCCTAAGATTTATTTAATTAACAGTCACAACCCAATGTACACCCTTGACGTGACATGACACATAGGACTCTGAATGTCCCTACACAAGCCACTTAGCATGCATAATACATGATAATAGAGTTTAAGAGTTTAAAAGACATTTTATATCATAAATAGTTTGTCAAAAATATGAAGTGGAAATATAAATAGTCTCAATGTAATATATTCCGTCAAGAGTGATTAGGATGTAACCCATGCATCACATAGAATATCTGAAAAGTAAAGACGATAAACAATAAAAGGTTAGGTCCTTGGAACGTGAGGAGTCACCACTTCCCAAATCTTTTAGAATGATCTATATCCAAGAGTATGCAGAATCACAGCGTCGGGCCCTACGTTTTTGAAAGAATGTAGGCAAGACTATGTGTTTTGGACAAAAATATACCAAGTATGATAGCAATGCATAAAATTTACCAACTCATGCTAAAAGGACTTTAGATGATATGGAAAGATGAAGTTAAAACATGAGATAAGAGATTCAAAGCATAATCATGATCATGGCCAATACAAGTAAAAAACATCTTTGAAAACATGTGAGATACTCGTAGAAGTAACCTTAGTTCATCATTATTGTGGGAAGTAGCCTTTAACCGATATATAGACCATGTGAGCTACAACATGGAATCTGGTGTCTACCCCAAACCAAAACGGGGTTTCCTTATTTGCCAAGGTAAGAACAATAACTTCTAGCTTAAATGGATTCACTAGATAATGTCTATCTAAGACAACCTATGGTGGCACATAGTTTATGGGACACATGTAATTGTCACTTGTCCATTCGGTGGTAAGAATAATTCCCGCGGAATAGTCATCAACCATATTCATCTCATCCTTAAAGGATATGGGTAATAGCCTCTTGTATTTTCATTATGAGACATAGGTAATCATCGCTTGTCTTATCATTAGAATAGCACCTAATTCTTGATTAATGATTTAGTTGAGAAAACCTTTCAACTCTAAGAATCCTTTATGTGAGAAAATCCTTTCACATTCATCTATTGAGTAGTATGTGAGAACTCCTTTCACAACAACAACAACAACAACAACAACAACAACAACAACAAAGTTTATGCTTCACTCTCAAATAAATCTTAAATCGTTTTCATCAAGAACATGCATATATTCATAAACTCATCTCTCATAGTTCAAAACCCACATCATATCATCATAGTCTAGAAAACATGGTTATGCAAGGGTTCATGGGTGATTCAACTTAAATCATGTAATTTCTTTTATTCATGCATAAGAAGACATAAAATAATCAATTGGATCAACATTGAAAGGAAAACATAAAAATTGAATAAAACCCTAGTCTGATTGGGGAATCTATATTTAAAAATTGGAGAATTTAGGAACTCTATGGAGGATATATCTCCATAGGTGAAGACTATCATTCCTTGATGCCAAAAGCTTCCAATTAATAGTAGATTTGGAGACTAGATCTTGAAACCATAGTCTTCTTCTTCCTTAGAAAGAGAAATATTTAAAAGGATGACTTGACCAACTTTTGAGAATTTAAGAGAGTGAATTGAATTGGGTGATATGAGGGTTTAAAATCATTATATAGGGCTTAGGGTAGAGGGTAACATGATATTCTACTGGTTTAAAACAATTAGGAAAAAACCCAAATCCCCCTTAAAATAACTGTCGGACCTCGTTGATAGTCTGACCTACGGTTCGTAGGTCCTACCACGGACCATCCTAGTCGACAGTTTGTGGGTTCAGAGACCCCCATTTTAGACCCCTAATGATGGGACCCTATGGACGGTTTGTGGTCCCATTTATGGACCATAAACCTCAATCGTGGGTCCTATTTACGGACAGTACACCTCAATCGTGGGCCCCAACTTTTGATCCTAAAATTTCTCTAAGTCTGTGACTCACCTACGAGACCTGCCTATGACTCGTGCATTGAATAATGGACCATCCTAGTGAACCGTCAACGAGTTCTGGGACTGGACATTTTATCATATTTGGAATTGCCACCTACGGTCCCCACATACGGTCTATGGTTTGACCTACAAAATGCCGGTGATTCCGTCGAAACTGGAACCATATTTTGGAAAAACAATCTTCTTTTAGGATCCAAGATGTTACAATATCTCCCCCTTGGGAATATTCGTCCTCGAATGGAATTCAAAACATCATAAGGAGGGTAGGAACTAGATCTAATAGAGCAACATGAATGAAATCACATAAATGCACATATCCTAGGAGGAAACATCAACTCCAAGATAAAGCATGCTCAAAACATCATCTCATAAGGTATATATTCTACTCATACCCAATTGAACACAACATGAATTTAGAGATCAATGGAATATGATGGCTATATAAAAAAATATATGAATTTATTTAACAAGTTTAGAAATCAATGCAATATGAATATTCTACCAAATCCCATGCGGAAACCAGTTGGTTGGTAAAAACAAGTATGCGTGAATAAGCAGAAGAGTGACAGGTGCAAATTGAACAATGTGATCCCTTCGTGGAGGGAGCACACATAAAGAATGTGTATAATGATGTGAAGATGTCTTCTTTCATCCAAAATTTCTTCTTTGAAAATTTGTCAGTAACCAAAAATTTGTGTTCCTTATAGTGTCCATAAACTAGAATTTCTTAAGAGTTATATCACAAATTCACAACTCTTCCAACATGAGAATTGGTGGAGCCAAAATTAGTACAGGATTTTGGTAACAAGAAAGAGGACTCAAAGATTGGTGCTGACTCTATCCATTGCTCTCCATTGATGTGTGTATTATTTTCACCATTGACCACACGTTGTATTATCATAATTACATTTCACTAATTTGATATTCGAGAAAAGGAAAGACCTGCTTGGGGTAGTAGGGTCCTAGGAGAACGATGATGAATGGTAAGTTTAAAAGCCAATGAAAAACTATGTATATAGGTATTTTCATATATTACCAGTTATCCTAAGATTTATTTAATTAATAGCAAGTCGTGTACTAGTTATGTCTCTTTAGACTTCCCCTGCTTCTTGATCGCTTTAATATGAGATTTTTGATCTTTTAACCTTTTAAAGAGTATTTTTTTCTTCTTTTAACTTCCTAATATTTTTCTAAATTTTCTCGTTGCCTCAATCATCATACTTCTTGTGCTTTTTGAGGTATCTTCTAGCTTCTCATCTTGTGCATTGTGACTATATATCGTCATTAATTATTGATTTTTTTTCTTTTCTTTCTACAAAAAAGTAAGGGAACATCCTAATTTATCACATACCTTATATCTCATTTCTTGTTGATATAACTTAGTCAGCGTATATGATTCACACTAATTAATGAATCAACTTCTATTTTTGATGCCTCTATTGAAATGAGATTTGATTCCATGTTAGATTGTAGTAAAGACATAAAATATACTCGAAGCATAAACTTATACAAAACAAAAATCTTGCAATAAACATAAGACATAAGTTGAAAACAATACAAAATAGAGAATTAAAGTTAATTAAGATCTAAAGTCTAAGCTCCAAGTCAAGCTCCTTTTGGACACAAATACTTGTGTTCCTCATTGATGAATTAATAGATTCAACTGGCTTATTAGGCAATGGAGCATTAAGATTTAACTTGACCCCATATGAAACCAGTTGACTATGATTAGGGGAAAATGAGTTTGCCTTATTAAGTAGAGGATTAGGTGTAGGTGCATGTGTAGACACATGAGGCACCTGCAACACTCTGTCTTATTGAGATTGGTTATAAATCAATCGTGGATGGTCACAAAGTCTATGGGGCCTCTCCACCCGCCCTTTCTTATGACGGGGATGATAAAAGCTCCCTTGGCCATGTAACACGGTTGGGTTAGACTTTAGTTTACCTAGATGAAGGTGGATGGCTGGAAGGTCAGCAGATAGACAAAAAAACTTGCGATGGGGTTCACCTTTTATCAAAGTTCCCTCAGATATGAGCTTGTGTTGGTGCCCGGCGTGCCCTTGGCTCAAGGCGAACACGTCATTGTATGTCATGCATCTGTAGCACCAAAATCCTGCAGGCTTCATTATAATACCTTCTTGGGCTGCTCCACTTGTTGGTTGTTGTTCCTGCATTATATGTAAAAAATTATTTAAGTATTTGAGAAATGGACTGGTGAGAAATTGAATAAATGTCCACCAAAATATATAGGATCAAAATATCCAATAAATGATAAAAATGCTTACACAAATAAGGTAAAATGTTAAATGTATTGATTATGGTCAATGGGTGATTATTTATTTTCCTTAAAAGCACGACTCATCTTTGACCTGGTTTTTTTAAACTCCAAATGCAACAGTTTCCCGCTTCCAATTCTTTTTATCTCTTTTCCTTATTAGACTTAAATAATATTCTATAATCTCAATTAAGATTTCTTACTTTCTTCTTTTATTAATTTTCCTTTTTTAAGCAACTCTGACTTATTTTATATTATGCTTATTTTTTATCAAAGGAACATATCATTGAATATTACTATCGAGCATCCTTATCCATATAGATTAGCATGAATTCAAATGGATATATGAAAAACAAGCAATTCTGGATAAGCATAGTTTAATATGTAAATGTTCAAATGCATGAAAGACAATTAACCTCAAAGAATCAACTTTCATCACAATCTCAAATTTGTATCCCATTTGTAACTTAGAAGTAGTTACGCAAGTTAAAAAAATAAAAGTTATCATTCGTCTAAATAATATATCATTTACATCAAATTATGTCACGACTCGTTTCTTGAGTCATGATGACATCTACTATAAACCACTTGTATGGTTCGTGGTCCCATTTACGGATCGTAAACCTCAATCGTGGGTCCCAACTTTTGATCCTAAAATTTCTCTTAGTCTGTGACTTACCTACGAGACTTGCCTATGAATCGTGCATTGAATAATGGACCATCCTGGTGAACTGTAAAGGAGTTCTGGGACTGGACATTTCAACTCATTTGGACTTGCCACCTACGGTCCCCACATAGGTCTATGGTTTTACCTACGAAATGTCGGTGATTTCGTCGAAACTGGAACCAGATTTTGGAAACACGGAATCTTCTTTTAGAATCCAAGATGTTACAATATCTCCCCCTTGGGAATATTCGTCATCGAATGGAATTCAGGACATCATAAGGAGGGTAGGAACTAGACCTAACAACGCAACATGAATGAAATCACATAAATGCACATATCCAAGAAGGAAACATCACCTCCAAGATAAAGCATGTTCAAAACATCATCTCATAAGGTCTATATTCAACTCATACTCAATTGAACACACCTTGAAGATATCAATTAAGTTAACTCATTTTCTAAAAAACCAAGTTTTTCATGAGCATGTATAAATGATGAATCATGGGAATATCTAAGACACAAGACACCGAAAGAGTAAACCATTAGGAATTAAACACCTCAAGTTAGATTAGGGGCGGAGGGTAAGAGATGAGGATAAAGGGATATCATACCGGCCTCGGCCTCCTAAGTAGCACCCTCAATTCTTCCAAAGAACTTCACCGAAGTAGTTTCTTTATTTCTCAACTTTCGAACTTTTCAGTCCAAGATATCAATCGAAACTTCTTCATAAGAAAGACTATCCTTTATGCCAAGACTCTCCAATGACAATATATATGTCGTACCACCAACACATTTCTTCAACAAGGAGACATGGAAAACTGGATGCGCCGATGCCAAGTCATTAGGAAATTCAAGTTCATTAGCAGCTTTACCAATACGCCTCAAAATCTGATATGGGCCCACATAATAGGGACTAAGCTTTATTTTCTTTCAAAATCTCATTGCACCCTTTATGGGTGAATTTTCAAGTAGACCCAATTATTCACATCGAATTCAATATCTCTTCTTCTAACATCGGCATAGGACTTTTGTCAACTTTGAGCCATTTTTAACCTTTCTCTAATAAGCCAAACTTTCTATAGATCCTCGTGTACCAACTCGAGACCTATCAAAGAAACTTCCCCCACTTCAAACCAACTTATAGGAGATCTACACCTCCTACCATAAAGAGCCTCAAATGGATCCATGCTAATACTTGAGTGGTAGCTATTATTATACGGAAATTCAATCAAAGGAAAGTGATCATCCTAATTACCTTTCAAGTCAATTATGCAAGCTCTCAACATATATTCCAAAGTTTGGATAGTATGCTCTGTCTACCCATCAGCTTGCGCATGAAAGGCTGTACTAAGCTTAACACGAGTACCAAGACCCTTTTGAAATGATTTCCAAAACCGAGAAGTGAATTGGGTACCACGATCAAAGATAATGGACAAGGGCACTCCATGCAACCTAACCATTTCTCTCAAGTACAACTTAGCATAATCTTCCGCCAAATAAGAAACCTTGGTGGGAATGAAATGAGCAGATTTCATCACACGATCTACTATAACCCAAATTGAGTCATATTGTCACGGTGTGCGGGGTAAACCAACAATTAAGTCCATATGCAAATCTTCCCACTTCCAAGTAAGAATACTGATATCTTGGGACAAACCTCCTAGTTTTTGATACTCAACTTTCACTTGTTGACATTAGGACACTTAGCCACAAATTTTGCAACATCATTCTTCATCCCATTACACCAATAGACCTCCCACAAGTCACGATACATCTTGGTGGTTCCTAGGTGAATGGAATATCGGGAACTATGGGCTTCAGAAAAGATTTGCCCTTTCTCAAATCATCTACATTGGGAACACGTAAACGACCTTGATATCGAAGCACTCCAACTCCCCCTTGGGAAAAAGCCTCAAGGGATTTCTTAAGCACAACCTCCTTCAATTCAATCAAGATCGGGTCAAGACCTTTCTTATCTTTCACTTCCAACACAAAAGACGATTCTAAACCATTATGGACCATAAAACCACCCTTGCTAGAGTCAACCAACCAAACACCCATCCGGGCCAATATGAGAAAATAAGGTTTTTGGGATGAAGGGCGCCATGATCGCGCCAGAAGTTTGTCCCAGACTTGCGGCCTTCATCCCGCTGTGGCAGCCTCCCTAATCCTGCTGTGGCAGGATTTAGGCCGTTGTGGCGGGATTCAGAGGGCAGTGGCCCCTTGCCACTTAAATCTAAAAATTTTCTTTTCTTAACCAACATTTTCTAATCCTACGGAGTTCTAACGTGTATGTCTCATAATTTTATAGGTTTATCTAAAATGGTTGGTATTAATGAAGAAAATCTACCTTTCACCTAGTTTCCTGATGCTGCCAGTCGAGAAAGGCACCATGATCACTGGAACACCAAATTCCTATGCGATAGGGGTTTTCACTTACCGAACCTAGAAGAGAAAGAACTTCCCTTCTATGCTCAGCTGATGGAGTTCGAATGGGCTCCACTGACAGAGACTCCCCCTGTTGCGCGCTCCATATGGGTGAGAAAATTCTATGCCATCCTAACTACCGTCCGCTGGGATGACCCTCTCCCTACTATTCGCATTCGAGGAGTTGACATCCTCCTGAACGTTTTATTCATTAATGATGTGCTTAAGGTGCCAGAAGTTCCCAACATAGAGTATGAGGCCAAGCTGAGAGAGATGGATCTGGCTGGCTGAAGGACACACTAGTTGAGGCTACAAATAGGGACAGGGTTTACTGGGCTACTACTGAGGGCATCACCAGTACTAACTAGTAATCGGATGCTAAGAGGTGGTTACATTTAGTTTCTAGGAGGATCCTCCCATCGGGAAACCGCACCAACGTGACATTTCCACAAGCTCTAGTAGTGGTGTACGCTATATAGGGTATTGGACTAAATGTGGGCGCACAAATAATTTCTAAGCAGAAGATGTTCTATTGGGGCAATAAAAAGGCATTATTCCTTCCTGGACTAGTGACAACGATATGCAAGAGGGCAAGGGTGCCACTCTTGGACACCGATGGGGTATTTCCCATGGATCCCCTTTTTCACCATCTTTTGATTAGGCAGTTTTCCACCTCCAGGAGTAAGATGATGAAGATAGACAAGGCCAGTAGCATTCGAGTGGCTGCTGAGGCAGATGACGAAGGAGGGGAAGATGATGAGGATGGTGACACTCTCCCTACCTAGTCCCAACCTCCACTATTCGGTGCCCGTGTGGAGGAGGACCATGCGGCTGTCCGGAGAAGATTGGGAAGCTCTTATGCTAATGCTACTTCAGTTCCCCCACCACTACTTTCGAGGTCGAGATGCTCTGCCACCAGTTGCGACACGAGAAGAGAAAGAGTATAGAGAGGGATCGTCTGATGACCCGAATGTGGAAGATCATTAAGACCATCTTCTTTTGTGTTGCCCCCATAGTGAGATTCCCCGACTCAAGACAGAAGACTTTGTGAAATTTCCTTGGTTGAACGATGCATGGTCTGGTATACTACCCCAGAAGGACCTAGAGTCCGGTAGTGACACTTCCCATTCCCAGGGATACTGATTTGGTTTTTGCCCCTCTTGGGCCTCTAATGAACAATACTATATTATTCTCTTTTTGCTTTTCCTTTCCTTTTTGAAAGCACATGGATTCTGGGTTTTGCTATTTTCATAGCCGATAATTAATTTCTAGGTGGTATAACTTACTGTTCTATTGCTGAGCACTGATTGAATTGCAGGGATTAACCTATGTACGATTCGGGGTCCATATGTGTAACTAGGGAAAACTAGGAGAAACAGGGCTGAGATTCTATCTTGCTATGTCCCGCTCTGGTGGGAGGTATCTTGCTCTGGCGATCTCACCCTAGTGGGAATAATCCCGCCCAAGCGGCTCCGACAAGAACAGTACCCACGTGAACAATTTCCTGGGGTTCTTCCTATTTTCTAAAGTTTTTCATTGATTCCCAGGCTATAACCAAGCATATATGATAATCCTCTTGACCCCGATAGTCATTGCCCATCCCGAGTCAACCCAACGGTACACACTCCAAAATCCCTTTCCCATAAATCAACACCACAACTAGGAAGATTCTTAGGATGTGCCCATACACTCACAAAGTTATCATTGGTCGCAAGACATGTCCATAATTTGCTTACGAATTACATCATAGTTTATCTAGACCTTTGCTCCTAACCCAGTGATGACTCTTTTTCCTACAACAAGTTCATGAAACTCAGGCAACCAAGGCTAGCACAATTTCAAACATTCAGGCTAGGGCATTGCACACATCAAAAACCAAACAAGAAAAATTGTACACATAATCATATCAAACCAAACAGGCGAGCATCCAAGTAAATGTACCTTTCATGCCAATAGTTATTTCAGACTATAATATACACATATTCACAATTTCAAGCTACAACTCACAGCCAAGTCAAAAATATTACTTAATTCGCTCTAGGGATGACCATTATTGATTATCCATGCATTTATACAACCTCTACGGCCAGATACCAATTGGAACCTTTTAAGTTCCAATTTGCTTGGCTTGTGTTCTATCTGTTGTGACTACGGCATCTAATTCACTTTGTTGAGATACCAATTGGACTAAGGAGATACCAATTGGACTCAAATCATACCACCAGCGACAACTCGCACAAAATGAGAGAAGAAATGGAATGACTTCCTAGAATACTTTGCAGCTTCGTGAAAAATAGATGTGGATGTTAACACACTAATTCGCAGGAGTTTATTTCACATTTTCTCTTGTACTGGGAGACTGGTAACCTGGGCTCTGATACCAATTTGTCACGAACCAACCCCCCAGGACGTGCGGGCACCTATTCTAACACCTAGGTAGGAGAACCCTTGATTCCCTAAACAGTTAAAGACATGCGAAAAGTAAAGAAAACTAGAAATTAAGTAACATTCATGAGAAGTTTTATAAAATAAAGAGTTTTTGTCAACAATTTGAGTTAAGACTTGTAAAGTAATTAACAGCCCTAGGGTTCTAGTCTAAACAGGCACAAGAGCTTCTAAGATTTCAAGGTAGAAAATACAGTAACAAATGACGCAGCTCCCACCACATGGAAGGAAAAATAGAACTTGTTGGAGATTGTCATCGTCTTCACCTATGAAACATCATTGACCCTGCAACCAGACTATGCCCAAAACAGCATAGCAAGAGTAATATCAATAAAATCACATGTACTGGTAGGCATCATTGCTCAACCCAATGCCCACCGCAAAATATAAGAAATCGACTAGCAGAAAACATGAAATAAGACTATTCATTCCTCTACTTTCATATCCTCATCATTCCCGAATACATTTAACATATACTAGAACCCTTGGCTCTAACCCCTTACTCACTCAGTCCTTGATCATAACTTAACCATTCTACCTCTTGGAGGAGGTTCCAGATGTAACCACCAAATTAACCATTCTATCTCTTGGAGAAGGTTCCAGATGTAACCACCACCAACCCGGCCAACCACTCATGACATACCCTTACTGATTCCACCTCATTACTTAATCCTTAACTCCACAGTAAGTTTTATCAAGGCTTATTAATCGTTCCTATACAAATCCCCAACCAGAGTAGTGCCTAACTACTTAACACTTACAACATATCACCACCCCAATTCTCAACAACGAGTACACACATCACCTCTCTAAGAAACACTTAGTAACACCTGGACCTCGATCTCCACTTATTATATCTTATTTCGGTTGAGACTGACCATTCACTGCTCATTCAATAACGAGATATATAACAAATAAACACACCATATTAATATAGTTATATAGAATTTTGGTACATCCAACAGTTTCAGAAGTAATGTACAACTCCACATTCTCAATAACAAATAAATACGACAATTTAATGGTCCTCTCATGGAACCCATACCCAAACTGTTAGTGTACCGAAATGTGGCATCCGATCCCAATTAGTGTGTCAAAATGTGACACTCGCTCCAATATAAGTGTCGAAACGTGACACCTGATCCCAATTAGTGTGTCGAAACGTGACATCCTATCCATTCAACACAACCATAATTACAATAACACTCATATGTACATACTATAATCATACAATCCAGTGTTGAATCATGGCATACATTTGTTCATTCATACTCATTTCATTAGGTTTGACCAACAAGGCTTCATTCACATACATACATGCATTACAATGAAGCAATACCAACATACATCACACAAACATGAAATCAAACCATCACCTACAACTAGTTCACATGAAGAAACTTTCCTTATCGTACACATCGCACGTAACCACTGGGCATACAGGTACAACCATCCCCTTTTTATGTGCTCGAAAGCCTACGCATGAATTCTACTATCAATTATCAACACACTACGCAGTGAACACATATTTAAGTCTACTCAATCAAATAAACCTAGCCTACCTAGGCGCCAAGAAGTTGCACGGGATTATGGCTCCAATTCTTGCTTCCAAACCTCATGACAGTGGATTAAACCAAGAAATTGCAATCTATCGACATCCTTACGCTAAAAATCTCCTTCTCCTTCCTTCCCAAGCCTAGAGCAGTCTTTTAGGGTTTCTGGGCTGATCTTCACCTCTTTTTGGTTTTTTGGAAAAAGGAGAAAATAAGGTTTCACGTCATTTAAGTTGATTATTGGCTCAAGCATGCCACCCTAGCAGCATCTAGCCCGCTCGGGAGGGATTATTGGCTCTTTTTTTCCTCGACATTTTGTATTTCCTAACTAACGATGGTTCGGGTCGTTACACTCCCCTTGAGAACATTCGTCCCGGAATGGGACTCCAGGTCGCATGAATAGAGTAGGAGAAAAAATAGCAACCCAACATGTATGCAAATTTTTATCAAAATGCATATAAACATGGAGAATCACTCCAAGCTAAATCATAACATCAAAAATCAAGTTTTTAGGAACATGTATGCATATGGAAAGATGAGAAGGACTAAAATGCATAAATCTGAAAGGATGAACCATGAGGAACCAATACCTCAAGCTAGAGTAGGAGCGGAGGGAAAAAATAAGTATATCGAGAGATCATATCGGTTTTGGATTTCCAAGTAGCACCCTTAACTAATTGATTATTCCAAAGAACCTTCACAGAAGAAATATCCTTATTTCTTCACTTCCAAACTTACCGGTGTAAAATCTCAATCAGAAGTTTGGAACCTCTTCATAAGAAAGATTCTCTTTAACTCCCAAACCTTCCAAGGGTACGATGGACGTTAGATCCCAAAAACACTTTTTCAACAAAGATACATGCAATACCATATGTACCGATGTTAAATTGTTAGGCAATTGAAGCTCATAAGCAACTTTCCCAATATTCTTCAAAATTTGTTATGGGCCCACATAATGGGGACTAAGTTTTCCTTTCTTTCTGAATCTCATGCAACCCTTCATGGATGAAATTTTCAATTAGACCCAATAATTAACATAAAATTCTAGGTCTCTTCTTCTAACAACAGAATATGAATTTTGTCAGTTTTGAGACGTTTTCGACCTCTCATGAATAAGTCGAACCTTTTTCATAGCCTCATGATCCAATGCAGGCCCTATCAAAGAAACCTCACATACTTTAAACCAACAAATAGGATACTTACACCTCCTACCACAAAGAGCCTCAAACGATGCCATCCTAATGCTAGAATAAGTGTTATTATTATAAGCAAACTCAATCAAAGGAAAATGATCATCCCAATTACCCTAGAAATATATCACGCACGCTCTCAACCTATCTTCCAAATTCTTAGTGGTACATTTGGATTGTCCATCTGTCTGAGGATGAAAAGTCGTGCTAAATTTCACTTGAGTACCAAGACATTTTTTAAATGACTTCCAATACTTAGATGTAAATTGAGTACCTTGATCAAATATAATGGACAAAGGCACTCTATGCAACCTTACCATCTCTTGAATATAAAGGTTGGCATAATCTACTAGCGAGAATAAAGTCTTAACAGGAAGAAAGTGAGTCAATTTTATCATTTGGTCCACTATGACCCAAATCAAATCAAACTATTGATGATTGTGGGGTAAACGCGTAATGAAGTCCACATTTAATAGTTCTTATTTCCATGTAGGAATACTAATGTTTTGAGCCAAACTACATAGTTTCTGTCACGACCCAAGCCTACACCCTATACGTGGCTGGCACTTGAGAACCATTATTGGTCCCCAAGTGAACCCTCATCCTAGCTGGCTAAAAGCGGAAGACTAACTCAAGCAAACATAAGCTTAAAACTGAATTAAATTTCATTGAACTCAAATACTCAACCTTTTTTAAAAAGTCTGTACAATACTCAAAAGAAAGTAAATACAGAAAAACTCCTCAACTATGTCTATCTATGAAGCCTCTACTATTACATAAGGATATCGGGACAAGACCCAGGACATCTCAAAACTACTAACTGGAAGGTAAAGGTGAAATCCTCCAAAATATAAGAAGGCTCAGCAAAGATGACTGGAATATCACATGACCTCAACGAAATGCCTGTTGATGACCCTGAATACATGTATCTGCATCATAAAATGATGCAGGCCAAATAGTGTCAGTACATTAAATGTACGAGCATGTAAGGGAAATTCTAGAGCATAAACACAAGCTTGAAGTAATAAAAAGAAACATACTTACCTCGTCTCAACTCACTCAACTCAACTCGACTTAGGAATAAGATACTCAACTCAAAGATATGATTCTCAACTCAAGGAATAGATACTCAACTCAAATGACACTCATCTCAATTCAAGGTACTCAACTCAATAGGAAAGCAACAATAAAAGATGCAATGTATGGAAAACTTTTAAAACAATAGATAATAACTCGATTGTATGCAAAAACAATAATAACTCTTATTTGGAAGATTCTTTAACCAAAAGCCATCACTATGAGCTATGTGATGATACAACATCTCGCCCATGCTGCCAGAACTGTCATATACCTTGCCGAAGTATAAGACATCCTCAACTAAGTGGATCCACTAAGCTATGATTAAAAATCAATAAGGAATCATCTAAAAAGTATGATCCTTGCTACCCACGTTGGCATACATATTTTATGGAGGCTGTGAATTATCTGAACTCTCTCCCATATCGGTGCTCAATACTACTCTCAATAATTTAACTCATGCTCATATGTTTTTTAAAAAAACATTTCCTCATCCTCAAACTTTGATATTATTACTCAAATGGTCTCTCTTAAAAGAGATTATACTTAAAACTCCTCATGAACTCATTTGGAAATCGATAGTTCCTCTCGTTTAAATGTAAAAAATATTTACTCTTGGGAATACTTAGCTCCCATATATTCATTTTGAAAAATGAAACTCAACTCTCCTCATCCTCAGACTGAAGTACTCAAGTTTTAAAGCAAATTATAAATAATTGTAAAAGACTTCTCAAAATAGAGTTCATGCCGAATTATGGACATGAACGACTCAATTCAAGGGTTTCAATAAATAGATATACAACTCAATACTCAGAACTCAATAACTCTAGAACTCAAGGATTCAATAATACTACTCATATTAAAAATGCTCAACTCATAGGATTCATGCGGATTCATGGGCATGAACAACTCAACTCAAGAACCTAAATGGGTAACATGTAGTAGTCCCATAATTAGGAATATAATCTCAAAAGTATTAGGAACTCAATACTCAAGAACTTAGAACTCGAAGATACTACTCCTCTCAAAGATACTCAATTTATGAAGTTCATGTGGAATTATGGACATGAGCGACTCGACTCAAGGATCTAAATGATATGTAGACTCATGAATATTTTCTCCTCATTCTCATACTCACTTACTCAAGCCTTGAAACAATTTATAAGTAATTGTAGAAGACTCCTCGAAAAGAATCAAAGGGACTTTCTCAAACTTTACTCTTAACACTGTCTTGAATTTTAATGATGAATTTAAGAGTTATTACTTGGATAGGCATGATCTCAAGGATTCATGACGATTTTAATTGTGGATATAAAGTAGAAAACATAGGTACGATTCGAGGGGACTCATGCAGAAAGAAGGACGAAAGGGTAGAGGACTTGGAGACCTTGGCTCACTGAGTGGCGCAGGGCCCCAGACCCTAACATACAGAACACTAATTGGGGTGCACTGAGTGGTGTGGCGCCCCAAGCCTCTGCCCAGAAAACTGATGAATTTTCTTGTTCAAAATCATGCCCTAACTCATCTAGAATTGAACGATTTCCCTCAAACTCTTTTGGATCCTTAAACCCAACATAATTACAATGGAATCTACACCAAAACCCACCAAGAACAACACTCATTCGCAACTCTCGCCTTAAGAACTTTGTTATCAAAGAACGAAGCACAAAGCCTCAAGAACTCAACAAGATTCTCAATATACTCAATCTTATGGATGAAATTCGTAAAAGAAACTCATGATTGGTGTGTACAAAAACAAACCCAACATTATGGAAACTTACATACCTCAAAAAACTAGGTTCTTGGTGAAATCTTGAATTTCTTTAACGAACGCTTGAAACCTTGAACTTTTTCTCCTTTTGAATCTTCTACCTAAAACCCTAAATGCTTTGGGGATGAATGAAACTGATCCTAATCAGTTTAGACCCATAATTGGGTGTAATTCACGTTTATACTAAGTGGGGGTAAGGAAAAGACTAAAGTACCCCACCTTAGTTCGGGTGGAAAAGCCCTATCTAGGAAGGCTACACTCAAACGGTCATACCTTTCTCACTCAAGCTCGAATTTTAGCAAAGTCGGTGGCATTGTAAAGAGGACTTAGAGATATTTCATTTGATATCTTATGGGTCTCCTAACTCATCTTTTGTTAAAAGTAATGGTAGTTTGAAGTTGACCCAAAACTTGAAAGAACTTACGAATGACTTAAATGAATTCTCTTTAGTTTTTTTTGGAACTCAAGGTGATTCATCTAGTGACCTTAACACTTAAGAAAATTTAAATTCCTTTGTAAAATCTTACTCACAACAAAGAATAGCTTGAGTCTTAGCTCAAAAATTTTCCACGGTGTTATAGTTTCTAATGCTCAACTTTCATTTGTTGACAATTCGGATATTTAGCCATAAATTCTGCAATATCCTTCTTCATCCCATTTCACCAACAGACTTTCTGCAAATTATGGTACATCTTGGTGGCTCCTGGGAATAGAATACCGAGATCTATGGGCTTCTAGCAGAATCTGATTCCTCAACTCATCAATGTTAGGTATACATAACTGCCTTGATATCTACGGACACCATCTCCCTCTTGGGAGAAAGCCTCAAAGGATTTTCAGAAACCGTCTTCTTCAAGTCAACTAATACCGAATCAAGATCTTGCTTAGCCTTTAGATATGATACAAAAGATGATTTCAAACCATTATGATAACGAAACCACCCTCATTAGAATCAACCAATTGAACACCTAATCGGTCCAATATATGATATTCGTGAACTAAATCATTCTTATCATCCTCAACATGATCAACACTACCCCCATCAATAACTAATTCAGAGCATCTTCCACCACATTCACCTTGTCGGGATGATATATGATACTCATGTCGTAATCCTTCAATAACTCAAACCACCTCTTTTAGTGAAGATTCAAATCCTTTTGAGTGAACTCATACTTCAAACTCTTGTGATCAGTAAACACATCTACATGAACATCATACAAGTGGTATGTCCAAATGTTTAGAGCAAACACCACCACCACTAACTCTAAATCATGAGTCGGATAATTCTTTTCATTCACTTTTCATTACCTTGAAGCATAAGCAATGACTTTCCCATGTTATATCAAGACATGACCAAGACCAATCTGTGAAGCATCATAATAAACCATAAAACTATCTGATCCTTTCAGTAAAGTTAAAATAGGGGCTGAGTGAGTCTATCCTTCAACTCTTGGAAACTCTTCTCACAAGCTTTTGATAATAGAAATTTCACTTTCTTCTGATTCAATGTCATCAAAGGCGAAGCAATAGAAGAAAAAACCTTCCACGAACCTTCTATAATAACCGGTCAAACCTAAGAAACTTTATATATCCAAAGTGGACAAATGTCTAGGACAATTCTTAACCACCTCGATCTTCTTAGGATCAACTTGAATACCTTCACCAAAGACAATATGGCCAAGGAAATCAACAGATCTTAATCAACACTCACACTTGCTATACATAGAATACAATTCACAGTCCTTAAGAATCTGTAACACAATCCCAAAATGCTCGACATGTTCATCCTCACTTCATGAGTAAATCAATATATCATCGATAAAGGCAATCACAAACATGTCAAGATATTTCTTAAATACCATATTCATCAAATCCATAAATAAAGTTGGGGCATTCATCAAATCAAATATATTGATGAGGAAAGGAGACTTTAACTTGAAGAACCCTAAAATCCTTGAGGGCCTTGGAGAGATACCCTTTGAGAGAAAATTTGGGGATTTAGGGGGGGGGAATGAAGGATAATGGGTAGATTTTAGGAGTAAAATCAGTTATAGGTCTTATTCATAGGCAAAATGATGTAGTATAGGTATTAGGTGCATAGGAAAAGATCCAAATATCCTTTAAATATAACTATCGGCAGACCCTATGGTTGCGACCTACGGACCGTACTGGTCAACCGTAGGTTGAATGACTAGGGCCTAAAATTGATATTAAATCCTATGACGCATTTCTATAGACTGTCGAGCCTCTTACGGTCTATAGACACCATCCGTAGACCTCAACTTTCAACTCAAAATTTCACTAAGTCTGGGACCCTTCTATGGGACCTTCCTATGGTCTGTAGTCCATTCGACGAACCATCATGGTCAATTAGAGAATAAGTTACTAGGACGGATTTCAAAAAATATATTTTCCCACTTTCTACGAGATTGGTCTACGTCTCGTAGAACATTCTATAAACTATAGACTAGTCTTGTAGACTTGAATCGGTAATCTATCTTTTGGCCTTCTTTCCTTTTTTGAATTCTGAGGTGTTACACCTCTGAAAGTAAGAATGTCTCATCAAAAGCTAATGAGCAGATGATGTGATCTCAACAGAACGCATGTTGATGATCTTAAGTACTTGAATCTACATCATGAAAAGATGCATGTTGAATGACATCAGTACATTGAATGTATGAGTATGTAATAAGACTGAATAAAACAAATAACTGAATTAAAAGGCTGAAAGTAGCTCAACTGAAGAATATTATAAATCATGATGAAAATCATTTTATGCTCTTGCTGAAATGATGCAATAACAGTAAATGTTGAACTAAAATAAGTGTGTGTGTGTGTATATATATATATATATATACACACATATACATACTTTATTGAGGAATTTCTCTAACCTACAATCATCACTATAAGTCTCGTGATAATACAATGTCTTATCCACGTTTCCAGATCCATCTTATACCTTACCGGAGTATAGAACACAACTGAATTGATGGATCCTCGAAATATCCTTCTTGAGGCAAGTGAGGAGTCTCCCATCTTGCGGTACGATCCTATCGATGCTAGTTACGTAGTTTGTAGAGGTTGTGAGTTATATGAACTCTTTCCCAAATCGGTGCTCAATATTAATTCCAAAATATATAAATCTATGTTTATGTAAAATAATCACTGGGTTGAGATAATTTCTCAAAAGGCCTCTTTAAGAGGTAATTGAACTATACTCAATCTTTCTAAAATACTTTGAAAACTCTTTATACTTTTCTGAAAATAGTACTCTCTTTTTAATGTGAAAAATAATACTATCTTTATGGTGTAACTGAACTTCTCTTTATCTGGCTGAAATATTTTTGAAAACTATTTATGTTCTTCTTAAAGATAGGAGTTCTTTTCTCAATGTGAAAATAGTATTTTTGGAACTATTTGTGTTCCCTTTAACTCTTCTCAAAAGTTATTTTAAAATACTCTTGAACTCACTTTAAAATTTCAAAATCGATGCATGGAAATAAAGGCATAAAGACTTTCAATAAAAATCTCATCAACTAGGGTTCATGTGAAATATACGTATGAACAACAACTCAAGGATATCAAAATATAAAATATCAAAGTCTCATAATTAGGAGATCAAACTCGGAATAAGAACACAATTCAATTTCAGGGAAACCATGAAACTTTGAGTAGAACATGAGATTTAACTCTTACTAACTGAATTTAGATGTAGGGCATGGCGAACTCAGTCCATCACTAAGAATAGCCTTACATATATGGAGGAACAATATTCTTGGAGAAACTTGAAGAAAATCTTGGAAGAAGGAGTGTGAAGAAGAGTCTTGGATTGAAAACCTTAGGTATCTTGAATAGAATATTGAACTGGGAACTTTTAGATCTTGAGAAATTGTAGAAATCCTTTTCTTGGAGTTTTTTTATCTTTTAAAGAAGGAGAATTTTGGATTTGGACATTTCTATACTTATAATGATGATATTATGTTATAAGATGGACTTAGGGAAGTTATTTGAGGGAAAAATGATAGCATCCATGTCAGCCTACTTGTACTAAAGTTGACGGGCATTAATACAAAATCAAGAATATGTTTATCACGAAAGAGGTGTCCAAATTCAAGCCCAAAAGAAAGAAGATTGGGTCAAATGAAGCCCAATAAAAGAGTTCAAAAAGATGAATGCTCAAAGTCAAAAGTTCCTATTTTAAAAGTTTCCTAGTTTAAAACGTTTCCTAGTTTAAAGGTTTCTTGTTTTCCTATTTTCCTGTTTTCCTAGTTTAAAGTTTCCTAGTTTAAAAGTTACCTAGTTTAAAATCTATCTAGTTTAAAGTTTCTATAAAAGTAGGATTTAAATCCTATTCTATTTGGGATAGATTTTCCCCATATATAGGGGTTGATTTTATTATTTAGATACAGACATGATTAATATTATTTGAGAGGTTTCTATTCTTTACACATTTGTGTGTGGTGACTATGAATTTATCATACAACCTTAGAAGAACGATTCTTAAAGAGGTAAGATTAATTCTTAATTTGATATCTTTGGTTTATATTCGTAAATTAAAGAAGATGATTAGTCTTATATTAATTGTTGTCTCTAATTTCTTCATAATAGGGGTCTAGATCACTTTTGATCTAAGTTCTTGAATTGACTCTATCAGTATCATAATTAGTCTTAATCTGCTAATTTTGAATACTAAGATCAATTAGGATTCTTAGCACTTTATCATGAAATTGGGGATTTTAATCTTGAATTTCACATATCTTTCAATTTCTGTCTTTCATCTATATAATTTCGCTTCCGCATTATTTTCTTCTTTATTTTGGTAACCCAATTTTTATCAAGTGGTACCAGAGCGGTTCTATCAAGATTCCGTTCTTGATAATCTTGGGAGTTTAAAAAAAATTGTCTTTATAGTAGTAGCTTAAAAGTTTTTTTTTAAAAAAAAATAACAAAAATTATATTTAAAAAAAAGAAAAAATTTCTAGTTCGTGCAAATTAAGTTTTATTCACAAACTTCGGAGTTATTGTGTTTATTGATTTTCTACATCAAGAAAGAAAATCAAGAAGGGGAGACTTTGAATTATTATTTTTGTTTCACAAAGTGATCTTTTTTCTTGTCTCATCAATCCCAATTTATCTGGGTATTGACAAATTCCTTTCTTTCTACATCTTACTTCTAAAAGGTTGTTACTAATAGGGTTTATATATAAATCTTGAAGGATACATCCAAATGTGGTAATTTGAGTGGGAAAAGGCAAAAGAGAGAGTGAGATCAATAGAGAGAGAGAAAAAGTCAAATTAAGAGAGAGTTGTTTCGTTGATAATTTTTTGAGATGTTTAAAACAGGTAAGGAAATTGAAGCTAGAACTAAAAAAGACATTAATTGTGTTGATGTGTTGATCAAACGATTGAAGGAGAAGAATGTCACCGTCGCTAATTTAAGGAGATAAACTATTTTTCATACAAGGTGTGGGATAAATGGTTATATTTTCCCTATGATTATAGATAGTGAAAGTGGTACTAATGTGGTAAGTTCATGCGTTGTGGAGAAGTTGAAACTTACCTGCATTAAACACACTACTCCTTGTAAGCGACAGTGGTTGCTGATTTTGGTGAGCTTATGGTTACTAAGAAATGCATGGTTTCTTTCTCTATTGGGAGATATTCCAATAAGGTTCTTTGTGATGTCATTCCAATGCAAGATTGTCACATCAAGCTTGCAGCCATGACAATTTAATAGGAGTGCAATTCATGATAGGAGAAGGAATAGAGTTTATCTTGAGCTAAACAAAATAAAATATACACTTGCACCTTTAACTCCAGCCCAAGTTCATGAAGATCATAAACGTGTGAAAGAAGCAATGAAGAAATTTGAGAGAGAAAAGAGTGAGATGAGAAAGGGAGTTCATTTTGACATTCCAAAAGAGGAAAAATGAGAGGTTGTGTTGTGTGAAGAGAATGAAATTTCAAGTGAGAAAAAAACTGAGAATGAGAGAAAAGAAAAGTGAAATGATCATGAGAGCAAAAAAGAAAAGGATGGTAGTGAGGTAGAGAGAGAAAAACAAGAGAGTTTGAGTGAGGTTATTTCTTATTCTAACTCTAGCATTCCTACTTCTTCTCTTAGTTGTTTTGACTCTCTTGAAGATACTCATGGAAAAATATGCATTGAAAAACCAAAGTTATTGGATGAACTTAATCCTAAAGTGGCTGATACTACAAGTCCTATTGAGAAAGTGTATGTTGATGAGAACGATAAAGGTAAACATAATTATTTTGGATCATAAGGCTCATATCAAGAAGTTCAACAAGGCAATTGTGGATCTAACACCAATGAGAAAGCAAAAACGAGGGGATGTTATTCCTTTGCTACATAAGACCAAGTATGGTATGTATAATTGGTTTATTCACATTCTTGGTATTCCTAAAACACCTAAAGTCTTCTTGGAGGTAATGAACTACACTCTTAATTCTTATGTTGGTGACTTCATTGATTTTGAGGATGATGTTATTTTGATGTATAATAAGTCACTAACTTAAATCGACAAGTTCAATACGAGTAATTTGAGCTCTTTTAATGTTGAGCATGACATAGTTGATTGTGGATTTCCACTTGTTGAAAAGAGGAGTGATGTTTGTGTGAGGAAGATTGTGAAGGAGTTAGTTGATTCTTCTATTGTTCTAGTGTTGAATCGAATTTTGTGTGATAATTTGTTGGCATATGATATTTTCTATGGGACGAGACATAATTCTTCAAGTCCTGATGAGTGTGAGATTAATAAGGTGTTTTATACTAACGAGGAGGAGTTACATGACTATGAGCACTTTAATGCTTATGTGAATAGCTCGTACATAGAAGAATTGGTAAGTGGTATGATTGAGGATTCTTGGATATCATAAAAGTGTCCAATTTGATGCATCTTTTAAGGATCTTGTATCCTCTTTGTCATGCCCGTTGGAGTACTTTATTGATGGAACTAAATTGAAGCTGCATGTATCATTCGCAATGGCATCTAGACAAGGAGTTCGTTGTGTTTATATAAGTAGGAGAATTTTCTATTGGGATGATGAAGTTCACATGCTTTATAATGGTGTATTTATACATGCCAAGATTAATTGGGTTAAGTGGACACATGGTCACTATCTTGTTTTGTTCCTACCATTGTTGCTTTCAAGTAATGGATGTTGTTTGCTAATGCATGTCTTCTTGATTTTGAGAGATTTAAATTCGAGGATGAATTGTTTTCAAAAAGAGGGGAATGATAGCATCCATGACAGCCTACTTGTACTAAAGTTGACGGGCTTCAATACAAAATCAAGAATATGTTTATTATGAAAGAAATGTCCAAATTCAAGCCCAAAAGAAAAAAGATTGGGTCACACGAAGCCCAATAAAAGAGTTCAAAAAGCTGAACGCTCAAAGTAAAAAGTTCCTATTTTAAAAGTTTCCTAGTTTAAAGTATTCCTAGTTTAAAGTTTCCTAGTTTAAAAAGTTTCCTAGTTTAAAGTTTTCATGTTTTCTTGTTTTCCTGTTTTCCTAGTTTAAAGTTTTCTAGTTTAAAAGTTACCTAGTTTAAAGTTTTTCTAGTTTAAAGTTTCTATAAAAGTAGGATTTAAATCATATTCTATTTGGGATAGGTTTTCGCTATATATAGGGGTTGATTTTATTATTTAGAGACATACATGATTAATATTATTTGAGAGGTTTCTCTTCTTTACACCTTTATGTGTGGTGACTATGGATTTATCTTACAACCTCATAAGAACGATTCTTTAAGAGGTAAGATTAATTCTTAATTTGATATCTTTGGTTTCCATTCGTAAATCAAAGAAGGTGATTAATCTTATACTAATTGTTGTCTCTAATTTCTTCATAATAAGGGTCTAGATCACTTTTGATCTAAGTTCTTGAATTGAATCTATTAATATCATAATTAGTCTTAATTTGCTAATTTTGAATACTAAGATCAACTAGGGTTCTTAGCACTTTATCTTGAAATTGGGGATTGTATTCCTGAATTTCACATATCTTTTAATTTCTGTCTTTAATCCTTATAATTTCACTTCCGCTTATTTTCTTGTTTACTCTGGTAACCCAATTCTTATCATAAAAGGTCAAGAATACCCTTCTGGAAATGTAAGAAGACCATAAAGATCAAAGAAAATGACCTTTTAATGAATTCTATCGGCCAAATCAGTAATCTAGAGGTCCCGTCACCGAAATATTAAGTGGTTTGCCAAATTGGGCTTTAGATCGCCAAAATATATAGAGACTTAGGATTTTTAGGACATTTTGATGAGCTAATTCAGTGAGTCGCCAAATGAGCAGGTGTCCTCGCCGAATTTCTCAGTCTAGACATGTTTCAATAAAATGACCATAACTTTTTACTCCGTACTCAAAATAAGACAAACTTGGTGGAGTTGGAAAGAAGACTCAAATTTTTTATTTGATAGGTAGTGGGCCTCCTAATTCATTATAAGTTGAGAGATATGATGGTTTGAATTTGACCTTTATATAAACTCATGCGAGAACTTAATTGATAGGAATACTTTGAACTTGGTTTGGTGTTTGAGGTTCCTTATGACCTTAGCTCACTTTTGATACCCTTGATACACTTGGGAAAGGATCTTAAAACACATGAGAAAGTAGGACATCACCCGTTTCAAGCTCATATAAATTTTAGGAGTAGAGTTACGAGGTATTACAAAATGATTCGATTGTTAGCTTAGAAATTTTGGGGTGTTACAAATACATTAATGTGCCTTTTAACTTGGCTCAGTTAAAACATACACAATCCTTGCTTCGTTGACATTATGAGGTTTAATATTCGCCACAACATTAGTGGCTTAGTTCTTCATGCTTCTTGCGGGCCTTTTTATGGAGAGAGTTTGGGGGAGGGGAGGGGGATACAAAAGATTGGTACACTCTGAAAAACTGAGTTTTCAATTCGCATCTATAGCCTTCAACTTTGGATGTGCATAAATAGTAGATTAGTTCGAGTGTATTTCACGCAAATTGTCATAAAGGACACATGTGTCTACTTATTCAACTTTATACAAGTTTAAGTGTCTACTTATGCACACCCAAAGACCAAAGTTGAGGACATGGATACTATTAAATTGTATTTACAATATAGATAGATAATTTTTTAAGAAATTATTATGAAATATATCTTTACTTTTTATTAATTATTTTTGTATACTTGCATTGAAATATATTCATAAGATTATCATATTATAAATTCCGTTAAAATTAATAATTTTTTTAATGTTTTGTTCATTTGTTTCATTATAAGACGACATTAGCTTATATACCGAATCAATTTTTAATTTTTCTCTTTTGAATGAAATTTATATTTTATAGGATTTTTTATACATAAATTAAATAACAAAAAAATACTATAATTTTAAAGAAGTATAAAAAAGATACAAGTTGATAATGTAAGGGTAGAATAGATATTTAGAAAGTCAACTAGGAAAAAAGGGTGGGGGATGACTATTTCTCAAAATTGAGGGGATAGTCTGAATTTTAAAGTAAAGTTGAAGGATGTAAATAATTTTCACCATGATTCAATCACGAAGGAGAGCGAGGAGATGCATGTGATAACTTCTTCGTGAATACTCAGTTATTCTCAAACTATTCTTGAAAATATAAATAATTCAAAGTAATGTCATAAATATAAATAATTAACTCTCTTGAAATTATCAAATAGAAAATGTGAATGAGGGACAAAAATGGAAGAAATTTCCAACAACTCTATTGAACTTTAAACATTTAAGTTATTTTAAACTATAAAAAAAGGTTCAACCATTCATTTATTTTGAAATGGAGAGAGTAAAAAAATATTAAGTTCAAAATCCAAAAATGAAAAATTTTCTTAAAGAAAATACTTTAAAATTTAATTTTATATAATGTGAATTCAAATTAATTAATTCAATAAATTCTAAAAAGAGTGAATAGTTATACCCAACAATTGGGAAAGAAGAATTGTCACTTCAAATCATTTGACATATAAAAACACACTAAAAAACTAAAGAAGACTTTTATAACTTCCAAGAAACTAAAGTGCATTTACGTAATGAAATTTAATTTCCCAACTCCTCCATAAATGTTTGACCTCTTTAGTCCTTCACCTAGATATTATTATTCCCCTCTATTTTCTCCCAAAAAAATCTTATTCCTAAATTTCTCCAAACCCAACCTCAACTACCTTTTTCATTTTTCTTCAAGGAATTTAGTGATAAGCTTTTCAATTTAAAAAAAAAAACACCTTATTTTCCTAGATCTTCTTCTTATCTTTATAATATATTTTCTTCCCTAAACTTCTCCAAGAAAACCTCAAAAAAAAAACCCCATTTTTGACACTTTGACAAAAAATTATAGAGATGCCTATGGAACGTTCAAACTCATCAGGAAGCACAAACTCTTCATACTCAACAACATCAAGATCATCATCATCACTAGTTTTATCCATACAATGCTTAAAAGGAAGTTCGAAAGGCGATGAATGGACCGGAAACATGTTGATAACGGGGGATATCGTGGAGGAACTTCGAATAGGTAACATGATTCTTCGATCACCGTTCAAGAATGGCAAAAATGGTATACAAAAGATCATGCATAATTCATTCAAGGCTAAGGAAACTTCTATTATTGTTCGTGTTAGGCGTGGATCTCAATCTGACAATGAATTATTCACCGAGTTACAGGTATTGAAATTTTTATCAAGAGAAAAATATACATACAAATTTTTAGTTGATTATATTATATTGTGTCTGAACAGGCATGTATCGTACCAAATGAGTTTGGCGGAAGGAAAACTTATATGCTTAGAGCTATCGATGATCCGAATTATGCCGTTGGTTTTGTTGATCGGACGGAAATGGAGTGTTTGGAATTGCAAGGTACACTTTTTCCATTAATGTTGACTTTTCTTTTTCTTTGACTCTTTCTTACATAGGTATTTTTTAAATTTATTATTGGAGGTGCTACTATTATTCTTTTGTTTTGCTTGCACTTGCCCACATATACATGCAACTTGTTTTCTTTCCACACGTTTTCACATTTTCATTTTGCATTTTTTCTTCTTCTTGATATAGTACTCCTTCGGTTTCTATTTAGTTGTCTATCATATTAAGTTTTTGTGTGCCTTAAGAAACTAGGTAAATTTACTATATGAGTTTTTGGCTAAAATCATCCCTCAATTATAACTCAAATCTAATGTAAATCTTTATATTCTCTAAGTGCGCAAAAAAATCCTTATATTATCCAAAAAAATAACAAGAATCCTCCTCCAGTCTATTTTTGTTAAGAAACTAATTGAACTAATAAAAATATATTTTTTATTTTTGTCATGTCTTAGCCACGACGAGAAGATCAAAGTTACCTAAAAAGAATAAGGATATGGATAGGAAACAAATCTTTCATTCTCAAAATTTAAATTTTGTATGTTGTTTGTTTATATGTTTTTTGCATCATCAAGTAAATTAACTTGCAACAATACATAAGTCTTGAAATATTTATCAGTAGGTTCCGATGTTTAGAAAAATTATGTTAGAAAAATCATTTTAAAAATATTATACCCAACTATTTAGAGATTTTCTTTAATAAAATATTTAGTACGTATGTATTACAATGCAATTCACATTTTATAGAATGTACAGAAATGCTGGAAATTTAGTGATATTATGTAGGCGTTTAATTATGAAAATAAAAAAATAATTACTTTATTTGAAATTTTTGAAGTTGGAGTTGTATTTGGCCATACTTTTTACAAAGAATATTTAGAATTTGAATATATTGTATGAATATGATTTAAACCCTCAATTTCTAAAAATTAGAAAAATCACTCAACTTGACTAGCTTAACCATGTGTACATATATTCATTCGACTTGGCACATTTTTTTTTGTTGGTGACGTGAGTTTCTTACAAAAAATAGACAGAAGGATGAATCTTGCAACTTTTTGGATAGTGCAATGATGGTTTTTGTTTATTTATATAACACAAGGATGTACTTTAGGTTTAAGTCATACTTGAGGAATGATTTTAGCCAAAAACTCTTTACTATTATATCTTTATTTAGTTTTCTTTCAAATTTTCAATAAATGAACATGAATTAGTTTATTTGATTAATTTATTCGATCAATGAACATGAATTAATTATTTAGTTCTTTTTATATCGATCAAATATATACTTTCAAGACTAATAACTCTCAAAGGTAAAATAGAAAGAATAATGTCATTTTTATGCATTGGTTTGTAAAATAACTAGTATTGAAGAACATTTATACGATATGTAAATAGAAATGGAGAGAATACTTTTTACCAGGAAAATATAAATCTAATTAGCATCTCAATCACCATTCTCTTTGCAGTGGAAAATCAATTTCAATTATATATAATCGTTCGTTTCAATTTATTAGAGCTATTTTGACCTGATACTTAGTTTAAACAAAATAAAAGAAGATCTTTACAATCTTATTGGTCTAAAATTAAAGATGTGTCAAATGCATCAAAATGTTCTTTAATTTTGTGGTCATAAACATGCCACATGAAAAATTGGAAATAAAGAATTGCTAAAAAAAAAGATCATTCTTTTTTAAATGAATTAAAAAAAGCACGTCAAACAAATTTAAACAGAAAGAAATAATAATTTTTTTCTCTTATTTTTGTAGAAAATTTAGTATATATATATATATATATATTGTTGGGGACTAGCTAGGAAGTAACATATACAACAAAGAATTTAGTCAAATAATGTACGCAAAATGTCAACAACACCATATTATTGTAGAACTACATAGTATACACACACACGCGGAAAGAACGCGTACAGGAGTACGCACTTATAATGATTAACTTGGATCTGCTTTAGAGCCCTCAGAGCCAGTCTCGGTCCGTTTAGTATTCTCTTGAAGTCAAGTTTTTAATAAATGAACATAAATTAATTTATTTTGATTAATTAATTTGACCAATGAACATGAATTAATTGCATAGTTTTCAATGTTAATCAAATACATATTTTCAAGGCTAATAACTCTGAAGGGTAAAATAGAAAGAATAATATTATTTATGCATCAATTTTATGAAATGTAAAGTATTAAAAATATCTATTTTTAGTAAGAATGACAGACAAATATTAACGAGGGTGCACTTTTGTAAAAATACATTGGAAAGTGACTTTTCTTGATTGCTGAATATATGTGAAATGCTTATGTTATATTTTGAAAATTGAAAACCAACAAAACTTGTTAGAATACACAATGTCTTCAAATATTTTTTAAAATACATCATTTTCAAGGCCTTTTGTTTTTGTTGTTAAACGATTAGTTTTAAGAAAAGATCATTTTAAAGGTTGTTATGGCTTGTTAGGCCATTTGACTAGATGTTTGCCTAATTTCTTAATTTTTATTTGGTTCTTGCATAGTCACATTGACAAAGATTGATCCATTAAACTATATTTGTTTACTTGGAATGACCTAGTTTTGATAGGTAAATAATAACTTTTTAATATGATTAAAGAATGGAAAATATAGGACCTCAAAATTTAATATTTATAAGGAACTACATCAAAATGTATTAATTTATCAGGATCAAGTAATATAATAAGATGAAAATGTAGAGTTTAACTTTTGTTGAGTAATAAAAATTAAATACAAATGCATATCATATATTTATTTTAATTTAGTATAAATATCGATTTTAGGTGAATTTTTTTTTATCCGATCCGTTTTTTTTTTTTTAAAGTTAAGGTTAGTGGGATGTGGGAGTTGTGGTCCTAGTGGAGGGGTTATGATGTGCCCAGAGAACAAAGTACTCCAATTGTGCCAATGGATCACGATATATTTATAGATATATAATATATGCTTGGCAAATGAATCTTAGTAAACTAATACTCCTACAAATATATTCTAGTGTTATTAGTAGTAGATTAAAAGCAAATTATTTAGATTGTGTTGTACTATTGTTGTAGTTTCTTCTTAGCATTAATAAAATAACCTGTTTCAGCAAATAAATAAATAATTAATTGGTTGCTTACGAAGTCAGAGAGTCACGGGCTAATTAATCAAAGGGGGAAGGGGAGGAAAAGTTATAATTGAGGATAATTATTCGTGACTTTCGCAGGTATTTTTCCTATTAATATGTATTATATAGGAGAAGTTATAGTGAGAGAGATGTGTGTAGTGGATGGGTGGTGGTAGGGGTGGTGGTAGGAGTGTACAAAACTGAACCGAAAATCGAACTAAATCGCAAACCAAGAAAAAAAACCCAATTAGTGTTTGGTTTGACTGGGTTTGGTATTGAAAAAAAAAACCCGACTATATTTGGGTTGGTTTGGTTTTAACTAAAAAAAACCAACCCGAGATCAAACCAACCCGACATTATATATATAATTTTAAAATTTTATTTTATACATAAAAATATTTACTTTGATATAATTTTTAAATATTTCTTATACTTTTTCATAGTTTTTATCTTTTAATATATTATTTCAAGTTTGAAACTAAGAATTCTAAATGGTTCAATAAAGATTATAGTCCACAGATATTGGTAATTATAATAAAGCTTAAATCAAAATCAAATTAATACTAATGCAAAAATAAAATCAATTCAACACCAAGAATGACAATAATATTGAATATTTGTTCTTTGATTTTACATTGGTTTAGACAATTCAAATACATAATCTAATTTTAATTTCCTTTAATATTTAGTCATGAAACTAATAGGGAAAATGCATAAGTGCCCTCCAACCTATGTCCGAAATCCCAAAGACACACTTATACTATACTAAGGTCCTATTACCCCCCCCCCCCTCCCCCCGAACTAATTTTATAAATAATTTTCTACCCCTTTTCGGCCTACATGGCACTATCAATGAAAAAATTGTCAACACGCGCTGGGCCTAGAAGATTGTGCCACGTAGGTGGAAAGGGGTAGAAAATTATTTATAAAATAAGTTTGGGTAGGGGGCGGGGTAATAGGACCTTAGTATAGTGTAAGTGTGTTTCTGAGATTTCGGGCATAGGTTGAGGGGGTACTTGTGCATTTTCCCTAACTAATACTTATTAAACTTATTTTAGCATGATTTAGTACTTTTAAATTATGATCATTTTCATTATGACTTGTTAATTTGCTATATTTTTGTACGCTATTTCATTATTATTATTATTATTATTATTTTGTTGAATATTTTAGTGTCATTACTCATATCATATTCTGTGTTATTTTCTTAAGAAACACCTTAAATAGTTGTATTTTGATAGGACTAAAGAAATATTTGAAGTAAAACTAAATTATATGTTTGTATGAATACTTTACCTGGGAAAACTCGAAAAAACCCAAAAATCCCAAAAAATCCAAAAAAAACCCGAGGTTGGAAAACCCGAGTTTAATTGGTTTGATTTGGTTTATAGATTTAAAAATCCGACACAAATGGTTTGGTTTGATATTTGAAAAACCCGAATCAACCCGGTCATGTACACCCCTAGGTGGTGGTGATAATGGTGCTACCATGGTAGTTCCACGTAATTCAAATGACCTCATTTGTTTGCATTTAATGAAGGGATGATTAAGTGCATTTATTTTTATTAAAATTTTAACACTTAGGGGTCGTTTGTTTAGAAAAATTAATAATGCAGGAATTAGTAACACATGTATTAGTAATGCAGGGATTAGTAGTGCATGGATTAGTAGTGCAGGGTGTATTTTTTATCAAGTGTTTGGTTCATTGCTTCAAACCTCATCTTGTGTTTGGATTAAAATTCTACAAAAAGCTTCTTTCCAATTATACCCTTGCATTATTATGAGATTTTTTATTTTATGAAATCGGTCAAGGTAGATAATTGCCAGACAATATTATATTTTTATGGCCTTCTAACTAGCTAGGAGAAGAACAATTTTGTTGTCATTTTTAAAAAAAAAAAGATTGTTTTTCAAAAATATTTCAAATTTAAAAAAAAAATCAATTTTTACGCAACCCCAACCCCCCCCCCTCTCCTACCTCCCTACCACCCATGTCAAGAAATTTCTTTTACAAAAAATTGTTTTTGAAAAAAAAATTAAAAATAAAATTTACATTTTTATGCCCCGATACCCCCCCCCCACCTCACCACCCCCTACAAAAAATTATTTTGAAAAAATATTTCAAATTTATAAAATTTAGCCCACCCCATATCCCCCCCCCCCTCTCCCGTCAATTTATTTTTGAAAAAATTGTTTTAAAAAAATATTTCAAATTTAATTTCCCCCTTCTATTATATAAAAAAAAAACCACCCCCTCCTGCCACCCCCGACTCCACCCTGGCCCCGGTCAATTTTAAAAAAAATATATATATATTTTTGAAAAATATTTCAAATTTAAATTTTTACGCCACCTCCACCCAGGCCACCCTGTCAAATTTTTATTTTTTAAAAACAATCATTTCTTAAAAATATTTCAAATTTTAAAAAATTTCATTTTTATGCCCCCCCTCCCCCCCCCCCCCCCCTCCTATCATTTTAAAAAATAAAAAAAAAATAAATAGTTTTTGAAAATATTTTAGATTTTTAAAATTTCAATTTTTATGCCACTCACACCAACCACCCCTTTAATCACAAGTCACAACCATCACTGTTGCTAGCTACTACTATGAACTCCTACCACACTTACCTCCTCTATCATTATAATTATATCAATTGCCATCTTCTCCTTCATCTTTGTAGCCACTGTCATCTCCACCATCACTATCATCAATATAGTCAATTCTTACAAACAACAAATTAACTCCACCATCATAACTAGCATCATAGTCAATTACCACCATATATTCTTCTGTCACCATCACCATCACTACTACTGCCACCACTACTATCAACCATTCCACTATTGTGGTCAATCTCTACTATCAACCATGCACCTCCATCATCATAACTAGCACCGTCGCCAGCTACCACAAATACATCACCAACCACTACACATTCTTCAACCACCACAATCAACAATCAACACTGTCAACTACTAACATCAACCAACTTCATCATTACAACCACCAACACCACTACCAATTCCATCATTATGCCACAACACCAGCCATCTCCACCGTCATAACTATCACCACCACCATAACTAGTCACTAACAACAACTATTAGCATCACCACCACCACAATAAACTATCTCCACCATCACTAGCAAATATAAGTATTTCACTTTTTTTTGGATCAAATAATGTTTTTTATTTTATTAATTTTTTTTTAATTTGCATTTTATATGTATATTCAGATGTCGAAAAACAAATCGTGTTAATCATTCAATGTTTAGATCTATAAACAACATCTTAATCATTCATATGTATATTAGATTCAAACACCTAAATTTTAATAAAAATAAATAAAAAGCCTTAATCTACGAAAATAAAGGTAAGCTTATTTACACCCTTTACTAAAGTATCGTACCGGGTCAATGCATGGATTACCGGTTTACCCTTTCAACAAATTAAAGTGTCAGGTAATAGGAATATTATGGTTACTTAATGGATTAATTAAAGGAAGATTCACGGATCAATATAATATTATTATTTTTATTTTAAAAAAGATTTCAAATAAACACACACATACCCAAAAGTGGATGCAAATATATATGCTATATATCCATGGATAAAGACTTATCAACAAATATTTATGTCAAAGCGTTTGATTTACTTATGATATCCATCATGCATGTCCTAATTAATAACACAAAAAGGGGTGATGGAATGAGTTACTTAACTTGTTCCCTTCTACTACGATGCGGAATTATGAAGTATAGTTAAGTATGAACATAGTATTTTTCCGTGGAAAATATCTGGATTATAAGGATGAAAAACCACGATCTACATCTCTACAAGATTTGTCACAAATTCACTATGAGTCTCAAGAGAATTCAGATTACAAGAATTGAAATGTAGGAATCAAGTCTAGTCCCTGAAATAACAACCTACACATATTATTGTGTCTCTCTTCAAAGCTACCCTTAACAATTGTTTATATCTATGATTATTATGTAGGTTCAAGGAAGTCAAGAATGGTTGGAGCATTGACAAGGACTCCACTCCAAGAAGGATATGTGAGCTATCCATGGGAAAAGAGAATGAATGAGTTGCTAGCAGTTCCAAAGTCAAGTAACTTTTACTCACTACTTCTCTTGCCAAAAACCTCAGACAAAGTTTCAATTGGTTATAATGATTTAGAAGACACACTTTCTAGAGCAAATGCTTGGCTCATTGCTTCTCAAGCCTCTGGTGTTCCCATTGTTTTCATGAATATCCAGACTGAATCTCTACTTACCAAGGTACCTAAATATTCATGTCAATCTTTTCATTCACAAAAAAAGAATAAAAAAAATCTAATTTTTCAAATGAAATATATGTTCAAACTCAACTTCAATTTCACTTACTGTATCTTTCAGCCTCAACTAAATATCGTCTAAATGTCTAATTCACCGGTATTTTAAATATTGAAGTTCAATATTTTGCAAGTAATTGTAAAAGAAAAGTACCCTCAGCCTAACTCAATCCCAAAACCTAGCATATGAGGGGAGGATTGCCCAAGACCTAGGACTGGACATGTGAAATGTGGACAATATAAGATTGGTTGGAGGGGTGGGTGGATGGGTGGGCAACATCAGAAATAATGAATCGGGTGGGCCTAACTTTGATACTATGCGAAGAAAAGAATCTTGAGTTTAACTCAACCCCAAAACAAAAAAATATCTTATTATTAGATGAAATTTATGTTCTCATACAACTTTAACTTCCCATACTGTTTTTTTCAACCTCAACTAAATATCGTCTAAACGCCTAATTCACTAGTATTTTAACTATTGAAGTTCAATGTTTGCAACCCTAACTCAACCGGAAAAAAAAAATGGATCGTGAGGGAAAAATTGCCTAAAACCAAGGACTAAACATCTGGATCGTGAACAATATAAGTTTAAAGGGGCTAACATAAAAAATAATGAACTGGGTGGGCCTAATTGACCCTGATATCATGTAAAGAAATGAGTTTTAAGCCTAAGTCAACCCCAAAAGTTAGCTCATGAAGGGAGGATTATACAAGAGCATATAAAGATGTGTGACTCCAGCGGTTATTTGCTTAACGATTTTTGCGTGGCTCTGCTACAAATGGCAAATATATTAATATTGAATATCTATCTATGTAAAATCAAGTTATGACAGTAATTAACATTCCTCTGTACTTATTTTCTCATAGATCTCAGGGGAGACAGCTTCGTGCACTGTAAGTGCCGGATCACTTTCTGATTTATCAAACCTTGCAAATGCAAGTTTGTATGGTTTTGAAGATTACCATGGAGTGGATATTGGTGTTGTTCGAGCAGTTCGTCTTTGGTTTTCCCCACTTGGAGGAGAGATTCCTATTGACATTGTAATAAAAGAAAATGATGTAAAACTTGGATTTGCCATCAGCAGAACAGAAGAGGTAACTAACTTCTATCTTCCATCGCGATCCATACAATTTAACATTGATTATTTTACAACATTAGTGCACATATTTTACTTGTTAGCATGTCGACATTAGTGTACATATTTTACAACATTAGTGTACATATTTAACTTGTATCCAATTAATCAGTTTGAGAAGTTAGATGTAATATGTTAAAGTACAAGAAGAAATCTTCTATAATCTTAGATCACATTTTTACTAGCTATGATAAAGTTCATTTTTGTAAGCCAAACTTGACCAATTGTTCATTCAAGATTAGACCATGTTAGTATCTCTAAAATTATGTAGTATTGTAATGTGTGTTTGATCTTAAAAGTTAGAACATACTGGTTAGAATGAGATTAATTTACTTTAATTACGTAAAATCTCGCTAACCATATATTTAAATTCTATTGTTTTTAACTTCTCATTATTATTCTCTTTTTAGGGGTTTATTCACATATCATCAGTAGCTGAAGGTGATGAGGATGCACCTTCATCAAGATCAGGGCTTAGCAATCTATACAAAGAAGCAAGGAAAGAGTGCAAGCTTTTAGTTGTATCAAGAATATCCAACCAAAAGGTACTTCCATGGATCGTTTCTCCAACGGGGGCAGTCAGGTGCTTTGATACCATCTCTCTGAGTCAAAAATTATCTTTGCATCGACATGCAAAGGTTCCCATTCTTATGCACGTGTTCCTTTGGGACCGTTCTGTCCCCGTGCTAAATTCTAGTATGATTAATCGGCCGAGGACAATTTCCCCGACTATGCTACCATCGTTGCCACCTGAAGTTCGGTTGGCACGCCAACCGAATGATAATCAGGTGATGCCATTGCCTCTAGAAGTTGAAAATGAGATAGGAAGTCAGAGTGATGAATCAGAACTAAGGCATGTCAGGGACACTGCTGGGGAATCTTCTTTTCGCTTCCATGATTTTTCTCTACCAAATAATTGGGTGTAAGTATTTTCTTCTAACGTTGTTTGATGTACATAAAGATGACAAGTTTTGTAACTAATGGTGATCAGTTTAAGGGGCATTTGTAACAGCTTATTCCTCTATGGAGTTTCAATCATTAAAATCTATAAGGTAACAAAAAATTTGTTGTTTAGTCAGACTTATATGCTTTTTCGAGAGCAATGGTGATGTCTGGTTGATTGTATCATGGCAGATAACAGATGAAACAAATAAGCAGCATTATTATTAAGTTTTATGCTTCAACATGATTGCTTAAGTTTTATGACTAATAAACAAGCTCTAAAGCTATACTCTTCCAGAATGACATGAATGAGAGTTGTTACCTCCCCTTCTTAGTGTCTTCCCGTTAATTTGCTCTGTTTACGTACTTTCAGATAAACTTTTAAATATTACTCCCTCCATTCACTTTTACTTGTCATATTTTGATTTGACACACACATTAAGAAAACAATGATTGACATGACTATTTTACTGCACTACCCTTGTCAATATTACTCTCTCCGTTCACCATATAAACATATTGCGCTTAATTGGGTGATATCCCCCCATGGGGTAGTTAGTTACTCATGCTTAACTCCCGGCAGAAGCATGAACTACGGGATAAAAAGGCTCTACCAATGTCACGACCCAAAATCACAAGTCGTGATGGCACCTATGTTCCCAACCAATAGGTAAGCCAGCCAAAGAAGTTAACCAATTAAACTTAAAATATAGAAAAGTAAGTAGAAAACAAATATCTTAAATACCAAGTCTTTTAAATAAATTGCAAAAAACTGAAAAATCACCCCCAAGATTTAGTGTCATAAGTACAAGAGCTTCTAAAAGTCAATATAAGTCTCTAATTATATAAGTTTAAACATAAGAAATATCCTATCAGAATACCAAAACAATCTAATAAATAGAGATAGATGAAGGTATGGGCCGCAGAATATCCAAGCAGCTCACCACAACTCAAAGATAATCCAAACTCAGACCCAAGCTCCAAAAAATGCGCTTAAATTCGAAATACAATCTACACCAAAAAAGAGTGCAACAAGTGTAGTATGAGTATGAAACCACGTGTACCCAGTATATCTCATAGACCGACAACGAAGAATTAGTGACAGGAGTATATAAGAAAATCATCCTTTAATTTACCAGTCTTCATTATACTTATCAGTCAAGTTTCATCAAATAAGAATAAACAAATATCACGCAATGTCCAACCACTAATAAAGCACATAATCAACAAGAATGAGGGATGTAATGAGATACAATGCAATGTGACACCATGAAATTAAATGACATGCCTCAGATGCCAAGTACTCTCTCAACCGTATATACGTGATACTCCTTGGAAATACATCGAGTGTTCATGACCCATAGGGGACTCGCGAGGTCCATATGCCAACACGGACGATCTCCATGTGTTTGTGCAGATGATCTCAACGCACTATCATAAAATCAAACAATCCCAGCACGAACGATCTCCACATGCCCAACTTATAATCATAATCAATCCCTCGCACGTGCGATCTCCACATGCCCAAATTATAATCATAACGTGATCTTAACACAAGCGATCTTCACGTGTTAGACCTTTACTCATACTCAATCTCATGTCAATGCATGTGCACAATAAGATATCAATCAAATGGGATGATGAAGCATCTCAATAAGTGAAGTGTCTCTATGACATATAATCACCTCAATTATCACAAATATATGGGTTCAATAAAGAAACACAACCACACAAAAGAAATCAAGTCACTAAATACATCAGCTAATGCTCATATGCTTTGACATTCTCGAATTACAATCTATCATATTATAGTAAAATTTTTTCCTTTAATAACACTGGTACTCATACCAATACCTATCACACCATTGGTACGAGACCCTAATATTTCTCCCTTACCTATTTTCTATTCCATTTTTTAATCTTTAATTAGAAAACGTCCCTCAACGAAGTCTAGGAAGTCTTAACATACCTCGAAAGTTGAACACGTGCCACAAAGTGTTCATAATGCTTCAAAGTGTTTCCAATCTATCAAATATATAATCCTCTTAAGAATATGAATCTAATGACACCCATATTACTATATTTAGTTTCAACTAAAAAATCGGGTCAAAAAGTCATCCCGAGTCACCAAATTCAAATTTGAAATTTTCTTTCAGATTATGTTCACCGATGATAAAACAAACTCGCACGCATAATTTCAGCTAAAATGGATCGTTATTCGACCCCCAAATCAAGATTTTATTCTAAGAACCCTAAGACTATATTTTCTTAATTTAGTATAAATTATACACGTTTCTATCCTAAAAATCTATTCATAATCACAAAAAAAATTTAATAGAAATGATGACAATAATTACCTTGATGTTTTGGGATGAAAATCCTATTTTTCTCTTCTCTTTTTCCTTTTCTTTTCTCACTTTCCTTTCTTTTTCTCCTCTGCCTTATAGATTTTGTTTCCATGTTTCTGCGTACTGCTGCTGCGAACAAGTAACAACATCAACCAACTTTAACCTATTACTATTTTATTTATTTATTATTATTATTATTATTATTATTATTTTGGGCTTGACCCTTTTTTTCTTTTCCTGTTCTTTTTAGCAACAAAATTATTTAATCTGAAAGTCATGTCACTCATTCCCACAAGTCATAAATTATTTATAAAAGTTATTAAATAGTTAATTTAAAAAATTGGCTAAAATTCATAAAACGACTAAGAGGGTGGTTACATCCAACAACCCCCGACTCTTCCTTAAGTGGAACATATCACTTTTTGACGCTTCTATTGAAATGAGATTTAATTCCTTGTTAGATCGTATTTACGAAATAAAATACACTCAAAGTATAAATTTATACAAAACAAAATTCATACAACAAACATAAGACATAAGTTGAAAACTATACAAAATAGAAAATTAAATTTAATTAAGATCTAAAGCCTAAGCTCTAAGTCAATCTCCTCTTTGTCACCAATACTTGTGTTCCTAATTAATGAATTAATAGATTCAATTGACCTACTAGGCAATGCAGCATTAAAATTTAACTTGATCCCATATGGAACCAGTTGACTATAAATAGGGGCTAAAAAGTATGCATTATTAAGTAGAGGCCTCAGGTGGAGGTGCATGTGTAGCAACATGAGGCACTTGCAACACTGTGGCCTGTTGTGATTGGTCATAAATCAATTGTGGACGACCAGGAATTTTACGAGCCCCTTCTACCATTGGTTTCTTAGGATGGGGACGATAAAAGCGCCATTGGGTAGGTAACACAGTTTGGTTAAACTTTCATTTACCCAACTGAAAGTGGATGGCTGGAAGGTTAGCGGATAGACAAAAATAACTTGTGATGGAGTGCACCTTTTATCCAAGTGCCCTAAGATATGTACTTGTGTTAGTGCCCAACAAGCCCTTGGCTCGAGGTGAACACATCATTGTATGTCTTGCAACTCCTGTAGGCTTCAATATAATACCTTCTTGGACTACTTCACTTGTAAGTTGTTGTTGCTGCATTTTATGTAAAGAATTATTAGGGTCTATTTGGAAAGCCGCCAGGTAATTGAATTTGTGTAATTATAAGGGTAGCAATTACTAGCCTAGTAATTACACATCTTAGTAATTACATTGAGCTGTTTGTTTGCCATAGTGGGAGGCCACTCTGGTAACTGAATTTGGTGTAATTGGGTGTAATTACACTGTCTGTCATGTTTGGTTGACCATGTAATTACCTGGTCAGTAGGTAATTGAGTGTAATTGGTAGAGGGTAATTACACTCTCCAATTCAAAGGGGGAGACTGTGAATTGTTGATAATTACATGGTGTAATTACGAGGTGATTACTTTTTAATTTCTTCCTTTTTTTCTATTTTTATTTTTTTCGTTTTAATGTATTTTTTATTTTTATTATTTTAAATTCTAATTCTTATTATCCTAATATTTTCTTTTAATATTATTTATATTTTCTTCTCATTGATCAACCTTTACTTCATGTGATTCCATGCAATTTTTCGTATTATCTACAAAAAATTCATTAGTATAATTTTATTATTCTAATTTTTGAATTAAAGTACACTTCATTATTGAATAAAGTTATGGACATACATTTTTCTTTTCTTTTAAATCATATTTATGTATGTTATGTTGAAATTTGACATAAGAGTATTATGTTAAATTTTTTGTTTTGAATTTAGAACTTATGTTGTATTTTCAATTTTATTTGTTTTAGGAGTATTGACTCGATATTTTACATTGCAAGCTATTTTTCTAAGTTAGACCTGATAGATTATGTTTTTTTCAAATATTTTATAATTTTATGACATGATATTTATAATATATATTGTTTTGTCGAACATGCATTTCATAATGTTCATGGAAATTTTGTACTTTTAGTTTTTATGATTAATTTAATTAAAATATACTAAATTGAAAAATATAAATCATTTTTTTAATAATATTAGTTAAGAACACATGTGTCACTCCCTGAGCCTACACCCTGGGCGGGACTGGCACTCGAGAACCATTGTTGGCCCCAAGCGAACCCTTAGCCTGACTTTCTTACTCAGCGGAGGACTTTACTCAAGATAAATACATTTAAAAATAGTACACTGAACTGCTCAATAAATAACTGAGACTGTACTAAATAACATTAACTTTCAAAGTGGCAAATCAAGTCTCAACTTAACAGAAAAAAGAAAAGTAAAGAATCATGAACTAACATCAACTAACTCTGTCTACGAAGCCTCTAAACTCTGAGGGATGTCGAGACAAGACCCCCGATCATCCTAACAACTGAAATAATCAAGCAATAAAACAAAACATAACCAAAGGGATCCTCCGAAAAGCAAGGAGGCTAACCAACTTACTCTGAGTGCTCAACTAGAATCAACGATGCGCTGGATGCAGATCCTGGTTACCTGTGTTTGCATCATAAGAAAATGCAGGCCAAAAGGCATCAGTACATTGAATGTACGTGTCACGACCTAGGGGTACCTCATAGATGTAACACGACATACTCGGGATCGGGTACCCCATAAATGTAACACGGCATACTCGACCCCGAAGGGGTCTCATACAAGCCCTTAGCATAATCATAACATAAGTCATAGAAATCATGCAGAATTTAAATTTTTTACAGTCGAAATCTTTTCATGTATCTCAAAAATAGAAGTCTAACATTATCTCAATGAACCATCTATTACAATAGAATTTCAATAAGGGCATAGCCCTTTACAATAAAGTCTCTAAGTAGAACATATGAAAGGAAACTAGAAGTGAATAATGTCTTGTCCTCGAACCATGAGGACTCACCAAGCTTGGAGAATAGTCAACCCAAGCTCTACTTGAAAGGAGAAGTATACCTCAAAGACCAAAACCTACACTTATAAGAAAATGTAGAAAATATGGGTTATCACAAATATTGTACTAAGTATGAAAGCAATGCATAAAAATCCTTAAAACATGCTTAAAAGGGACATTTAGTTCAAACCATGCATTTATCAAGTTTAAAATCCATCATGCATATTAGTGAAGAAATATAAGTCAACCCATATCATAAGCAACACAAAGCTATACTAGTGCAATGCAAAGGCAAGATCCCATAACCCTACCAATTGCCAAGTACCACTTTTAGATCACCAACATCATACATATCTTACCTTGACATCATCATTAGCTAACATTCATAGACAATGAAATATTCATATTTATAACTTGTAGAAAGTAAAGTCATCTTTAACAACAATACATATCATACATGCATAATTCATAAGTCTTCATAGCATAAGAGAACCTTACCATAACCACTCTTGAAGCTTACTCGTTCAATGCACGAATGGAGTCCCATACCCCCACTCATACTAAGTAGTACCTCTTAAGAAGTCATAATTATAGTTCATGTTCTTGTCATATTCATATTCGTACCATATAGGGAAATATTGCCTTAACCGACATAGACCATATGAGCTTCATGGAATCCGGTGTCTTACCCCCACACCAAAAAGAGGTGTCCTACTTGCCTAAGGTAGAACTAACATATTAGCTTTTAGGTGGATCTACTAGCTAAAGACCTATGTGGGCACATAGTTATGAGATAAGGAGATTGCTACTAGAAACCCAAACTTTCTAACGTAAAAGGTTTTTATCTCATGAGATAACTTACTTTGGGAAACCAGACATTCTAACGTAAAAAATTCCATCTCATTTTCATATCCACTCGGTGCTAAGCATAATTCCCTTTAGAATTCATATTAAGTCTTTACTTAAGTTCATGTTCATGAAAGAATGCACTAGGCACTCAAACCAACATAACATCATAATAGCTCATAGATTCATTGGGTGAGAATTTCCTTTCAGCCTTAGAATCATCAACATGTGAGTAAACCTTTAACATCATATTCTTAGTGTGTTCATGAGAATGGACTTTCAATTAACACAACAAGCTTATCATATCATACATACATACTTTATGCATAATCAAGTGTAAGGGTATAGGGGAAGGTGATCTTTCAATCAATACCATAATTACACCATAGTCATTGAGCCTTCACTTTCTAAGTGAATCATATGCTTATAGACAAACCTCATCAACATAGGAAAACTCCTCATAAATTGCCTTACAAGGGTCATGGATTATGATTCATCAATATCTTTAGAATTACTTCATTGAACATGTATAATAACCTAATTCAAATAAGCAATTCATCACATTCATAATTCGAATACAATCCACTAACAAAGACCCATATCCATGCTTCAAGATTTAGGGAAACCTAGAGATTCATGGATTCTTAGATAATTCCTTAGGAAAATAGTAGTAATTCGTCAAATTGATCATAATATAAGACAATAAACACTTTGAAATTGTTTGGAAAGTGAATCCATGCCATAGATTAAAAACCCTAGGTTTTGGAGAATTTCAACTTTGAGAAATAGAGTTTTGAAGGGCTTTATGAAAGGAAACTATCCATAAATAAAGAATACCATACCTTGATTGGAGATCCCACACGAAATTGAAGAAGAAAGGATGCTCCTTGAACCCTAAGCTTAACCTTGTTCTTGCTCTTCAATGGAATTTCTAGAGAGAGAATATTTGGAGAGGGGAGTTGGTTATGAGTTGAGTCTTGTGAGTTATGTGGTGTAAAAGAGTTGATTAATAATTAAAAAGTATTTAAAAAGTACTTATATATGTCTAAATAACTAATATAAACCGTCCCCGCCCTTAAATAATTAATTTAGGAATTTTTTAATTTAACTCATCTTAGGTCGAATTTGAGGCAGCCTGGCAAACCCCATCCACGACTCCACCTATGGGGTGTGGATGTACCAACGGACCGTACTTGTCACTCATGGGTTGGATCTGTGGCTCATCATTTTGGCCAAGGTCCAACCCTCACTCACGAGACCCCACCCATGGGGCGTGAGAGGGTCCATTGACCGACTGCATGTTCATAGCTCAAACAAAGAGTTTGGGAAAGTTAGGGGAGGTCTAGCCTCAACTCATAACCCCCACCTATGGGGCATGAGTCCACCCACGGGGTGTGGGTGCCCATTTCGTAGGTGACTGCCTTCAGGCAGCTTTTTGGCTGCAAACCAAGGCCCTCCTCAAGGATTGGTCCTTGGGGGGTCATGCCTTGACATTTAGGTATTAACACCCTTGTACTAACTTAGGGAGGTTATTTACGACTCTTATCTTTACGTTTAACCCCAATTAGGCTACTAGTTTACATGTTAGGCTCTAGCTTAGTTCGTTAGATTTCTGGGGTGTTACAGTACGAGTATGCGAGGGGAATTCTCAAACAAGACATACGCTTGAAAGGAACTGAAGAACTTACTTGGCTCAAATCAACTCAACATAACTGAACTCATTTTAATATAAAACAGTTTAAAACAAGTGCAATACAAAGAAAAGTTGTTTAAAACATAATGTCAACATTGTGTGTATACAAAGATACATATAACTTTGAAATGTATGTATATATAAAATAAATTGTGTGTATAAGAATAAAATTTCTTCTGTGGGAGAATCTCTAATCAACAACCATCATGTAAGAGCTATTGTGATGATACAACATTTTGCCTCACGCTGCCAGGACCGTCCTATACCTTGCTGAGGGTATAAAACCTGAACTACTAAGTGGATCCACTAGTCTATGCTAAAAAAGCACTAAAGGAATCATCTAAAAAGTATGACCCTTTTCTACCCATGATAGCTACATGGTTTATGGGGGTTGTGAATTGTCTGAACTTTCCCCCATATCAGTGCTCAATACTACTCCCAAAATATGATACTAGCTCTTATGCTTAAAACTATACTTATTTATGTGATTTGAGATAATTGCTCAAAAACTTAGCTCAAATGCTATCTTGGAATCAAAGTTTCCTCTCTTGCTTAATTGTGAAAGCATTAACTCTTTTCTGAAAACTAGCTCAAAGGCTCTTTGGAAATCTCAGTTTCTGTTCTTATCTAAATGTGAAAACATTTTAAACTCTTTTGGGAATACATAGTCCCCATATACTTCTTTGAAGAAATGAATTTCAATCTTTACTCTTTACTCAACTTGAACTTTAAGTCTTAAAACAAAGTTAAAAGCATTTGCAAAAGACTTCTTGAAATGACTCTAAGAACTTCCTAGACTTGGCTCTTAACTTTCCTTGAATTTGAATTTATTAATTCAAGGTTATGATTCATGTTTATGAATGATTTCTAGATGTTTAGAAGTCATTTAGAGTAGTTAGAATCAATAGGAAGTGTTAGTACACTTTAGAAGGACTTAGATGGGCTAAACGACGAAAAACTGGTGGAAAACAACGATACGGGCGCGTCCTTGGCGCGCTGCGCCAGCTCCAACTTACTGGGGCTCATTTCGGGTGCACTGCAGGTGCGCCCCCCAGCCCCTCTGGTGCTACGAGGGCACGTCACACCAGCATCTTCCCAGGCAAACTGGATGAACTTTTTTAACTCGTTTTCTGACCTTAATTCGATTAATTTTGATTCTTTTCCTCAATATCTCCTTAGATTCAGGTACCCAAAACATATACACAAGAATCTAACTCAAAGCAACTCTAATAATCAACATTAAACTCTCAAGAACCCCTCAATCTCATCCCAAATTCACGAACGAAGCTTATTCAAGAATACAACTCAAGATCATCAAATTGTCAATCTTTTTAGGACGAAAATACGCTGAATTAAACATGTTTGGCACATGGGTTAACTAACCCAATGCTATGTGATCTCATATACCTCGTAGGATTGAATCCTTGGCAAAATCCACAATCAAACTTGAATATTCTTGATGAATCTTGCCTTTTCTCCTTCTTTCTCCTTTCTCCAAGCCCTAGCGTAGATTTCTAATTTTCTAAACTGACCAAACTTAGTTTTGATCCTTAATTAATTCACTAAAACAAATTAAATTAATTGGGTAAGAAAATGACCAAACTACCCTTTAAAAATCCGGATTGGACTTTCCTTATTTGAACAACCCAACTTCAAATGGTCATATCTCACTCATACGAACTCGGAATTGCGCAAACTTGGCCGTGTTGGAAAGATTATTCCAAGATCTTTCCTAAGATATCTGGAAACACACTTAATTCATCCTGAGATAGAAATTATGGTCATTTGAAGTTGACCAAATATCCAAATTAACATACTAATAAAATTTTCCGGATTTTATATTATTTCCAAATATCAGTTGGAGATGTAGGTCTAGGCCAATTCTGCACTGCATCAATTTTCTGAGTATCAACTTTAATTCTTTCTCCAGACACAATATGGCCTAAGAATGCCACAGACTCAAGACAAAACTCACACTTAGAGAACTTGGCATACAACTCTCTATTTCTTAAAGTCTGGAGAACTATTTTGAGATGACTAACATGATCTTCTTCATTCCTTGAATAGATTAGTATGTCATCAATGAAGATGATAATAAACATATCTAAATAAGGTTTGAATACCCTATTCATAAGGTCCATGAATACTGCAGGCGCATTGATCAGACCAAAGGACATGACCAGAAACTCATAATGACAATAACGGGTTCTGAAAGTTGTCTTTGGAATGTTACATTCCCTTAATCTTAACTAATGGTAGCGCCAGATTTGAGATCTATCTTAGAGAAACATGTGGAACCATTATTCTTTCTCACAAATAAGACTAAAGCACTCCAAGGTGAGATACTTGGTCGAATAAAACCCTTATCTAGGAGATGTTTCAACTCTTTTAACTCTGTTAGTGCCATTCTGTATGGCGGAATAGATATAGGATAAGTATTTGGAAAAAGGTCTATACCGAAGTCTATCTCTCTCCCAAGAGGGACTCTGATAAGATCATCTGGAAACATTTTTACTATTGAAACTGACTGAATATGAGGTATCTCAAGACTAGAGTCATTAACTCGGAATAAGTGATAGACACACCCCTTAGAAACTAACTTTCTTGCCTTAAGGTACGAAATGAAAATAACCTTAGGAATTGTTGAACTACTTTTCCACTCTAAGACTGGCTTATTTGGAAACTAGAACTTGACAACTCGAGTTCTACAATCAACTGAGGCATAACAGGCATGAAGCCAGTCCATACCAAGAATGACATCAAAATCTACCATGTCTAACTCAACTAAATCAGCCATGGTACTCTTGTGATTGATGGAAACAGGACAATCACGATACACTCTCTCTGCTAGAATAGACTCACCAACAAGTGTAGCAACATTGAAGGGTTCAGAAAGTTTCTCAGGAAAAACATTAAAATTCATCGCAACATACGGAGTTACAAAGGATAAACTCGCTCCTGGATTTAGCAAAGCATAAACATTAAAGTTAAAGACTTGGATCATACCAGTAACGACATCTGGCGAATCCTCCTACTCGTGGCGACTTGTGATGGCATATAGGCGGTTTGATCTTCTGCCAATACCAAAAGTATCCCCTTTACGTGTAGCTCTATCTGGTGGAGTAACTAAAGAAGACTGAGCTCTATTGCCCCCATTACCGTTATCCTTCTTGTTCTTTGGACATTCTCGCATGAAATGACCGTTCTGGCCACACTTGAAGCAACCAGTGGAGCCCTCATGGCAAGTACCTGAGTGGTTCCTACCACACTTAGCACATGTAGGAGGCTTACTACCCCCTTGTTCCATAAATAATCAGGTCTTGCCTTGAAATTTTGACTATTGTACTCACATTTGGTCCCTTGTGCATGTGCACTAGCAAATGATAGAGCAGGTCCCTTCTGCTTGTGTTAGAAAGAAGACCGGTTCGCATCACTCTTTTGTTGCCCAGATTCATCCCCTGATGTCATAACTCTCTTGTTCTTAAACTCTTCCTTATCCCTCAGCTTGTCCTCCTCAACTTGTTGCATATGGAACATTAGCCTTGCTATGCCCATGTCACCTATTAGCATGGTTGCCTTACTTTCGTTCTTTGATAGATGAGGCAACCCAACAATGAATAAGCTCATCCTGCTCCTCATGTCGGCAACCATCTCTTTGCTTCTCTTAGCTCACGGGGAAAGAAACTCCCCATGAAAGCACTCTCAAAATAGTCCAACTTACAATCGGTTAAGCGCAACCATAAGTTAGAAAGAAACTTTTTAGAGATAAAACTCTAACGAACAAAATGAGTATGAAAAAAGCGAAGGGATTTTCTAAATGTTGCATCCTCCTAATTATAGATGTGGCGCGCTTCACACCGATAACTAGGACTCTACAGACACTGCTTCATAGACTCCCTAGGACTCTTGAACTCTGTTCTCTAATACCAAGTTTGTCACACCCCGAGCCTACACCCTGGGCGGGAGTGGCACTCGTGAACCATTGCTGGCCCTAAGCGAACCCTTAGCCTGACTTTCTTACTCAACGGAGGACTTTACTCAAGATAAATACTTTTAAAAATAGTACACTGAACTACTCAATAAATAACTGAGAATGTAATAAATAACATTAACTGCCAAAGTGGCAACTCAAGTCTCAACTTAACAGAAAAAGAAAAGTATAGACTCATGAACTAACATCAACTAACTCTGTCTACGAAACCTCTAAACTCCTAGGGATGTCGGGACAAGACCCCCAATCATCCTAATAACTGAAATAATCAAGCAATAAAACAAAACATAACCAAAAGGATCCTTCGGGAAGCAAGAAGGCTCACCAACTGACTCTGAGTGCTCAACTGGAATCAATGATGCACTGGATGTTGATTCTGGTTACCTGTGTTTGCATCATAAGAAGATGCAGGCTAAAAGGCATCAGTTCATTGAATGTACGAGTATCGAGGGAAATTCTAAAAAATGACATAAGCTTGAAATGAATTAAAGAACTTACCTGGCTCAACTCAACTCAACATAACTGAGCTCATTTCAATATAAAGTAGTTTAAAACAAGTGAAATATAAAGAAAAACTATTTAAAACATGATGTTAACTCTGTGTGTATACAAAGATACATATAACTCTGAAAGGTATGTAAAAATACAATAAACTATGTATATAAGAATACAATTTCTTCTGTGGGAGTTTCTCTAACCAACAACCATCACGTAAGAGATATTGTGATAATACAATATTTTGCCTCACGCTGCCAGGGCCGTCCTATACCTTGCCGAGGGGATAGAACTTGAACTACTAAGTGGATTCACTAGTCTATGCTTAAAAGCACTAAAGGAATTATCTAAAAAGTATGACCCTTTTCTATCCATGATGGCTACATGGTTTATGGGGGCTGTGAGTTGTCTGAACTCTCTCCCATATCGGTGCTCAATACTACTCCCAAAATATGCTACTAGCTCTTATTTTTAAAAATATACTTTGTTTTGTGATTTGAGATAATTTCTCAAACATAGCTCAAAGTCTATCTTGATAATCAAAGTTTCCTCTCTTGCTTAATTGTGAAATCATTAACTCTTTTCTGAAAACTAGCTCAAAGGCTCTTTGAAAATCTCAGTTTCTGTTCTTATCTAAATGTGAAAACATTTTAAACTTTTTTGGGAATACATAGTCCCCATATACTTCTTTGAAGAAATGAACTTCAATCTTTACTCTTTACTCTTTACTCAACTTGAACTTTAAGTCTTAGAACAAAGTTAAAAGCATTTGCAAAAGACTTATTGTAAGGACTCTAAGAACTTCCAAGACTTAGCTCTTAACTTTACTTGAATTTGAATTTATGGATTCAAGGTTATGATTCATGTTTCTAGATGATTTCTAGATGTTTAGACTTCATTTAGAGTAGTTAGAATCAATAGGAAGTGTTAGTACACTTTAGAAGGACTTAAACGGGCTAAACGACGAAAAGTTGGTGGAAAACGACGATACGGGTGTGTCCCTTGTGCACTGCGCCAGCCCCAACTTACTGGGGCTCATTTCAGGCGTACTGCAGGTGTGCCCCCCAACCCCTTTGGCGCTATGGGGGGGGGGGGCATAGCGCCAGCCCTTTCCCAGGCAAATCGGACAAACTTTTCAACTCGTTTTCTGACCTTAATTTGATTAATTTCAATTCTTTTCCTCAATATCTCTTTAGATTCAGGTACCTAAAACATATACACAAGAATCTAATTCAAAGCAACTCTAATAATCAACATTAAACTCTTAAGAACTCCTCAATCTCATCCATAATTCCAAAACGAAAGTTATTCAAGAATACAACTTAAGATCATCAAATTATCAATGTTTTTCGGACGAAAATACGCTGAATTAAACATGTTTGGCGCGTGGGTGAACTAACCCAACACTATGTGATCTCACATACCTCGTAGGATTGAATCCTTGATGAAATCCACAATTAAACTTGAACGTTCTTGACAAATCTTGCCTTTTCTCCTTCTTTCTCCTTTCTCCAAGCCCTAGCGTAGATTTCCAATTTTCTAAACTGACCAAACTCAATTTTGACCCTTAATTAATTCAGTAAAAAGAATTAAATTAATTGGGTAAGGAAAAGACCAAACTATCCTTTAAAAAACTGGATTGAACTTTCCTAATTTGAACAACCCAACTTCAAATGGTCATATCTCACTCATACGAACTTGGAATTGCATAAACTCGGCGGCGATGGAAAGATTATTCCAAGATATTTCCTACGATATCTAGAATTACACCTAAATCATCCTGAGCTAGAAGTTATGGTCGTTTGAAGTTGACCGAAATTCCAACTTAACATACTAATAAAATTTTCCAGATTTTATATTCTTTCCAAAAATGACTATTTCTACTTTTTAACTTCTTTGTAGTTACGGGGTGTTACAACATGTTTATTAATTAATTTATTTTTAAAAGACAATATATATCTTAAATATTCAATTTAATATCATTTATAAAGGTTCTTATTTGTCTAATAATTTTTTTTTATTTTTAAAAATTCAATATAACCTTATGATTACACTTGTGCAACCAAACAGTACACTTGTAATTACACAATGACAAACAAATAGCTCATAGTAATTACCAGATTGTGTAATTACTAAGTTGGTAATTACTACCTTGATAATTATACCAATTTCAATTACCTGGTGGCTTTTCAAATAGACCCTTAGCAATTAAATTCTCATTCCCAATTCATGCGGTAGAGTGAGGAAAGCTAACAGTTGTGCTTTTAACCTTGTCTCATACCTTTAAATTAGCCTGATTCCACTCCCCTCCTCCCCCCCGTTTCTTCTTTAGAGGGATGTTACATGCCTGATTAGAGGAGAAAGTTTCCATCAAATGTTTCCAATAGCTAGAAATCATGAACAAACGTTAAATCACCTCGAGAAAAATGAAAATAGATACCTAGTAGAATAGTCAAGATATATACAAACTGACACTGACACCACTACTTTAAAAAACAAGGAAAATGAAAGGTATCTGCATGTGTTTCCTCTCTAAAAACTTAATCCTTTTGGGAAAGCAGTTTCCAAAACTCAACATGGTAATAGAGAAGGTAGAGGCCTCATATCCTAGTCTCGCTGCCATCCTTAAATGTAACAAATAAAAAAAGCAGTTGCATGGCTCAACCAAAAAAAAAAAAAAAAAATCAAACTCGCGCGATCAATGAGCATATTGTTAGAAAACTTTAAACAATTGCCACAAGATCACAAGTAAATCATTAGGCAGAGATATTACTCTAGAAGAATGGTAGGAACACTAACCTTGTTCCATTGCAATAAATTGATTAATGAACTTGATCTTCCAAATTGATGAACTTGATATTTCAAACCTTTAATATTACTTTCTTGGTGTTCTTTTTGTGAGATGCAGAGAAAGAGAAAAGTATGTCTTCTGGTTCAGGGACCAAATAATTTTAAAGGATTCTAAAGTGCCTTTTCATTTGAAAAAGGTACCATTATAGGTTTAAATTGTACATTTTTAGTAAGTCTCCATTAGACATAAGTAAAGGTCCATGGGTTTCAAGTTATCTAAATTAAACCCATATTAATAGATATTTACTTTTAAGACCTAAAACTTTAACACTTTATTAGATCATATAATGAGCTACTATAATGATAGCATATCTACGTATAATATATTAATATGTGAGCCCACAAAATAGAAATTACTAACACATATGACATCTTAATTTAAAATTTTTAAAAATGTTCCCCTTTCTAATAGTTTGAACTTTTAGATGACGTGGTTTACACAGTTCAACAAGAGGTGCCACAACAGGTAATGCCAAACATGCTTGACAGCTTGAGGACAATTTAGAAAGACTCTAGCTTGTGTGAGCTCCTAGTATTTGGATGTGGATCTTCAATGCCTCTGTCAAATATAGATCATGCAGGGGCATATTGAAGTTGGTAATTATGGTGACAAAAATAGTCCCGACGTTGAGGGTAATCTCGAACGTATCAAGTTCATATGTTGGTACTTGTTGTATCTAGTAGCTAGAACGGACAGGTGCGCCATAACTGGTTTGAATTCTCTTCTAGGACGTCAACACAACTGTGACAACACTAAAATGGATATGGGTGAATTCTTGGGTTTTCCACTGTGAGGGAATATCTTTTGGCAATGGTAGGGTGATGAAGTGTTCCCCCCGAGTTGCAAGAATAAGGTGTTGGTAAAGTTTTGATGCAACAACATACTCTTTAACTTCTTTTAGCTTGACTTGATACATGAATTCCTAATTTTGTCAGAATGGGAGTAACTATTTCATTTGCATCTGCCTTGACTGAAAGGATGGAATGGACTGAGAAGTCATCCCATCGTACTACTGACTTTGAACAAGATTGCTAACGAATAAATGCCATATGTTCTATCAATTTATTCCAATCTTTTTCAGTAACGAGCGAGTGAGACTAACGAAACTAGGTTGTAGACAAAGACTCATAGTCAACAAGACAGTGAAGTGTCGACAAACCTGATCAGACAAAGGATAAAAATTCAACACTCAATTTGATACTAGTCCATAACGATCAAAGTTGAAGCATGAACCTATTAGTGAAGTAAATTTAATGAAGCAACAACTGGTACCATAGAGAAGAATTCATAAACTAGAGAGTCTTGATCAATTTGAATAATCATAAGTTGAAATAACTGAATTTGGGGTTGTTTGAACAACTATAGGAAAGTGAATGAAATTCATAATTGTCTTAATCTTATTTTTTTTTCATTTTCTTTTTATTGTTTGAATATTTAGGAGCTAAGACCATTCCATTGCCCCCTTTCTCCATGTATAAACTAAATCAATAATTAAAATAAGCACGAAAATGAACACATGCTTAACCAACAACTCAGACTCTAGATTAGGGATCTAGCAAAGATTGGGTTGAACAGTCTTTCGTTAAAAAAACAAATGTATGGGAGAAACCAATTAATAACAGGTGACACTGGTTCACATAACTATTAGGTTTTAAAGGTGTGAATAAGAAAGGACGGGTTGTGACTCTCCTGAAGGGTTGTGACTATGATGAAGGGTTGTGACCTTTATGAAAGGTTTTGTCATTTCTAAAGGGTTGTGACCGTTTGAAAGGTTGTGCCTTTTCCAAAGTGTTGTGACTTTTCTGAAAGGTTGTCTTCTTTGAAAAGAGTTGTGACCTTTACCCTTTGTTAGCTATAAATAGAGGCTTTCTCTCATCTTGCTGCATGTAATTCTTTCCTTCTCTTGAATACATTTCTAACAAAACAAAATCAATCGATCGTGTCTGTGTGTGTGATTCGTTGCTGTCATTTTGAGTTCGTTGAAATTATTAAAGTTTGAGGTACCACTACTTCTTTAATAGTTAATCCATTTTATCTTGGGAGGAATTAATCTACAACCTTGGGTACTTGAGGGGATTAAATTTCTTAAGGACACACAGTGGGTGTAACACCCCGTAGTTTAGTAGGTCAACTAGAGCTTGATGTGAGGGTTAGAGTCGTAGATCTGACTTACCGTATTTAGAATGAATGGTTTAGGGTTAGGACATCAAGGTACGACTCCCCAAGGACCAACCAAGGGTCCTTGGAGAGAACCTTAGAAACCACCCTAGAAACTACCCAAAATAGTACTTACGAGGGGGGATCCATGCCTCGTAGGGGGACCTACACCCCGTGGGTGAAGGGTCTTGGGTCAAAGCCCCAAAACCAAGCCACAGACCACCACCCATGATTGACCAGCAAGGACCGTGGGTGGACCCACGACCCATCAGTGTGGTCTCGTGGGTGAGGTAGCCTTGGCCTTAAGTCGATTTAAGTTTTGGCTAATAGAACTTTCAAGAATTAATTAGTTATTAAGTGGTGTCATTTTAACCTAGATTAGACTACCTATATAAATACTTTAGACTCCTAAACTAAGTCAATAAGTCATTCTTTCAATTCACCAAAAAGAACTCAATACCCACCAAGAAATTCTCTCTCTAAAAAGTGAAGAATAAGAGGAAGAAGATTAACCTAGGTCAAGTCAAGTCTACATTGTTGCAAGCTTTGTAGGGCTTTATAATCAAGGTATGCTAGCTTATTCATCCATGGACACTTCCATCTATGGTGCCCCCTTGAATTCCCCAATTGTGAAGATGAAATCCCCAATTCAAGTTAAGGTTCCTTCCAATATTGTGGGTTTAGTTGAGTATGAATCCAATTGAGTGGATATTGATTGTTTATGACTAAATTAGTAGTGAATCATGATATTATAATGATATTACATATTTTTCATGGTTAACCCTAGTATAATTGATGAAATCGAAGTAATGTGGATTTATGCCTTGTGAAGGGAAATGTAACACCTCGGATCTTAAAACGAAGAAAATCCTAGTTTTCAGAAACACAGGTGCCAGTACCAACGGAAACCCCCACGGACCGTAGGTAGGACCATGAACCATAGGTGGGGTTTCGTTGTTAAGGCCCAAGTCTTAATAGTCTTTGATCCCACACACGGTCAACCAGTACGGTCCGCGATTGGATCTACGGACCGTAGGTGAGGGTCAACAACCAGTTAAAGGGAAATTACTAATGGATCAATTTCAAATGTTCATCACTCTTAGCACAAAAGGAATTAGGTGGCCCATGACCCACCTAATGATAGATAATTGAATCTTTTTTCCAACGCCACCGAGTTTGCTAAAATCCCATCTCCGAGTAAAACATTATGCTAGTTTTAGTGAAACCCTATTGGGCAGACTTGACCGACGACCCCTACCTACGGTTGGTAGATCAACCCATGAACAGTAGGTCCCTTCGTGGGTGGCCTTTGATAAAATTAAGTTAGGGTCATTTTGTTCCTTTCTCCTATGCGTTGGGCATCTAAACTACGTCGTTTAACCCCTAAACTACGTCGTTTTACTCAGATTAAGCCTAATAACCTAGTTAAAACATAACTAAAACCTTTATTAACCTAAAATAATCCAAATTAGTGCAAAAATAGAAGAAATAGGAGACTCAAACCCCTCCGAGAACGCAACAAGTTTACTTCAGTTCCAGCCCCGAAATCAAAGGATTTCAACGTGAATTTCATCACCATGTATGTGGGATTTCACTAGTGGGTTCCTTTCACCCATTAGGTCCCTAGAATTCAGTTAGATTCTTGATTCCCTTCATATTATGTAGACCTAGGGTTTCTAGAATTTCAGTATATTACTATGACTTAGTTACTTTAAAATTTCTAATCAGATTATTATGATTTTAATATCATTTTGTGCAGGTTATTTCATAAATTTAGAACCCTAGCTATATAGTTCATTTAGTTCATGAGTTACACATGCTAGGTCAGATATTTTAGATATATATGCCTCAGATTTGAATGTTTCATTATCAATATATTAATGTTGCATTTTCAGTTAGCATGTCAGTTTTGAGCTATCCAGTATTACCGAAATTCAGTCATAAATTATTAATTACATAATCAATTGGGAGAAACTTAATACCGAGTGGACTGGGGTCAGGCAACCTCAAGTCCAAGAACTACGTGCCCCGTAGGTTGTAAGTCCCCTCTGTGGGCATCATTTTACTGATCACGCCAGTCATGCCTCTATACCTCTGGCAGGGTATATTGGGTCCTCTCGATGGGGCATATACATTGGACTCCACATTTAGCTCATGTAGTTTTATGTCGGCTATTAGTAGCTCCCACAGTTCAGTCAGACTTTATTGCATTGACCATGTTATTAGTTATAGTCAGATTTAAGCATCAACATGTTATAAATTTGATCATTGCATTCAGTTATTTCATGCCAGTATTCTCAATTTGGTATCATGCTTATCTCTTATCATTGCTCAGATATATTCTTTGGTTCAGTTATGATTATTGTTTATCTCTATTCTATCCTACTTGCTCAGTACCTTTCAAGTACTGATGCATACTCTGCACTACATCTTCTCGTGATGTAGGTTCAGGTTCTCAGCTTCCAGATCACGCGTAGATCGATTCTCGATCTTTGGTTCAGCAGCATCAGTGGTGAGTCCTTATTCTTCGAGGATGAGTAACATGATTATCCTCCTTTGCTTTAAGTTTTAGTTTCAGTTTGGCTAGATTTAGCTGGGGCATGGCCCAGCACTTCTAGTCAGTTAGAGGCAATTTTTAGACATAGTTAGACTCAATTTTAGTACTTGAGTTTATTTCAGTATCTTAAACTCTTCTCTTCTTTATATACATATTCAAACTTAGTATGGGTATTCCCCATCATTTCAGTTTTATTATGATTAAGCTTTTGCATAGTGTTTCTTGTTTCAGTTTATCTTTAAGCATGCTTATGATATGCCAACAGGGTTAGCTTGGGGTCACTCGTGATCTAGGTCCCATGTCCAGGTCTAGGGGGTAGCCTCAGGGAGTGACAAACTTGGTATCAGAGCATTAGGTTTAAGAGTCCTAGGATGTCTGAAATGCCACACTAAGTAGAGTTCTTTTCATGGGTGTGAAGTACACCACATATAATGAGAGGGAGTCTATGAAGTGTTTTAGGAAAACTTCACTTTCTTGATATTCTTATCGTGCGTTTGTATGATCTCATTTCTAATCCATTGTTATGCACTTAAGATCATGCCTTCTCATAGAGCTTACGTATGGAATGCTAATGCACGTTCCTCTAGTTGTAGACCATGTGGTTTCGAACGCAGAGTTTCAGAATGCTATTCAGCTTTTGGTTTTGAGTGTGACCAATAAGAACAATTAGAAGGTTCCAGTTCCTATTAGTAGAAATGGTGGATCAGTGGCAGCTAGATTTCGAGATTTTGTTAGGATGAATCCGCCTGAGTTTTTAGGGTTGCAAGTTGGTGAGGACCCATAAAATTTCATTGATAAGGTTAAGAAAATCTTTAGAGTGATGCAAGTGACTGGTAGTGATAGGGTGGAATCGGCATCCTACCAGCTTTAGGATGTGGCTCACATATGGTTCACTCAGTGGAAAGAAAACAAGGACTACTTTGTCTTTTGTAACTCCTTATAGCAGTCAACTTCAATGTTAGTCTAAAAACTCTCTTATAACCCTTCTCAATCTCTACTCCAGCCGGTGACCCAATTATAGCTAGACGAGTATACAAAAATTCCCCTGTCACAGTCTTCCAGAAATTCACCTCAGCAGATCTTGTAGAGTTAGAAATGGTAGACTTCGATGTCATTCTAGGCATGGATTGGTTACATTCATGTTATGCCTCAGTCGATTGTAGAACTATGATTGTTTGTTTTTAGTTTCCAGAAGAACCAATCTTAGAATGGAAAGGTAGTAGCTTAGTGCATATGGGTTGATTCATTTCTTACCTTAAGGCCAGAAAGAAGATTTTTGAGAGGTATCTCTATCATCTAGTTTGGGTTAAGGATTCAAGCTCTGAAACCCAAACTTTTGAGTTAGTTCCTGTAGTTAATGAGTTCCAGAAGTGTTTCCAGAAGATCTTCTTGGAGTCCATCCCGAAAGGGAAATTGACTTTGGAATTGATCTTCTTCAAAATACCCAGCCTATTTATATTCCTCCTTACAGAATGGCTCCAGCTAAGCTTAAGGAATTGAAAGAACAGTTGAAAAACCTTCTAGATAAGGGCTTCATCAGACCCAGTATTTCCCCATGGGGTGCGCCAGTGTTGTTCGTGAAGAAGAAAGATGGTTCTCTTAGAATGTGCACTAACTATCGATAGTTGAACAAAGTCACAATCAAGAATAAGTATCTTATCCCCAGGATTGATGACTTGTTTGACCAACTTCAGGCTGCTAGTCATTTCTCCAAGATAGACCTCAAATCTGGTTATTATTAGCTTAGAGTCAGAGATAGTGACATCCCGAAAACTACCTCCAGAACTCGGTATGATCATTATAAATTTGTAGTTATGTCATTTGGACTAACTAATGCTCCTATAGCTTACATGGATTTGATGAACAAAGTGTTCAAGAAGTACTTGGACTTGTTTGTTATCGTATTTATTCATGATATCCTCATTTATTGTAGGAATGAGAAAGAACATGCAAATCATTTGAGGGCTGTCCTGCAAACTCTGAAAGATCACTAGTAATTTGTGAAGTTTAGAAAATGTGAGTTTTGGTTGCAGTCAGTTGCTTTCCTTGGGCATATAGTGTCTAGCGAAGGGATTCGAGTGGATTCTTAGAAAATAAAAGCAGTGAAACAATGGACCAGACCTACCTCTCCTACAAATATTAGAAGTTTCTTAGTCTAGCAGGTAACTACAGAAGGTTCGTGGAAGGATTTTTATCCATAACCTCTTCGTTCACTAAGTTGACTCAGAAAAAGGTCAAGTTTAAGTGGTCAGATGATTGTGAGAAGAGCTTCGTAGAACCAAAAACTATGTTAAATAGAGCTCCTGTTTTGACTCTACCAGAGGGTTCAGACTGTTATGTGATCGATTGTGATACATCTAGAGTCGGCCTAGGTTGTGTGTTGATGCAGTAAGGTAAGGTTATATGTTATGCTTCTAGACAGCTTAAGGTGCATGAGAAAAACTATCTAACTCATGACCTCGAGCTTGCAGTAATGGTGTTTGCACTTAAGATCTGGAGACATTACTTGTATGGTGTTCACATAGATGTGTTCATGGACCATAAGAGCCTTCAGTATGTGTTCACCCAAAAAGAGTTCAATCTTCGCCAGAGGAGATGGCTTGAATTCCTCAAGGATTATGATATGAGTGTGCATTACCATCCTGGTAAGGAAAATGTAGTAGCATATGCTCTTAGTAGACTACCTATGGGTAGTGTAACACATGTTGAGGAAGAAAGAAAGGAACTACAAAAGGATATTAACACACTTGCTCGCTTAGGAGTTCGTCTTATGAGTATATCAGATAATGGTGTAACAGTCCAGAATGGGTCAGAATCTTCATTGGTAGCAGAGGTTAAGGAAAAGCAAGACAGTGATCTCATATTGCTTCAACTAAGGGGTGCAATCCATCAGCAAAGGGTTGAGGCTTTCTCCCAAGGGGGAGATGGTGTGCTTCACTATCAGGGTCAATTATGTGTTCCTAAGGTGGGTGAGTTGAGACAGCAGATTCTTGTAGAAGCCCATAACTCTAGATATTCTATTTATCCAGGCGCTACTAAGATGTACCGTGATCTGCAAAAAGTCTATTGGTGAAATGGTATGAAAAGGTATATAACGGATTTTGTGGCTAAGTGCCCCAATTGTCAGCAAGCCAAGGTAGAACATCATAAACCAGGAGGTATGACACAATAGATCGACATTCTTACTTGGAAGTGGCAAATGATCAACATGGACTTTATTATAGGATTACCTCATACTCGTAGACAACATGACTCCATTTGGGTGATAGTTGATAGAGTTACTAAGTATGCACACTTTTTGGTGATCAAGACTACAGATTCGGCGGAGGACTACGCCAAGATTTACATTAATTAGATAGTCAGGTTGCATGGGGTTCCTTTGTCTATCATCTCAGATAGAGGTCCTCAGTTTCCCTCTCATTTTTGGAAGTCATTTCAGAAGGGTTTTGGTACTCAGGTTAATCTTAGCACAACATTTCATTCGCAGACAGATGGTCAGGCAGAGCGTACCATTCAAACCTTAGTGGACATGTTGAGATCTTGCGTGATCAATTTCAAGGGTAGTTGGGATGATCACCTTCCTCTTATAGAGTTTGCCTACAATAATAGTTACCATTCCAGCATTCAGAGGGTCCCTTGTGAGGCATTGTATGGGCGTAGATGTAGATCTCCAGTTGGTTGGTTTGAAGTAGGTGAAGCAGCCTTGATAGGGCCAGATTCAGTTCATGATGCTATGGAGAAAGTGGAACTCATTAAAGATTGACTGAAGACAGCCCAGTGTTGCCTGAAGTCCTATGCATATGTAAGGAGAAAGGAATTAGAGTTCCAAGTTGATGATTGGATTTTCTTGAAAGTGTCACCTATGAAAGGGGTGATGAGATTTGGCAAGAAAGGAAAGCTTAGTCCTAGATATGTAGGCCCTTAAAAGATCTTGAAGAGAGTTGGTAAATTGGCTTATGAGTTAAGAGTTGCCAGCAGAACTAGCAGCAGTACACTCGATTTTTCATATTTTGTTGTTGAAGAAGTGTGTGGGTGATTCATCATCTATTGTACCTTTAGAAAGTGTAGCTGTGAAGGATAGTCTCACTTAAGAAGAGGTACTAGTTGAAATCCTTGATCATCAAGATCGAAGGATGAGGAACACAAAAGTCGATTCAAGTAAGGTTTTGTGGAGAAGTCAATCTTTAAAAGGAGCTACTTGGGAAGCTGAAGCAGCCATGAAGGCCAAGTATCCTCACCTCTTGCCTTCCAATTCCATTCCATCTTGAGGTAATAGTTCCTCTTCAGTTTTTCATTCATTCATGTGTAGCTTCAGTCTTAGTATCATGTTCTTTTAGTTTGTACTTGCATTTTCGGCGTATTTGCATGTTCTTGGAACTTAGTTCAGTCAGAAATCAGTTTCCAGTGATTAGTGGTAGGGTTGCATCTCTTTCCCTCCATCTCCAGCTAGTTTATTCTTCATTCGAGGATGAATGTTCCCAAGGGGGAGATATTGTAACACCTCATATCTCAAAACGAAGAAAATCCTAGTTTCCAGAAAAATGGGTGCCAGTACCAACGAAACCCCCAACAGACCATAGGTAGGACCACAAACTGTATGTGGGGTTCCATCATTAAGGCCCAAGTCTTAATAGTCTCTGATCCCACCCACGGTTGACCAGTACAATCCATGGTTGGACCTACAGACCGAAGGTGAGGGTCAGCAGCTAGTTAGAGGGAAATTGCTGATGAATCAACTTCAAATGGTCATCACTCTTAGCACAAAAGGAATTAGGTGGCCCATAACCCACCTAATGATAGATAATTCAATCCTCTTTTCAATGCCACCAAGTTTGTTAAAATCCTATCTCCAAGTAAAAAGGTTATGCTCGTTTAAGTGAAGCCCTGTAGGGCAGACTTGATCGAAGACCCCAACCTACAGTTTTAGATCAACCCACAGAACGTAGGTCCATCTATGGGTGGCCTTCGATAGAATTAAGTTATGGTCGTTTTGGTCCTTTCCCCTATGCGTTGGGCACCTAAACTACGTCGTTTAACCCCTAAATTATGTCGTTTTACTCAGATTAAGCCTAACAACCTAGTTACAACATAAACAAAACTTTTATTCACCTAAAATCATCCAAACTAGAGCAAGAGAGAAGAAACAGGCGACTCAAACCCCTCCAGAGCAAGAGAGAAGAAACAGGCGACTCAAACCCCTCCAAGAACGCAATAAGTTTTCTTCAGTTCCAACCCCGAAATCGAAAGATTTCTCTATGAATTTCGTCACCAGGTATGTGGGATTTCACTGGTGGGTTCCTTTCACCCATTAAGTCCCCAGAATTTAGTCAGATTCTTGATTCCTTTCATATTATCTAGACCTAGGGTTTCTAGAATTTCAGCATATTATTATGAATTAGGAACTTTAATGTTCCTAATAAGATTATTATGATTTCAATATTGTTTTGTGTAGATTCTTTCATAAATTCAGAACCTAGCTATGTAGTTCATTTAGTTCATGAATTACACATGCTAGGTCAGATATTTCAAATATACATGCCTCAGATTTGAATGTTTTATTATCAGCATATTAATGTTGCATTTTCAATTAGCATGTCAATTTTGAGCTATCCAATATTAGAGAAATTCAGTCATAAATTATTAAATACATAATTAATTGGGAGAAGCTTAATACTGAGTGGACTAGGGTCAGTCACCTCAAGTCCCAGAATTACGTGCCTTGGAGGTTATAAGTCCCCTTTGTGGGCATCATTTTAGTGATCACACCAGTCATGCCTCTATACCTCTGGCAGGGTATATTGGGTCCTCTCAATGGGGCATATACATCGAACTCTACATTTAGCTCATGTGGTTTTATGTCGGTTATTAGTAGCTCTCACAATTCAATCAGACTCTATTGCATTGACCATGTTATTAGTTACAGTCAGATTTCAGCATCAACATGATATAAACTTGATCATTGCATTCAGTTATTTCATCCCCAGTATTCTCAGTTTGGTATCATGCTTATCTTGTATCATTGCTCAAATATATGCTTTGGTTCAGTTATGATTATTGTTCATCTCTATTATATCTTGCATGCTTGGTACCTTTAAAGTACTGACGTATACTCTGTGCTACATCTTCTCGTGATGTAGGTTCAGGTTCTCAGCTTCCAGATCACACATAGATCGGTTCCCAATCTTCAGTTCAGAAGCATCAGTGGTGAGTCCTCATTATTCGAGGTCGAGTGACATGATTATCCTCCTTTGCTTTTTGTTTTAGTTTCAGTTTTGCAAGATTTAGTTGGGGCATGTCCCAGCACTTCTAGTCAGTTAGAGGCTATTTTCAGACATAGTTATATTCATTTTTAGTACTTGAGTTTATTTCAGTATCTTAAACTCTTCTCAGCTTTATATATACATATTCATGCTTAGTATGGGTATTCCCCATCATTTCAGTTTTACTATGATTAAGCTTCTGAATAGTGTTTCTTGTTTCAGTTTATCTTTAAGTATGCTTATGATATGCCAGCAGGGTTAGCTTAGGGTTACTCTTGATCCTAGGTCTCGTGTCCGTGTCTAGGGGTAGCCTCAGGGCGTGACAGAAAATTGAGGATTCATAGGTGATCTTCTAGAATTGATGACATGTATAGTAATTGTTCAAGAATAGAAACATACAAAGATGAATTGAATTAGATTATAGTATATATATGATGGATCATGGCTAGTAATGATTGAGATTGAGCTTTTATGATGAAATATGGTTAGAATTGCTTAAGAATGAAGCTTGTGACTAGAATATCTTGTGATCTAGCTATGTATGATGACTGTATGAAGTAAAACTTTGAGAGTAAGGCTTGTAGTTATGAATGTTGACTTCTAGGTCTTTGAGAGTAAAGTTAATATGATGAATTATGTATGTTAAGTCTTTGAGTAAAGTCTATATGAGAATAGAAGATTAATGATAGAATTGTGGTGGAAGGCCTTTACCTACCTAATCTACGTTATGAATGTTGAATGCATAAAGTGATAGAATCACTTAAACATCGATTGATTGTCATGGACATCTTTCCATGAGACATGAATGTTGAGCAAGGCTTAATAACTAATATAAGGGGGTGTATGCTTAGCCTCAAATGGATATTGACAATGAGAAGGAAGTTCACACATAGTCGGGTTCGGGCTCCAAAAGAAAGGAGAACCACACCTAGTTGAGTCCATACTACCACAGAAAAAGGGGGACACCCTCACATAGTAGAGTCTGGGTTTCCTCAAAGTAGGTCTTATGAGATAGAAGCCTTCACCTAGTAAAGTCCGGGTTTTTAGTAGCTATCTCTATATCCAAGGGACTAAGACATGCTTAAAGAAGTATCTCGAAGTGTTCAAGAAGATGAACTAAGACATACTTAGAGAGGCATCTCATAGTGTTCCAAGAATAAATGAACTAAAACATACTTGAAGAAGTATCTCGGAGTGTTCAAAAGCATTAATGAACTAAGACATCCTTAAAGAAGCATCTCATAGTGTCCAAGGTAATAATGAACTAAGACATGCTTGAAGAAGCATCTCATAGTGTTCAAACCTAATAAGGAACTAAGATATGCTTAAAAGAGTACCTCATAGTATTCTAAGGTTTTATGAGAGGGACTAGTCCCTACCTAATGAGTTTGCATGACGGCCTAAAGTGATACTTAGTATGGGTAGGATTATGAGGTCTTATCCATACATTGCACAAGTATGACTTGAAGCTTCTTATGAAGTGTTTCTCTTATCTGATGTATGTTTAGCTTGGATTGTTTCTATAATTGCCTTCCATGATATGATTGACTAAAGGTGAGAGATTCCCTTGTGTATGAGAATCAAGCTAAGGATGAGATCAAAGGATGGTAAGTATGATTATGATGGCCTAAAAGTGGTACTTAGTGTGGGTGGGATTATGGGGTCTCATCCATGCATTGCACAAGTATGATTTACTTGAAAAGTAGTTCTCATATGTTATGAAGGACTAAGGGTTGGCATATGCTTATATTGTGCCTATGTTGAAGATTATCTATGACTATGTTATTGTCTCTTATGCTTATGGTTTATGTTTTATGAAGTATCTCTTATGATTATGGCATATATCTATGTTGACTAACCCTTATGTTATGCTCTTATGATGTTATGCTAGCTATCATATTTAGTAAATTGTGTACTAACGCTTACTCTTTCCTACATTCTCATCAAATGTAGGGTCCGGCGACATTGGGTTCTATTCTCGTGGCCAGATTCTTAGTAGGAGCAAGGAGTTGAAGATTTGGTGATTCCTCATAGCATTCGAGGATATATCCACCATTTCCTTTATGTATTTATTTTATGTTTTAGACTATTGTATGGACTATGTCCCAAGAGTTATTCAAAGTTGCTGTAGATGGTTTGAGACAATGTTAAGGAATTCCGCTTCATTTTATGAGACTTCGATTGTATGGAAAAAGTTTTAAAATTTTGCACTTTTCTATTATCTTATGTTATGATATGCTAAGTGGCTTGTATGAGACCCCCTCGGGGTCAAGTACGCCATGTTACATCTAGGGTGTACCCTTGGGTCGTGACAGTGGGTTTTGTAGACTTGGATTGTTCTTTGTTTTGTTTCTTTTCATCTTTTATTATTTCTGGTTTGTTAATCTGAATACAGCAGATAACAAGCTTAAGAAATTTAATATTGATGGTATTTTCTGTGGTAAGAAAATTACTTTAATTTTCTGTGTTCTTTTTGTTGAAAAAAAAAATAAGAAAAAGAGAATTATTTTATCATATGATAAAAGAGATTTGGGATGAATTAGTACTACTTTAGTATGTTCGAGTATATTTTCTATAGTATGTTTTCCTTGAATGAGTAAGATTATTTTTATTTTCTTCCCAAGTGCATTGAGGCATTGCACCCTTCAGTTTTCTTTTCAATAAAAAAAGTTATTTTGTGCATAAAGGTTAAGATATGCACTTTAATTCTTTTTTCTATATTCTTGGTTTTACATAACTGTGAGAAGAAGTAAATGAACAAATGTTGTCTCCTGATAATATTTGAACATGAGTTTAGTTTCTTGTAAAATTAAATATCTTCTTGAGGAAAATAGGAATATGATGGAAACTGAGCTAAACAAAAAAAATAGCAAGAAAAGTAACTTGCATGGAATCATTGCTAATAGATAGAATATGATTCAATGAGAGTAAAAATCAGGTTCTATCTTTATTTCCCTTTATTATTATTTTCTTTTTCTATCATTTATAAGTTATGAGATTTATTTCATAAATGTTAGGATAGATGGTCATTATGTAATGATCTCAGAATATGTCTTTATTATTATTAATATGTATTCTATTTAGAGGAGGAAAGAAAAAACTTTTGTAGTTTTCTACTCCATGTGAAATTTGATAGTGTTTGACTTTTGGAGACTAAAATCTTCTGATTTTTTTACTCCTCTGGTTTGAAGAATATAAGAACTTCATGAACAAATCAGATTGTTCATTGGTTTGAAAAATATAGAAATTTCACCAATTTGTTAAATACTCTGTTTGAATGAATATTCTGGTTTGAAGAGTACAAAATCTTCATCATGAATATTAAGGCTAAATGATTTGAAAAAGATAAAATTTTCATAGTTAGCTAGAAACAGTGTTGTATTTGAAGTTTCTGGAGATTAAAACCTTTTTTGGTTTATTACTTTGTCTGAATGTGAAACTGATTCGAAAAATATAAAAACTTCATCAGAATTCAAGGTTCATTTGGTTAATGATTAGAAGAATATAAAAACTTCATCGTTAAACTAGAAACAAGTAGTATAAAGATTGAATCTTTATAATACTAAGTGGTCTGTCTGGTTGTGACAGAAAGGGAAAAAAAATACTAGTAACATAAAATTAGTGATTTTTGTGCCTACAATGGGTGTTTCTATGGATTAATTCTCCAAAAGAAGACTTTGTGTTGCCAATGTGTATTTTGATGGTATACAATTTGAAAGCATGGAAAAAAATATGTGGAAAATAATTTCAAATACTTGAAAAATATTTTTGAGAACATATTTAAAATGTGGGGGGTTCTTTACTTTTGATAAAGACAAAATTAGATAATTTAAATTTGAAAGTACAAGATATGAAATTTAATGACATTCTTGTATTATGTTAGACCCACAAAATTCTTGGAGTATATTTGATATTGTGGTCGTTGAGTCTCTCTTTACTAGTATATGATATGACTAGTATAAAACCACAAAATTATATTACTCGTTCAAAAGAAGTGTGTTCTTTGATGAAAAAGTGTCACTTAAAATATTGTGATTTTTCATGAAAAGATATGTCTATTTGTATAGACATGAACATTGGTGAAAAGTGATCTGTTCTGTTTGTGTTGTAACACAAACATTTGGGTCATATTTCCTTCATTGGACTGAAGAGACTATGGTCATGGGTAATTCTATAACAAATTGAATGTTATGGAAAGGTCCTTCTGTAAAGGACATCTGGCAAGAAGCTGACTCTAAAACAATAACTGTATTTGACAAAGTTATAAAAAGTAAAGACAATATTTGTAGGAAAAAGTTACCTCACGGAAGGTCTTTTTTAAACTCAGTATTTTTGTCTGTTCTTACTTGCTTTAGTCAAACTGTTTGTGACATGAACGCTTGGGACATGTCAATTACAACACCTTGAAAAAAATTGATCAATGTAGAAGTTTTGCCTAACTTCTAGTGCAATAAATCAAAATGTCAAGTATGTATTGAATCTAAGTATGTTAAGCATACTTACAAATTTGTTGAAAGGAATTTTAATCCCTTAGAATTGATTTACACTAACATTTATGATATGAAGTCAACACCATCTCGTGGTGGAAAAAATGGTTCATAAATTTTATTGACAATTGCACTAGATAGTGTTATGTCTATTTGTTGAATGGTAAGGATGTGCTCTTTAAATTTTGTGATTTTAAACTTTCAAAAAGTCATAGATAAAATAAGGGTATCAAAGAGGATCTACTTTGTAGAATACACATGCATTAACTTATTAAAATCTTCCGATGCATATATGCAATAAGTTCAATAGAAAAGATCACACATGATGAGACGAATATAAAAAGAGATTATTGTGATTTAAAAGGTAACCACATGGAATCTAATTAAATATAAAAACAACTAATCAAATGTTCTTGAGGAAGCTTTTTGTCCGTACTGATTAGTACACAATCAAATTTATTAAAAACTACTCGTACAAAAGAATTGCAAAAATTGTTAGAAAAGACAAGCCGCATACCTTATTTGTATTGGTACAATTTAAACTAAAGTTCTATTCAATTGTATGCAAAAGCATCACGTTTTGTTTACACCTGATATAAAAAAAAAAAATTACATTATAAGTTGTTAAAACAAAATTTTAGTTGTAACTTTTCATGTGAAAGATGAAACACTTGAACATCAAATAATGAAGGGAAAATGACTTGATATACCCATCAACTTTGCCATTTAGTCCTGATAGAATGAAAGTGGTTCTTATAATTACTATAGCAATTATAAATACCTTTTATTATCTCCAAAGCACATACTAAACTGTTGTTCTTCTTCAAGGAACTCTGTTTACTTAACATTGAGCTCCAATAAACATTGAGATGTTATCCGCTAGTGTGTTGCACACTTTTACGTATTTGGCGGAATTAGCGAAAAATGTCAAAATAGCATAGCTGAACCTTGTATTGATGTTTAAATGATACAAGTCTTTGGTCTCTAAATGAAAACTATTATCAACTTTAGGTGTTTCCGTTGGTCCCCATTTACTACAACCCCCAAGTACCCTCAATTATTCAATTGACACTAGCAAACATAGTGGTTGGTCCCCATTTACTACAACCCCCAAGTACCCTCAATTATTCAATTGACACTAGCAAACATAGTGGTACCAATTACAAGTTCTTGTTTGCAAATTACTAGCAAAAGATCGAATCGTTTATATTGTCAAAAAATCATTTTGTGTTCTCATTGTTTTGCTTTCCAGATTTCAGAAATGGAGGTAGGCTTAGCAGTTGGTGGTGCATTTCTCTCTTCAGCTTTGAATGTTCTCTTTGATAGGCTTGCTCCTAAGGGTGAGCTGCTGAAGATGTTTCAGAAGCACACGAATGATGTTCGGCTCTTAAAGAAGCTGAGAATGACTTTGCTTGGTCTTCAAGCTGTGCTAAGTGATGCAGAGAATTAGCAGGCATCAAATCAATTTGTGAGCCGATGGCTTAATGAGCTTCGAGATGCTGTGGACACCGCTGAAAACTTAATGGAAGAGGTCAATTTTGAGGCTTTGAGACTTCAGGTTGTAGGTCAGCATCAAAATCTTGCAGAAACTAGCAACCAGCAAGTAAGTGATGATTTTTTCCATAACATAAAGGAGAAGTTGGAAGACACTATGGAAACATTGAAGGATTTGGAAAAGCAAATTGGCCGCCTTGGCTTAAAGGAGCATTTTGGTTCGACGAAACAAGAAACTAGAACACCTTCAACTTCTTTGGTTGATGATTCTGATATCTTTGGAAGGCAGAATTATATAGAGGATTTGATGGAGCGTTTGTTGTCTGAAGATTAAAATGGTAAAAATCTGGTTGTAGTTCCTATCGTTGGAATGGGCGGCGTGGGTAAGACAACACTTGCTAAAGCCGTTTACAATGATGAGAAGGTGAAGGACCATTTTGATTTGAAGGCTTGGTTCTGTGTTTCTGAGGCATATGATGCTTTCAGAATAACAAAAGGGTTACTTCAAGAAATTGGCTTAACGGTTGATGACAATCTTAATCAGCTACAAGTCAAATTGAAGGAAAGCCTGAAGGGAAAGAAGTTTCTTGTTGTCCTTGATGATGTGTGAAATGATAACTATAACGAGTGGGATGACTTGAGAAATCTTTTTGTACAAGGAGATTTAAGAAGTAAGATCATTGTAACTACACGTAAGGAGAATGTTGCCTCGATGATGGGTAGCGGAGCAATCAACGTGGAAACTCTGTCTAGTGAAGTATCTTGGGCTTTATTCAAACGCCATTCACTAGAAAACAGGGATCCTGAGGAACATCCAGAATTTGAAGAGGTTGGAAGAAAAATTGCAAACAAGTGCAAAGGGTTGCCCTTAGCTCTAAAGGCACTTGTTGGTATTTTACGCTGCAAATCAGAAGTGGATGAGTGGAGAGACATTTTAAGAAGTGAAATTTGGGAGCTTCCAAGTTGTTTTAATGGTATATTACCAGCGTTGATGTTGAGCTACAATGATCTTCCTGCACATTTGAAGCAATGTTTTGCTTATTGTGTAATATATCCCAAAGATTATCCATTCTGCAAAGACCAAGTTATTCACTTGTGGATTGCTAATGGTCTTGTACAACACTCTCGTTCAGGTAATCAATACTTCCTTGAGTTGAGATCAAGATCACTATTCAAAATGGTTCCAGCATCTTCCGAAAGAGACGTAGAGAAATTCTTAATGCATGACCTTGTATTAAGATCCTTCACTATTCAATGAAGGATCTCATATGTTGGAACAAAGTCGGCACATGTCCTATTCCATGGGACAAGGTGGTGACTTTGAGAAATTGAAACCTCTCTCCAAATCAGAGCAGCTGAGGACATTGCTTCCAGTCAGTATCTATAACTCATCGATAAGTAAGAGGGTGCTGCATAACATATTTCCAAGACTAACATCCTTAAGGGTATTATCGTTGTCAGGTTATGCGATTGTTGAGTTACCAAATCACTTATTTATCAATTTAAAGCTCCTGAGATTTTTGGATATTTCTCGGACAGAGATTAAAAGGTTACCAGATTCCATTTGTGTGTTGTATAGCTTAGAGACACTTCTCCTATCATCTTGTGATTATCTTGAAGATCTACCGCTAGAAATGGAGAAGTTGATCAACTTACATCACCTCGACATTATCAACACTTTTCTCTTGAAGATGCCATTATATCTGAGCAAGTTGAAGAGCATCCATGAGAGCCAAGTATCTTCCAGGTGGTAGTGATGGATCTCTATCAATTCTAGAGTTGCAAAATGTGGTTGATAGATAGGAAGCTGTGAAGGCAAACACGAGAGCGAAGAATCATGTTGAGAAGTTATATTTGGAGTGGAGTGAAAGTAGTGCCGACAACTCACAAATTGAAAGAGACATACTTGATGAGCTATGCCCACACACAAACATAAAAGAAGTGAAAATCACCGGATATAGAGGGACAAAATTTCCAAATTGGCTAGATGATAATTCATTTCTTAATCTAGTGAAACTGTCTCTTGTCAACTGCAAGGACTGTGATTCCTTGCCAGCACTAGGGCAACTCCCTTCTTTCAAATTCCTTTCCATTAGAGAGATGCATCGTATAATAGAGGTGACGGAAGAATTCTTTGGTAGTTTGTCCTCCAAAAATCCATTTAACTCTCTTGAGGAGCTTGAATTTGAAGATATGCTAGAGTGGAAGAATTGGCACATACTAGGAAGTGTCAAGTTCCCTAAACTTGGGAAGCTTTCAATTAAATATTATCGGAAGTTGATGGGGAAGTTGCCTGAAAATCTTTCTTCTCTGACAAAATTGAGAATTTCAACATATCCTCTGGTCATTTTGGAGACACCTATCCAACTTTCAAGTTTAAAAAGGTTTGAAGTTATTGATTCTCCTAAGGTTGAAGTTCTTTTTGATGATGTTGAACTGTTTCTCGAGTATTTGATACTGCAAAAATGTGATTCTATATCACCTGAGTTGGTCCCAAGAGCGCGCTATTTGGGTGTTGAGAGTTGCCCCAACCTTACTATGTTTTTGATTCCTATTGCGACTGAAAATCTCAGTATTTGGAATTATGGGAATGTTGAAAAACTTTCAGTGGCATGTGGGGGGAGCCAGATAACATATTTGGAAATACGAAGCTGTTTGAAGCTGAAGTGGCTGCCAGAACGTATGCAGCAACTCCTTCCATCTCTTAAGGATTTAACTCTTGAAAATTGCCCAGAAATAGAGTCATTTCCTGAAGGAGGATTGCCCTTCAAGTTACAACGACTTGAGATCATTAAGTGAACGGACGAAAGGAGTGGCGTTTACAGAAACTCCCCTGTCTAATAGAGTTAGTGATCGAACATGATAGCAGTGACGAAGATATGGAACATTGGGAGTTGCCTTGCTCTATTACAGGTCTTACCATAAGAAATATGATAACAATAAGCAGCCAAGTTCTAGAAAGCCTCACCTCTCTATAATTACTTAATACTTGTAATTCAACTCAAATTCAATCACTGTTGGAACAAGGCTGGCTTTCTTCCTCTCTTTCTGAGCTACATTTACATCACCATCATGAGCTCCATTCACTAGGTCTTCGGAACCTCACTTCTCTTCTAGGTCTACACATCAACAATTGCCCTAATCTCAAATCACTTTCTGAATCTGCACTGCCCTCCTCCCTCTCTGTGCTGACCATCCATGATTGCCCAAAGTTCCAATCCCTTCCAGTAAAAGAGATACCCTCCTCCCTTTCTGTGCTGAACATCAGAAATTGCCATAATTTCCAATCTCTGCTACATCTACACGTCAGCGATTGCCCTAATCTCCAATCACTTTCTGAATCAGCACTACCCTCCTCCCTCTCTAAGCTTACCGTGGGAAATTGCCATAATCTCCAATCACTTTCAGAATCAGCACTACCCTCCTCCCTCTCTGAGCTGACTCTCCTTGATTGCCCTAACCTCCAATCACTTCCAGTAAAAGGGATGCCCTCTTCCCTTTCTAAACTATCCATTTTCAGATGCCCATTGCTCAAACCACTACTAGAATTTGACAAGGGGGAATACTGGCCAAATATTGCTCAAATTCCCATCATATATATTGATCGGGATTACCTATGATGATTAAAACGAATGGCTCTCCAACACATGTAAGTTATTCTTTTCCCTCGGAATTTTTTATTTTTGCTTACTTCCCTTTGCTCTTTTGCTAATTCATTTCCTATTCATAATCTTGTTGACCAGTGTGGAACGTCTATTGCTCAAACCACTTCTACTGATCAAAAACTGCTCATATTTCCACCATAAAAATGTTGATTGAGAGGACATGTAATCATTAAACAAGTGGTGTTTCTGTAAGTTATTCTATTTCCTTAGTATGTTTGGATTATTGGTTAAATCTTTTTGACCAGTGTGTAGCATCTATTGCTTCTATGAAGTCGAGGAAATATCTTTAGATCAAGATCAAATCTTTATATTTACATTGAAACATTGTAAAAGAAATCTAGTTTAGGTAGGAATTGAGATAATTTGCTCCAGAAAGTTGATTACTTAATATGTCAGCAGGTCTTTGGAGATTCACCACAATAGCAATTCATATATTCTTGTGACAAATCTCACTCTTCATCTTTGTTGACTATTAAGACTCTATTTTCTTGTCTATTAACCTATCTTCTCTCTCGAATCTTGAAGACCGGAATATTATTCGTTATCATGACAGTTGATCCGCATTTTTCGTCTCTTCTATAGAGATAAAGGGTCCAAGAAATCCAACCTCATTTTTCGTCTCTTCTACATAGATAAAGGGCCCAAGAAATGTAACCACACTTTCTCAATCAGGTAGCCAAGACCTTGATAAGAGTTACATGAAGCTTGAAATTTAAAGAAATTGAATACGACTTTGAATGCCTGCTTCCATTATTTACGCCATGTTGTACCACATTGATTTCAAGTTGGGAAAATACTCAAATATGTCATCAAACTTTGAAAAAAGCCTCATCTGTTAAAAGTTTGATTCATCTATGTCATTTTCGCTTGAGAAAAAATTCATCCATCTCATTATTTGTTAACTGAAATGCCCTAGAATATGATCCAAACTTTAAACGAATGGCATACATGAGTCTTTTCTCAAAATTCGATGATTTATATGAACATTTTCCCTATTAAAAAATGGAGAAGGACCTAAAATGCGCCTCTACTATTTGAATTGGTACAAAACTACCATGCATCCACCTTTTAGCCCACAAATACCCCTGGCGTCAACCTTATGGCTCAAAAATACCCTCAATATTAACTCTTTGGCTCATATTTAGACTTATTTTTAGCACTTCCCCGGAAGTAAAAATCATTAAATATTTATTTATTATGTTGCCTAATTTGATTGGTCCAAATTTAAATCCTTCTAAAATAAATATCAGAAACCACATATGATTCATATTTTTGATCTGAAACACTTCAAAGTAATATTTAAAAAATTATTAATTTCATGATATCTTCCTATTTAGCTATTTTAAATCAACCCCCAATTTATTATAACCCAACTCATAACTAACAGATCCAATTGATATACATACTCGTCCCGTCTGATTGTCCATCCAAAAATATATTACTATTAATTTATTTATATAAAATATCCAATTGTCTTGTTCATTTTCTCTTTTAATTCTTTTTTTAATCTCTTATTCTTAATTAGGATATCACTGACTCAAAATTTGAAATGAATTTACATGTTTATATTCTTTTAGTTTTTATTATTATCATGGTGGAGGTAGGGGTGGAGATATAAGAAAAGTTTATTTTCATTCTTTTATTTTGGATTTTGGGTATACACAAAAGAAAACAATAGTATACATACATAGTTGCTTAATGAAATCATCGGGATAAGTCACAAGTACCCCCTAGACTATGATCGAAATCTCAGAGACACACCTAAGCTTAACTAGGGTCTTATTACCCCTCAATTTTTTCATATTTTTGTGCACCTTTTGTGCTGACGTGACACCTTCAACCACCCAAGTTTGTTGTGTTTGTACACACGCGCCTGCCACGTATGTAAATAATTTTTTATGTGTAGAGAGTACATGACTAACTACTTTTTTATTTTTTATTTAATGTGGAACACAAAATCAAACCAATCATATGAGCCTATACATTAAGTAATTTCAAATATTTCAACGGAGAAGGGCCTAAAATTCCTTTAAACTATAAGATGTGGTATAATATTGCCCTCCATCACCTTATGAGTGTGGACCATTAGAAATAAGGGTATTTTGAGTCAAACGGTTGACATTAGGGGTATTGCGGGGCCGAAAGGTAGACGAAGGGTAAGTTTGTACCAATTCAAATGGTTGAGACACATTTAGGCCGTTCCCCGTTAAAAACAAGATTTAATTAATGGCAGCCGAATCATAATTGACTACGTTTAAAAAATAATTTTGTAAAATCAAAACCATGTTCAGTTAATAAATAATGGCATGGATGAGCCTTTTCTCAAACAGAAATGGCAAAAATAGACCAAAATTTTAACGGATGACATAAATGAGTCTTTTCTTAAACTTCGATGACATATTTGAGTTTTTTCCCTCTCAAGTTTGATGCGACTGCATTATTACATAAGTTTTTTTTGTGTGTATTGGTATTCAAAGATCCAAATTATTACATCAATTTTTTGGTTTTGACATTCAGAGAACTTTGGAGATTATGAAGTTTCCTTCAAATTATGTTCATTACTCAACCTCAAGTGAAACCTCAGAGCTAGTGCAGAGTCAATGAGGTATATCCTACTTGAGATGTTTTCAAGGTTAGATAACAAAAATTAAAGAAAGAAACAATTTCAGTTTAAAAGAATGGAGGAACTTTCTCAATAACTAACAAAAGCATAAATAGATTTACCTCTTTTTTGTTGCATATGTGATGAACAATAACATCCATCAACAATTATACATTAGAATAACGAAGTGTATGGATTAATATAAAGCGACAGTGATGAGCAATATAATTACATTCACCAATAATCATCCATCAACAATTATACATCGGAATAACAAAGTGTATGCATTAATATAAAGTGATTTTGAAAACAACTTTTTGGTATGTATAATTATAAGTCAGGAATTATAAAAGTCATTTAAAAATTGATGATATATATAACATTTATGAGAATTAGATTGGTTAAAGTTGGGATCTGTAAAGTTACTGATTAAAACCTAAATATGTGTGCCATATTAAGATGTATGGTAATTCAAAGGACATTTTGTTGTTTAAAGTTTAAGGGCAAAGAGACATGATTATAGGTAGTTACTAAACACAAGTTAATATCACCTTAATGCAAAATAAAATATACATGGACAATTAAATTTGAAATAACTATAGGTTTTATACATGGATAAAGAAAAAAAATAGGTCAAATTTCTTAATCTATTACTCAAAATTGATACTCACAAATTGAAAAAGATCGATCCCTTGGCAACCCACCATAAGGAAGATTTAAGAAGTAAAATTCCGAGTAATTTATTCACTCACCCCAAGTACAATAAGACATTGTTGTTACATAAGTCCCAGACATGCAAAAATCAATAATTAAACTAATCACTGACTGATGAATTCTTTTGCAAAAGGTTGAAATGCTTCTTGATCTTCAATCCTTTATCTAGAGGAAAGAAATTTGTCTTTTTTATTTGATCCTTCTTAATATTTTTGTGTTCTTCTAATTGGTATTGTCCATTTTGGACAACTTCCACTTTTATGCCATATCTCCCTGGGTAAATGGATAAACAAGGCTACAAGTACATGAGTGAAAGAGGAACTATGAAAGTGACTAAAGGGTCTTTAGTCATGCTGAAGGCCAAGCTGGGGGATGGCCTCTACACACTTGCAGGAACCACCATTATTAAGTCTGTAAATGCATCTACAGTGCAGTTATCTAATGACGACAAGGAAAAATTATAACACATGAGACTAGGTTATATGAGTGCACGAGGACTGGAGATATTGAGAAACCACAACTTTTTGAATGGTGAAAAGATCACCACACTTGAATTTTGTGAGCACTGCGTCTTAGGAAAGCATAAAAAGGTCAGCCTCATCAATGGCAAGCACACTAGCGGGAGAGGTGCTAGACTACATCCATTCATATTTATGAGGTCTCTCAAAGTTTCCATCGAAAGGAGAAAGAAGTATCTTCTCACATTCATCGATGATTTTTCATGAATGTTTTAGGTGTGTTTCTTGAAGAAAAAGGGTGATTCTTTTGAAGCATATAAAGAATGGAAGAGATTGGTTGAAAAATAAATGGAGAGAAAAATCAAGTATCTTCGCACAGACAATGGCTTGGAGTTTTGTAGTGAAGAGTTCAATGCTTTTTTCAAGGTTCATGGATTGCAAGACATAAAACGGTCAGGCACACACCACAGGAGAATGGAGTTGTCGAGAGAATGAACATAACTCTTCTTGGGATGGCTCGTTGGATGCTTTTACAAACCAAGATGTCCAAAGTATTATGGGTTGAAGCAATTCATACTACCTCTCATATTGTCAATCGATCTCCAGCATCAGTGGTTGACTTTAAGACTCCAAATGAAGTATGGTTAGGTAAACCCAATAACTATTCATACTTGCGAATATTTGGGTGTCCATCTTATTATCATGTTAATGAAGAAAAGCTTGAATAAAGGGCTAAGAAGTCCATATTCGTGAGGTATGTAGATGGAGTAAAAGGGTATAAACTTTGGTGTTTGTTTTTACTCAAATTTGTAGCTAGTAGAGATGTTACCTTTGATGAATCCTTTATACTTGATCCTTGTAAAGTTTATGTGGAGTTCTCAAGAAAGGAGAACAACGAGTAGGTGGAGCTACTGATGGAGCTTACCAAGGAACAGGATCAAGAAACTCAAGTTGATAAGTCAAAAATGCAGATCTTGAAGAACTTGTTGTCAATGAACCATACACAATTGCGAAGGGAAGGTATAAAAGGCGAATATATAAATCAGAACGTCTTATATAGCAAGAAAATCTGATTGCATATGCATTCGTAGCTGCGGAAGAACAAATTAAGGATCTTGAGCCCTACTCATATGTTGAAAACACTTCTTGCAAGGATGTTGCACAATGGTAGCTATCCATGATGGAAGAGATGGAGTCTCTTCACAAAAATGAGACATGGGTCTTAGTTAAAAAGTTAAAGGGAAAAGGACAGTTGGATGCAAATGGGTCTACAGAAAGGAAGAGGGTATTCCAGAAGTGAAAGATGCTAGATTCAAGGCGAGATTGGTTGCAAAAGGTTTCAGTCAAAAGGAGGGAATTGCCTACAATGAGATCTTCTCTCCAGTCGTAAAACATAGCTCAATTCGCGTGCTACTAGCATTAGTTGCACAATTTGATTTAGAACTTCTGCAGTTTGATGCCAAAACTACTTTCTTACATGGTGATCTAGAAGAGACAATCTATACGGATCAGCCTGTAGCTTAGGGAAAAGAAGATCATGTATGCCAACTGAAGAATTCTTTGTATGGTTTAAAGCAATCCCCTAGATAGTGGTACATGACATTTGATGCATTTTTGACAACATATGGATTCTCGATGAGTGCATTTGATAGTTGTGTGTATCACAAGAAGATGTCTAGTAACTCTATGATTTATCTATTGTTGTATGTTGATCATATTCTTATAGTTTCTAACAATATCACAAAGATAAATATTTTGAAGAAACTTTTAACCAAGGAATTTAACATGAAGGATTTGAGAGCTGCAAAGAAAATCCTTGGAATGGAGATTTCAAGAGAAGACGGTGTTGTACACCTTTCTTAGAAGAGGTACATCAAAAAGGTTCTTGAGGTATTCAATATGCATATGAGCAAGCCTGTAAGTACACCGTTAGATTCTCATTTCAAGCTTTCAGAGTCACAGGTGCCTCAGTCTATGGATGAGGTGGAACATATGTCAAAGGTTTGCCATATGGTGTGCACACGTCCAAATATTGCTCAATTTGTAAGTGTGGTAAGTAGGTACATGGAAAATCCAGGAAAAAGGCACTGGGAAGCTATCAAGTGGATGTTGAGATATCTCAAAGGAGCTTCTGATGTTGGCGTAACCTTTACGAAAAGTGAAGGTATTTCAATTCTTGGTTATGTAGATTCTGATTATGAAGGGGATCTTGATAGAAGGAGGTAACACAACTAGATACATCTTTAGTCTCATTGGCAGTGTCGTTAGTTGGAAATCGACTTTAAAGTAGATTGTCGCTTTGTCTACAACAGAGGAAGAATAAATGGCAGAAACATAGGAAGTGAAGGAAGGTATCTGGTTGAAAGGTTTGGTGGCAGAACTGAGTTTGGTTCAGCTGGAATCAACTCTAAGATGTGATAGTCAAAGTGCTATTCATTTGATTAAAAATCAAAGATTTCATGAGCGCACCAAACACATTGATATCAGATTCCATTTCATTTGAGACGTCATCGAATATAGAACTATCAAGGTTGAGAAGGTTATCACAGACGATAACGCTGCAAACATGTTGACCAAGATAGTCTCGCTTGCTATGTTTACACACTGCAAGAACTTGGCGGGATTATGCATCTATTGATGCAACTCGGGGAGAACAACTGTTAGGTGGAGCTAGTATGTTTAACAAAGGTTTGATTCTTCTTGTTTTTTACAATGGGATTGCCCAGTAAGCTTAGAAGTTTTGGTTAGAGTTGTTTATACGCATGCTCGAAACGCAAACCAAGGTGGATATTGAAAGAGTTGATTTGGTCCTTGTGGAATCAAACTTAATGGAGGATGAATTAATATGAAGATTTGGTAGGAAGATAATTCTTCATTAGTACAAAATAAAAAGTCAAGATAGTATCTTTGTAGGTGAAATTTAGGTAAACCATAAAATGGTTTCACATGTTTAACCTTGACATTTTGTCACATAGTGATGTCATGCATGAAATCAATAGGAAGAATTCATTCCTATAAATAGGTAGCTCTAAATTCATTTTCATGACAACCTCTCACTTGCCTTCTCATGTTCTAAGGCATTTGATCTTCTCTCTTATAGTATTTCATTTGTATGGTGAAATAAATATTGATGCAGTTGTTCTCTAGTGGACGTAGAATCATTATGATTCAAACCACGTTAAATATTGTTGTTCTTCTTTATTCTTTATTTTCACATTTCCGCTAACAACAATACTACTTAATTTTGAGATACTAACATGGTATAATCTTGGATGAACAATTGGTCAAGTTGGCTTACAAAAATGAACTTTATCATAGCTAGTGAAAATGTGATCTAAGATTATGGAAGTTTTCTTCTTGTGTAATGTGTATGGACTTTAACATATTACATCTAACTTCTCAAACTGATTAATTGGATACCTTGACATGCTAACAACAAGTTAAATATGTACACTAATGTTGTAAAATAATCAATGTTAAATTGTATGGATAGCGATGAAAGATAGAAGTTAGTTACCTCTTCTGTTCTACTAATGGCAAATCCAAGTTTGACATCATTTTTTTTTTATTATAATGTCAATAGGAATCTCTCCTCCAAGTGGGGAAAACCAAAGACGATTTGCTCGAATAACACCAATATCCACTCCATGGTAATCTTCAAAACCATACAAAATTACATTTGCAAGGTTTGATAAATCAAAACGTGATCCAACACTTACACTGCAAGAAGCTGTCTCCCCTGATATCTAAGAGAAAAGAAGTACAAAGAAATGTTAACTATTGTTCATAACTTGATTTTACATAGATTAATATTCAATTATTAATATATTTTCCATTTGTAGCAGAGTTTAGCAAAAAGTATTAAGCATATTACTGTTGGAGTCCCACATCTTATTGTTTGGAAAGCTATAATTGTATAGTAATCAGAAAATATTTTCTCTTAGAATAGGACAGACTTACATAATATACATTTATAACAATATATACTCCACTCTAGGATAGGACTCTAACCCTACAATTGCATCATTCAATTAGTAGAGAATACTATTCTAGCGTGGTATCAAGAGTAATCGTTTAATTTTTTTTCCGTGCTCTTTGCTTTCTTTATACAAGTACCTTGTTACCTTCCAGCACTCCTCTTGTCTTTTTGTTTTCTCTGCACAGGTATTTGTACCTTTGTACCTCTTTATTTATTTCTCCATTGTATTTCTGTCTACTCAATGAATTCACAAACATCCTTGTACGATCTGCTCTCCACAAAATTGGATGGTTGCAATTTTATCTATGGGAATTTCACTTTGGAATTTTTGTTCAAGGAAAGGACCTTTTTGGGTGGTTAGATGGTTCTGATTGTCCGCCAACAAATGCAAAAGAGTTGGATGTCTGAAATTGAATAAAACAAAGGTAATCGCTTGGATGCCAAATTCTGTACATGCTGACATCTCTATGGGACTTAGAGTGTATTGTTCTACTTTAGAGATATGGCTCCACCTGCAAATGTCTACCAACAAAGCAATCTGGCATGAGAGTTTGAAGTAGAACGCAACATTGTCAAATATACAAGGGGGACAAGAATGTTCGATCCTTTCATATTGCCTTGTAGATACTTTGGTCAGAACAAGATCAAATTTCTGGGCGAAATATGTCTACAACAGGGCTCAAGGAGGTGTTGAGAGAACAACAAAAGATAAGGATGGTGCAGTTCTTGATGAAACTCCATCCTGAATTTGAGTCAAATTCGTGGAAGTTTGTTGAATAGAAAAGTCACACCTACTTTTGATGTTGTGTTGGCAGCCGTCTTGTGTGAATAGACCAGGCTTGGAACTCAAGATGCCATGGAATCTTTGCCATTACCCGTTGTTGCATTACTTGCACAAAAATCAACTACCGTTACTTCAGCGAAAAATACTAAGAGAAGTGTTCAGTGCTATGAATGCCATGACTTTGGTAACATAACAACCAATTTTCCTAAAACAAAAAAGCTTTGTGCTTAATGCAAGACTACTGACTTTCAGATTTTCGCTGTCGTCCAAATCCTTCGTGGCCTGCTTACCAAGCATACCAAGCATACTTCACTAAACAATTTGGTTCCTTCCCTTCTGGATATGATCTTGAAATGTTGATCCGCTAATCCATAGCAGTTGCCCTTCTCGGAGCCATCTCAAGTGCACTCTCAGCATCCTCATGTATAAGTAATTGTAATAAATCTGCTTAGCATCTAGATTCAGGTGCTTCCAATCATATGACTGGAGATTTGTCCCAAGTTTCTTCATTGTACGATGATATTTCTAAACATGTTATTCATATGAAAATGGGCTTTGGGTATTGGTTCTATTAGAAATCTGTCTAACATTCGTTATGTACCAAATTTGAAGGCTAATTTGGTTTCGGTAGGTCAGCTAGTTGATCAAAATTGTGTTGTAAAATTCTCACCCAATGATTGTATTATTCAGAATCTGAAGATTGGGATGACCATGGCCAAGGGGCGTAGAGTTGACAAATGTTTCTTCTAAAGTCGGTTCATCGTCATTTGCATCATTGTTTCTTTCAATTTTTGCCACGGATGTTACTCGCTCGAATAAGTTGCTTACTCTTTGGCATAATATGATGGATCATCCTCATTCCTCTCGGCTTCAGCACATGCTCAATCATGTCTTCCAGCAAAACTGTCATTCAATATAGTCTCCCATTGACATATTCTAATTGTGCCGGTGCAAAAAGTCACAAGCTTCCTTTTCCATCCAGTTCATCTTCTTATGAAGATCTATTTGATTTGGTGCATAGTGATGTTTGGGGTTCTTCTCCTATTTTGTCAAGGATGGGATATAAGTACTCTGTTTTATTTATTAATCATGTATCGAGATACACATTGGTGTTTTTTATTCGAATTAAATGAGGTTTCGACTCTTATTATGAATTTTGTTGAGTATGCTTATACACAAAATCATAAAAATACTTTGTTCTGATTATGGGCCAGGGGGGGGGGGGGCACACTAAGACTAATCTTGTTGATTTTTTCAAAAACAAAGAAATTATTTCCCTACACACTTGTCCTCATACTCCGGAACAAAATGGAGTCATAGAAAAGAAGAATCAACATGTTTTGGAAACTACATTGGCTTTGTTAGGTACATCTAATATGCCTCAGAGTTTCTGGCCTGAAGCAGCACATACTTTTGTATATTTGATTAATAGATAAACTTCCTAAGTCATTGCCAATGAGACACCGTACTTCAAATTATTTCATAAGAAGCCTGATTATTCCCACTTGCGAGTTTTTTGGCTATGTTTGCTTTGTCCATCTTTCAGCACGTGAATGACAAAAGCTTTCAGCAAAGGCAGCACACTGTATTTTTTTGGGCTACCACGACACACAAAAGGGGTATCTCTGTTATGATGCATCTTGTTGTCAGCTTTGTATATCCAAGCATGTAATTTTAATTTATTTTTAATTTTCTTACAAACACAATTCTAAACATGCTTCAGAATCTGTTTCTTTTTTTACAAGTTTGATGATGATGTGGTAGCTATTGTTCCTCCGAAGCAGCCCATGAACTATGATCACGACGATCTTCATTCCTCCTCTCCTTCAGGTATTGACTCTACATCCTTTTCCTCATCTTCGGAAGAGGAATCATCTCATCTAGTTACTTCCCCATGCCGATCTAGTAGGATATACCCGCCATGATCCTGAACGGCTCGCTTACTCTCTGAGGAAATTTGGTAAGTCTCATGTCATGAATACCACACTACATTCTATTGACGTACCTACATCTTACTCTCAGGCTTCTACATAAATTTGTTGGAAAGAGGCAAAGTTGGAAGAGCTTCGTGCATTGAATGAAAATTCTACTTGGGACTTTGTTGATAAACCAATAGATGGAGTTCTCACAGGAAGTAAGTGGGTGTATTCCATTAAACTTAAGGCAGATTGTACAATTGATCACTACAAAGCTCGACTGGTTGCTCAAGGGTACAAACGGAGAGTTTTGCACCTGTTGCTAAGATGACAATGGTATGGTCATTATTAAATATGGCTTCATTAAGAGGCTGAAGCGTATATCAGAGAAAAAATTTATGGTGGTAGAGCCACAAGTATGACATGGTGTGAGGGATTACTTTTTAATAAAAAATTTGTGGATCCTACTTTTTTATTTACTTTATTATTTCTCTCTCCTACCTTTACTTAATTTTTATGAATAAAAAGTTGTGTGAGTCCTATTCTTCTTATTTTACATTGGTATTCTCTTTCCCTTACATTTAACTCCACAGACGTTCTATTCTCCATTTTTTTCTTTCCCTTTTTAAAAAAAATTAATTCTTCTTTACTCTAAATTTGTAGTTGTTCAGATCAGGAGATGTCACACCCCTTTTCGCGCACGACAGTAAGGGTTTTTTCCAATTTAAGTGACGGTATTGATTAGGAATTATTTTGTTTATTTTTCAGAGTCGCCACTTGAAATAGAGTTATGGTGTTCCAAGTCACCTTTTTTTAAATCCCTAACCAAAAGGAAATGACTCTTTATTTTGGTCTGCGAACTAGAAATTCGAGTAAGGAATTATGTTGACAGAGGGGAAGGTATTAGGTATCCCTCGAGTCCCGTGGTTCTAACATGGTCGATTTATTGACTTCTACTTACTTTTAAATTATTTTGGATATATTTTATATGCTACAGTTTCACTCATATTTTCATTGTTGAACTTTTATTTGGTCTTGACGTTTAGAGACATAATTGTCTTCTTTGCATCACACTTATTAACTTTAGTTAAAAGTGTTATTTTAAGTTAATGAAATATAATTATATATTTGGACAAGGTGCGTCACCGCATCCTTGAGTTTATTTTGATGTCTCAAAAAAAAGATGTGCAACCACATACTTGATCGAAACAAATATGTTTAATGAGTCATATATCCGTCCTAATTGCTAGAAAGCTTAAGCGTATTATTAGTGACTAAATTATTTTATACTATTTATATGTATGAATACTATTTAAATAATAAAAGTCTAAAATCTTAAACAAATAAAAAAAGTTATTTTCATATTCAAATTTGATATAGATGCATTTATGTTTTAAGTATACTTGCTAGCTATAACAAAAGACATTAAAATAAAATAAAAATTTGTAACTCCTCATCTCTTAATTTTTCTAAAATTAACATTTTTAATATTAGATAAAGTTGACTAAACAAACTATTAGAATAATTCTTGTAGACATTTAGTTGTTTGTGATTGGACACAAGAGGTACTTAATTGATAACAACATATGGTACAAAATTAAAAATAATGTACAATAGAATATATAGGAAATATTTCAATATTATTGTGTCAAAATTAAACACACCTAAATTTCGAGTAAATTTCATAACATTGAAATCAAGTATTATATAATCATAAAAATCAAAATATACAATAAAATTAAACGGTACCTCTTGCAAAAATTCAATTCATGAAAAGGAAACAATCTTAATAAGGAATCACGAACTCAAAACCACAAAAATGAACCTCGACCTCACTTTGGTTTGTGAGTGAAAGAAATATAAAGTGGGGGGTGTTTTTGGTTGCTGATTTTTCTTTTTCTCGTGTCAGTGTGTTTCTAAGAAAGAAAAGGTTTTGCTGTGTGTTGTGGATTTTTTGGTAGTGTGCATCTGTGCATATATGTTGGTTGTCCTTTTTTTTTTTTCTTCATTTTCTGTACGTTTTGTGTGTGTGTGTTTGATGAAAATATTTTGGTCTCTGATTGTATTTTTGTGCTGTGCGTGTGTGCATATATGTTAGTTTGTAGTATGTTTTTTGGTAGTGTGCAGATTTTGGGTTTTTTTTCTTGCTGCCGTGGTGTGTGTGTTTTTGTTTTTTTTTTTTTCTTTTGGTCGTAGGTAGTATATGTAGTAGTGTTGTAGTATGTGTGTGTGGTGTTCTGAATGTGTGTATTGTAGTTAATGTGTTTTAGTAAATAGGTGTGTGCAGACGTGTGTTGTTTGTGGGTGTAGGGTGTGGTGAGTGGAGTAGTGAAGGGGTGAGGTGGGTATTGTGAGGGATTGATGGGAGATGGATATGGGTAGTGGTTTTATTTAAATTATTATTATTTTTTAATAATTAATATATAAAATATAATATAATATAATATTATTTAAATATTTTAATAAAACATTAAGCAAGTAATAATAAATTATAATTAAAAAATATTGCTTATTTATTAAACTAAATTAAAAGAAAACATATAATCTTTTATAAATTTTCATTTCTTTTTTAAACAATTGAAAAAAATAAAACTTATCAAAAAATGTGATTATGTTTTTGTTGTTTTCAAATTCTTTAAAATAAAGCTAATAAAATAAGGTAAAGGTTAAAATATTTAATTTAATTTTTTATAAAATATTTAAGCTCTAAAAATGGTGTAAAACATAAGTTCGGTCAAAAATTACATGTCTACAGGAACATGATAGACTTCTATAATAGTCCTCACTATTCCATCATGGTAGCGAACACGAACTAAACCAATGCCAACTATTTTACAAGTTGCATTATTTCCCATTAATACAGTTCCTCCACTTGTTTCATAGCTGCTAAACCAATCTCTTTGGAATGTCATATGTAGAGTACAAACAGAGTCTAAGGCCCATTTGTTGTCATAGACTCCACGATTGCATGATGTTGTTATTACATAATCATCTTCAGAATCATGTACTTGATTAACAATGGATGCACTCACCTTTTATTTGGACTTTGACATAGGGCAATCTCTTCAAAGTGCCCCTTCTTGTGACAGCCCCAACACTCCGCATTCTTCTTGTTCACACAAGACTTTGATCTGTACTTTGATTTGCTCCTTCCCTGTTGGCTAGTACGACCTCTTATAAAGAGCCCACTAGCTTCTTCACCTTTGTCTCCTTCAAAATGATTCCGCACATCACAAGAGTTAAGCGCTTGCTGCACTTGCTCAAGAGTGATGGGCTCCTTGCTATACATAATTGAATTTTCAATATCACGATATTTTGAAGTCAATGAAAATAGCAAAGCACATGCAAGCGTCTCCGCATCCTTTTTAATTACATCAGTTTGTAAGTCCATCACAAGTTTATTGAATTGTAACGACCCACGGGTACACTCTAGATGTAACATGGTGTATAGGACCCCGAGAGGACCCAAACAAACCACTTAGCATTCATAACATAAGAAATAGAACATAAGTGATAAAACAACATTTCAAGTCCAAAGGTTTATAAAAGCAAAGCGAAAGTCTAAACACTTATCTCAATAGCCATCTAATACAATCTAATGAAATTAGGACTAGCCCATACATCATGTCCAAAACTGAAAATATGGGAAAGATGGAAATCAATGAAAGTTTTTCCTTGAAGCATGAGAACTCACCAAGCTCGGAAATCTCGAAAGTCAACCTCTATCCACGAAATTGAGAACCCTGATAGTCGGACACTATATTTGGGGAAATGTAGGCAAGAGTATGTGTTAGTACAAAACAATGTAACAAGTATGATAGTCATGCATAAAACATTTAAAGCATGCTAAAAAGGGACATTTTCATAAGTAGGCAATGATCAAGCTAAAACATGCATCTTGAGAGTTTAGAAACCATATGTCATAAAAAAACATGAACAACGCAAGTGAACATCATCATTGAACATACTTACGATATTTCTTTGAAGTAACCTTGGTTAATCATAACTTTTCTTATTTGTGGGAAGAAGCCTTAACCGACATATAAGACCATGCGAGCTAACAACCTGGAATCTGCTGTCTACCTCATATCGAAAAAGGGTTGTCCTACTTGCCAATGAAGGACCATGAACTTCTAGCTATTGTGGATTCACTAGCCAATGTCTATCTAGACAATACTATGGGGCACATAGGTATGGGACTTTGGTAATCGCCACTTGTCCACTCGGTGCTAAGATTAACTTCCACAGAATAGTCCTTAATCCTATTCATATTAGCTCTTAAAGGAATATGGGTAATCTCATCTCTTGTCCTTAAAGGAACATAGGTATTGCCTTTTGCTCTCGAAGCAACATGGGTAATCTCCTCTTGTCCTTACATCACTTGGCATGGGTAATCGCCTCTTGTCATTCAATAGAGAGCATGGGTAATCGCCTCTTGTCCTTACATCACTTGGCATGGGTAATCGCCTCTTGTCATTCAATAGAGAGCATGGGTAATCGCCTCTTGCCTCAACATTAACATAATTCCTTAATCATTGGTTCATTTTAGGTGAGAATAGCCTTTCAACCTTAGGAACCCTTATTATGTGAGAAAACTTTTCACAATCATGCATAGATCACATATGAGAAATCCTTTCAACAACACAACAACATTCATCATCATTGATACTTCACTATCAAAGCATCCTTAAAACATATACATAATTCTCATAAGAACATGCTAACTTTCATAATTCACCTTCCATGGTTCCAAACCCACTTTCATATATCAACATCAATAAATCATGGTTAGATATGGGCTCATATAAATTCATCATAAAATAATATAATTCTATCAATTCATACTTGATTTCATAGAATCTCCTTTCATAATCCAAAACCCACATCATATCATCATAATTGGAAAACATGGGGTTTACATGGGTTCATGGAGAATCATAATAAAAATCATAGTATTTCATCAATTCATGCATAAGAGATCATAATCCAATCATTTAAATCAACATTGAAGAGAGCCCATGGTAATTGAAGAAAACCCTAACTCAATTAGGGATTTCTAACTTTGAAAATAGGAGAATTTAGGAACTCCATGAATGGAAGGAATTCATTGATGAAAACTATCATACCTCAATTCCAAAAGCTTGCCTTCAATGGTGGAAATGGAGGCTTGCCTTGAAACCCTAGATTGAACCCTTCTTCTTCTTCAATTTTCTAGAGAGAGAAATATTTGGGAGAGGAAGAACTTGATCTTCTTTTGGAAATTTAAGAGAATGAATTGAGTTTGGGTGATTTGGAGGTTTAAAATCTTTATATGGGGCTTTGTGTAGAAGGAAAAATGACATAGTATTGAGTTAAAACAATTGGGGGAAAAGACCCAAATGTCCCTGAATGAAAACTGCCGAATTGGCATTATGGAGGCCAAAACGGATCGTCATCATCACCACGGCATGCCAAATGGGTCGTGATGAAATTCTTCCAAGCATTGCTTCACTATTTTGGGCATAAATTTTTACTCCGAGCTTGGAATTAGGCAAACATGATGGCATTGGAAAGAGGACTTAGAGACCTTTAATTTTATAGGTCATGGGCCACCTAATTCATTTTGTGCTAAAAGATATGATTGGTTAAAGTTGACCCTAAAGTCTAAGTCTAATGAAAACCCTTCATAGACAACTTCACGGTCCGTGTGGGGCTTCACGTGCCGTTGTGATGCCTGTGGCCCTTGACCAGTAGCTAGGGGAGGACCGTTGCTGCCTTGAACCTCTTCACAACCACTCTAACAATCTGTGATGCTCTCCACGGGCCATCTAAGGGTCCGTGGGAGGGGAACCTTTTTGGGAAAGTTTTGGAAAATATTCATGAACCCCAAAACGGTCCATTGTCCCCTTCACGGCATGTCTAGGGCTCCATGGTCTAATTTTGGGCTTCTAACTTGCCTGCTTGACCCCTTTCTAGTCTTTCCCAAATTTGAGGTGTTACATTATCTCCCCCTTGGGAACATTCATCCTTTAATGGAACTTAAACTAGCATGAAGAGAGTAGGAGAGAAACTAGCTACGCAATCATTAATGCAACTTCATCTAAATGCACATAAACAAGGAGGAACTTCGACTCCAAGCTAAAACATACTCCAAACATCATAAGGAAGATAGGAATAGGACCTAGCAGCCCAACATGAATGCATATATCCGAGGAGGAAATTTCAACTACAAGCTAAAGCATATTCAAAACATCTTTTCATAAGGTATGCATGAAAATTCATACTCAAATGCACATAAACATGAAGTAATCAATAAAACTAAATCATATTTTTGAAAAATCAAATTTTCCATGAGCATGCATGCATGAGGAAACACGAGGATGACTAAGACACACAAGTCCTAAAGATTGAACCATGAGGTCTAAGACCTCAAGCTAAACTTGAAGATAGAAGGAAAGAGATGGGATACTAAGGCATCACACCGTCTTCGAACTTTCACCCACCAAACCATAACAAGGAACTCTTCAAAAACCAACATGGTTCTACTCACGTACCAATCATGAAGCACTCTTCAAAACCCCCACTAGTCTTTTCAAATCCATCTCCCTCAACCCAAACATAACACCAACGTCCTAAAAACCACTAAATCATTAATACAAGTAAACACTTAAGAAGTTTCTACAAGGATTTCAAGGACTACTCCAAACACAATCACCATACATGGGGTCTTACCATATCAAATGAAACACTCAATATCAAGCAATAAATAACCACAAGCTAAAGACCTTAACTTACCAATCACCGTATCTAGGGAACCCTCATGATATTGTTGAGTTTGAAGAGAATGAAACCTATATTATTTCCGACCACCACTAGGACCAGAGGAAGGGTAGGGTTGAGCCCGTCGACGATTATCTCATTTATTCTTAGCAACCGTAGGGAAATTCCTTATCTTATGTTATGTTTTTCCACACCCAAAACATGCATTAGAACCGGATAGACAGTCACCCTTATGTTTTATCCCACACTCCCTACACTCGGGCCACATTTGATCACTAGAACCATTACCTTGAGAACAATTACCTCCCTCGGACCATAAACGTGAGAAGTTACCATCATCAGTATTAGCTCTCTTTGCCTCCCTAGACTTTTCCTTAAGTTTCTCCTCTTAAATCTGTTGAATATGAACCATAAGACAAGAAATATTCATGTCATTAACAAGCATGGCAGTACGACATTCCTTAACCACCATTTCGGACACACCCAAAATGAACTTGCTCATCTTTGCCCTAAGATCGACAACATTGTAGGAGCATACTTAGATAATTGCATGAACTTTAAGGCATATTCCTTCACACTCATTCTCCCTTGATGAAGATGAATGAATTCAAGCACCTTTGCCTCTCTTATCTCAAGGGGAAAGAACTTATCAAGGAAAACAACCTTAAACTTTTCCCAATCAAGAGGACCCCGCATCTTTCGATATTCCTTCTTTCCATTGGTTGAACGAAATTTTAGAAACACCCTAAAGTTGATAAGCGGCCAATCCCGCCTTTTCCACCGGTGTCATTCCCATGATCATCAACACCTTATAAACCTCATCGATAAACTCTTGAGGATCTTCCTCAACCCTAGAACAATGAAACCTTGGAGGATTCATTCTAGTGAAGTCCCTCACTCTAGATGCCGCTATACACATATTTGGGTTCATGGGAACATCAACCTTCCTATTGGCTTGAGTCGTCATATCATGAGCTAACACTTGAAAAACAACCCTAAACTCCGCATTAGTCACTTGCTCGGCCAAAGGGTCAACCGAAGCTTGAGGAGCTTGAAGAGGAGCTTCTTGATTCAAATTCTCTCGCGTATTATTCTAGAATAAGCTCTTTGAGTAGACATATCTTGTAGAGCATCAGGTAAGGATAAAAGAGAGAGACCTTAAAGATTTAAAATCTATCGCACGACTTTAGAGTAATGCAAAAAGTGGAGTTTCCTAATCATTTTGTAGCCTCTCATTCATAAATGTGGCGCGATTCACACTTATGAACAAGACTATACTCGACGTGGCTTATGAGATGTCCTAGGACAATTATAAAACTTGTGCTTTGATTACCAAGTTTGTCATGACCCAATGGTACACCCTAAATGTAATATGGCGTATAGGACCCTGAGAGGCCCCATACAAGCCACTTAACATTCATAACATTAGAAATAGAACATAAGAGATAAATCAACATTTCAAGTCCAAAGTTTTGTAAAAGCAAAATGGAAGTCAATAACCATCTAATACAATAGAATGAATTTGGGCCTAGCCCATACATCATGTCCAAAATTGAAAATAAGGAAAGGACTGAAATCAATAAAAGTCCATCCTAGAAGCATGAGGACTCACCACGCTCAAAAATCTCAAAAGTCAACCTCTAGCCACGAAACTGAGAACCCAGACAATCGGACCCTACATTTAGGGAAATGTAGGCAAGAGTATGCATTAGTACAAAAAAATGTATCAAGTATGATAGTCATGCATAAAACATTTAAAACATGCTAAAAAGGGACATTTTCATAAGTAGGCAATGATCAAGCTAAAACATGCATCTTGAGAGTTTAGAAACCATAAGTCATAGAAAAACATGATCAATGCAAGTGGAAATCATCTTTAAACATACTTACGATACTTACTTGAAGTAACCTTGGTTCATCATAACTTTGCTTATTTATGGGAAGAAGCCTTAACCGACATATAAGACCATGTGAGCTATCAACATAAAATATGGTGTCTACCCAACACCGAAAAAGGGTGTCCTACTTACCAAGGAAGGACCATGAACTTCTAGCTATTGTGGATCCACTAGCCAATGTCTATCTAGACAATCCTATGGGGGCACATCGGTAAGGGACTTGGGTAATCGCCATTTGTCCCCTCGGTGCTAAGCTTAACTTCCATGGAATAGTCCTTAATCATATTCATATTATCTCTTAAAGGAATATAGTTAATCATCTCTTGTCCTTAAAGGAACACGGGTAATCTCCTCTTGTCCTTGGAGGAACATGGGTAATCGCGTCTTGTCCTTACATCACATGACATGGGTAATCGTCTCTTTTTATTAATTAAAGAGCATGTGTAATCGCCTCTTGCCTCAACATTAACATAGTTCCTTAATCATTGGTTCATTTTAGGTACGAATAACCTTTCAACCTTAGGAACCCTTGTTATGTGAGAAAACCTTTCACAATCATGCATAGATGTGTATATGAGAAATCTTTTCAATAACACAACAATAATCATCATCATTTACGTTCAAAGCATCCTTAAAACTTATACATGATTCTCATAAGAAGATACTAACTTTCATAATTCACCTTTCATGGTTCCAAACCCACTTTCTTACATCATCATCTAGAAATCATGGGTTAGATTTGAGCTCATAAAAATTCATCATAAAATAATATAATTCTATCAATTCATGCTTGATTTAATATAATCTCCTTTCATAATCCAAAACCCACATCATATCATTATAATTGGAAAACATGGGATTTACATGGGTTCATGGAGAATCATCATAAGTATCATAGTATTTCATCAATTCATGCATAAAAGATCATAATCCAATCATTTAAATCAACATTGAAGAGAACCCATGGTAATTGAAGAAAACCGTAACTCAATTGGGGATTTCTAACTTTGAAAATAGGAGAATTGGGAACTCCATGAATGGAAAGAATCCATGGATGAAAACTCTCAATCCTTAATGCCAAAAGCTTGCCTTCAATGGTGGAAACAGAGGCTTTCTTTGATACCTAGATTGAACACTTCTTGTTCTTTAAGTTTCTAGAGAGAGAAGTATTTGGGAGAGGAAGAACTTGATCTTCTTTTGGAAATTTAAGATAATGAATTGAGTTTGGGTAATTTGGGGGTTTAAAATCATTATATTGAGCTTTGGATAGAAGAAAAAATGACATAGTATTGAGTTAAAACAATTGGGGGAAAAACCAAAAAGTCCTTGATTGGAAACTCCTAAATTGGCTTCATGAAGGCCAAAACGGATCGTCATTATCAGCACGGCCCATATTTTTAGACAGGCTTTACTATTTTGGGCATAACTTTTTACTCTGAGCTTGGAATTAGGCAAACTCGATGGCGTTGGAAAGAGGACCCAAAGTCCTTTAATGTGATAGGTCATTGGTCACCTAATTCATTTTTTGGTAAAAATATGATCGTTTGAAGTTGAACCTAAACTCTAAGTCTAATAAAAACCTTTCACTGACGACTACACAGTTCGTGTGGGGTTTCACGAGCCTTTGTGATGCCAATGGCCCTTGACCAGTAGCTAGGGGAGGGCCCTTATTGCCTTGACCCTCTTTATGACCACTCTAATGGTTCATGATGCTTACCACGGGCTGTCTAAGGGTCCATGGGAGGGGAACGTTTTTGAGAAAGTTTTGGAACATATTTAGGAGCACCAAAATGGTCCATTGTCCCCATCACGGCCTGTCTAGGGCTCTATGGAGGGTCCCATGGTCCAGTTTTGGGCTTCTGACTTTCCCGCTTGATCCCTTTCTAGTGTTTTCCAAATTCGAGGTGTTACATGAACACATATAGATGGTCTAGTAACAAATTACCTGAATCCATCTTAGATGTGTGAAGACGTCATTGTAACAACATCCTTGTTGTCACTGACCGATTATGGTAAAGCCCTTCTAGCCTTTTCCATAGTTGTTTTGTCGTCTCCTCGGTACTTGTACTCACTTCACAAAGTACGTTAGGTGCAAGGGATAGTTGGATTACACTCAATGCATCTCCTTATCGGAATCTGTTGTCTTATCGGGTACTTTTCATCAATAGCATGGATTAAATCTTCCTTTCTCAGTAACACCATCACCTGGAAGACTATAATGTATTTGGAAATACATAAAACTAAAGTAATTCTTTTTTTATGTGAAAGTTCAGACTGCACTGCAACCACATAGCATACTCAGACAGAACCTTGGCTCTGATACCAATTGTTAGCAAAAATGTAAAAATAAAGAAAATATATGAACATCAATATTTAACGTGGTTCGAATAAGAAGGATTCTACGTCCACCCGAGAATAACTGCACCAATATTTATTTCACTCCAAAAGGATACAAATGAAATACTATAAGAGAGAGAAGATCAAATGCCTTAGAAGGTGAGAAGCCAAGTGAGAGGTTGTCATGAAAATGAATTTATAGCTACCTATTTATAGGATTCTTCCTATTGATGTCATCTATGACATAACTATGTGTCAAAATGTGAAACTATTTTATGGTTTACCTAAATTTCACCTACAAAGATAATATCTTGACTTTTTATTTTGTACTATAAATAATTATCTTCCAACCAAATATTAATATTAATTCATCTTCCATTGAGTTTGATTCCACAAGGACCAAGCTAACTCTTTCAATTGTAATGTTTATTTGATCTTAAAAGTTAGAACACACTGGTTAGAATGAGAATAATTTACTTTAATTACATAAAATTTCGCTAACCATATATTTAAATTATATTGTTTTTAACTTCACATTATAATTCTCTCTTTATGGGTTTATTCACATAGCATCGGTAGTTGAAGGTGATGAGGATGCACCTTCCTCAAGATCAAGGCTTATCAATCTACATAAAGAAGCAAGGAAAGAGTGCAAGATTTTAGTTGTATCAATAATATCCAACGAAAAGGTACTTCCATGGATCGTTTCTCCAACGGGGGCAGTTAGATACTTTGACACCATCTCTCTGAGTCAAAAATTATCTTTGCATCGACATGCTAAGGTTCCATTCTAATGCATGTCTTTCTTTGGGACCGTTCTGTCCCCGTGCCAAATGGTGGTATGATTAATCGGCCGAGGACTATTTCCCTGACTATGCTACCATAAATGCCACCTGAAGTTCAATTGGCACGCCAACCGAATGATAGTCAAGTGATGTCATTGCCTCTAGAAGTTGAAGATGAGATATGAAGTCAGAGTGATGAATCAGAACTAAGGCTTGTTCAAATAATTGGGTGTAAGTATTTTCTTTTAATGTTGTTTGATGTACATAAAGATGACAAGTTTTGTAACTAAGGGTGATCAATTTAAGAGGACTTTGTACCATCTTATTCCACTATGGAGTTTCAATCATTAAACTCTATAAAGTACCAAAATCTGTTGTTTAGTCAAAATCGTGAAGTAACTCATCTTTGTGTTTGCTTTGATCAAAATATCTAAGGGTCATACTGACTTGAAGGCTCAATGTATTGCAACTAGCATGTCATGTAACTCAATGCTTCAGAAACATTACATATACCAAAAGCTTCATTTAGTCTGTATTGTCAATTTTGTGGCTAAGGGAGTTTTGGAAGATTATGACCTTACTAAGACACTGAGGCCTGTGACTCAATTCTTTCAACTGAATTCTATGAATAGTTGAGTTAAGTTGCTAATAAAAGAACAATGATTGCTAGGAGAGAACATATGTAGCTCCTCATATTCACACAACCTAGGCATCTTGGCTGGCCTTTTTAGCTCATCAGCTGAAAAACTAGTGAGTAGAAAATTTGGAAGCGTGCACTACTTCAACTTGTTTAGTAGGCCTTGTGGCATGAATCAAGGAAGTGGTGGTATCATGACATGACTGGTCAGCCCCACTGGTTTCTTCATAATGTCTATCACCCCCCTTGGCAGATTCAACCTGATTGTTGGAACAATTCATGTCCATAATATCAAGATGCTCTCTGCAAAGCCTATTTGAAGCATCAAATAGAATAACATCAAATAATCTGATAAATATTTGTACATATGATCAAAGAAGCAACAAAATTTGTTGAGAAAATAATTGACTAATAAAAATGTGCTCTCTCTAACACCTTAAGCTTTTAGATGAGATGGTTACACACTTCAAGATGGTACTAGAGCAGGCAGAGGTCTAGATTGAATCTCACCCCACCCATATCAGAAAGAAATTCCATGTGCTTGGCCCATGAAAAAGAATCAGGCCCGTACGTGAAGGGGTGTGCTGAGAATATAATTAATTAATAAAAGTTTGCTCTTTCTAACAACTTAAGCTTATAGATGAGATGGTCGCACACTTCAACAGAATTGTTGAAAAGAAGTTAATTTTTTAACCTAGAGTGGTTTCAGTATAGCTGACATTTTACACAAACTGATTGCTAATGCATTAGACTGTTAATTATTTGTTGTCCTTTGTATATCTTTATCATACTTTCTTCGTCGGAGATGTTTTCAACAACTCTATTAGCTTGGACCCTCACATTCGTTAGCTTTGTTATGGCGTTAGTAGTTATTGATGTGATGTTCCTAGATCAATATTTTTCTGGACAGAGATCTACTGTATTTCCACTATTGAGTGACCTACTTATGGATCAAATCACACTACTTTTCTGGACATGTCACTACTTCAATATCAAATGAATGTTTAGCTCTATTAACATATCTCGAAAGAGTTATAGTCCACTATCTGAAAAAACATCAATTACTTCAATAAAAGCTCTCTCTCCCAATTTTTGTCCAGATGCAAGTTTGAAACATTGGGACCAATAGAGTATATAACACGGTCTGTAGACAACTAGTATTTGACTTATTACCTTGGGGTAAAAAGAACTCCAATAATTATGCATAGTCCCCAATGTAGAAACTCTGCAAACATATAGAAAAAGAGCTTTGTAGTCTAACTTTACTTGCCACATGTGCCAAGTGGTACTCGTTCATCCGTAATTGTGTGATATCACGACAGAAGCATGTACTAGGGGATAAAAAGGTCCTACTAACAACCCCTGACTCTTTTTTAAGTGGAACATATCATTTAACAGAATTCATGGCCTGTTGATGTACATATGCTAAATTGTTCCTTTGTAGCCATAAATCTTTCAATGCTGCTTCCATCAAGGATAGGTAGCTAAAACCCTGCTACAAACAGTTAGTTGATAAAGGAACTTTCATTTTATTATCAAAGACAACATTTTAGTGTAAGAATGTACTTCTCCTAGCTTTGGGGATTCAAGCATATAAACATCTTTAAGATACCTACTTGTCAAGGTGGCCATACATGTTTGATGATTTCAAGTCCTACCTTCTGTTAAGAATAAGACTCCATGATCAGATAAATTGACAGAGGTTATAAAGATTTAAATAACACATGCCAAACAAAGCAATGTTGCCTATACTTTCAAACAAATGGAGCATGATTTTCCTCATGTTTCTTCTTTAGAGAAATATTATAGGCCTGATTAGAGGATAAGGTTTCCATGAAATGTTTCCAATAGCTAGAAATCATGAAAAATATGTTAAATCACCTCAAATAAATGAAAATAGATACCTCGTATAATAGTTGAGTTATGCACAAACGTACACTGATATTGATACCACTGCTTTAAAAAAATAAGGAAAAGGCAAGGTATCTGCAAATGTGTTGCCTCTCTAACAACTTAATCTCTTTGGGAATGCAGTTTGTAAATCTCAACATGGAAATATAGAAGGCAGAGGCCTCATCTCCTAGTCTCAATGCCATCCTTAAACAAATAAAAAAAATCAGCTACATGGCGCAACCAAAAAAAATAAATAATCAAACCCGCACGATTCGAGCAGATGACATCCTAATAAAAAATTAAAAACAATGTTCCCTTTCTAATTGTTTGAACTTCTAAATGGCGTGGTTCACACAATTCAACAAGAGGTGAGGTGCCACAAGAGGTAATTCTTTCAAACATCCTAGAGGACAATTTACAAAAAAAAAACATGTGAAATAAATGAAGAAGATTAAATCATAAGCCATAGTTCCTATGAAGAGAATCTTTTTCAATCAATCACTAGAAAATGTAGGAGTTAAAATCTCAAACAATCACTCTGTTGAGAATATCATTAACTAATAAAAGTGTGATTTCTCTAACAGTTTAAGCTTTTAGATGAGATGATCACACACTTCAGCATGATATCAGAGCAGGCAGAGGTCTTGGAACCGAATCTCACCGCCACCCAAATCAAAAAGAATTTTCACGTGCTTGGCCCATGAAAAAAAATCAGGCCCACACGTGAGGGGCTCAAGTTAGAGATTTTCTCTTATAAAATCACTAGGTAATTTGCCCGCGCTTTGCGCGGTCATAATTAATAATTGTATTGAACTTGCAAATGATCCTTTACTAATATTCAAACATTAAAAATAATGGAAAACATAGGTTCTTAAAAAAATATTAGCAATATTCCAACATGAATTTGATTATTTTCATTATCACATAACTCAAGAACCTCTAATGAATGAATTATTCAGGAAATAATAAATCATTGGTTCTTTAATCAACATTAATAGGAAAATAAAGAAGAAATAAGAATATATCGACAACGCATTTCGTAAGAAAATGAACACATTTAAGTTGCATAGATTATACAATTGTGATATATGTCTAAGGGGAAAATTCAAAAATTTGTTAATAGATTCAAAAAAGAAATTACGCTTGTATATGAAAGCAATTGTAACTTTTGAACTTGCATAATGAATTTCTTCAATTGATAAGTGAGAAGCTTCATATCTATGTAAAAATAGATAATATGTAAGCTTATATATAGTAGTTTTAAGTTATAGAATATTAAAACATGAATTCTTGGAACTGAGTACAATAATTATTTTCTGCATAATGAATATATCTACTATATGTGTATACGTTCAATATAACTGGAGACAATAACTTTGTAGAAACATAAACAACAGAGTTTAAAACATGTACTCAAAAACAACAATTAATATCATAAGCATAAATTAATGACTGTAAGAAAAAAAATACCAGGATATGTAAACATAGAATGAAATAGAAAGGAAAAAATTGAGTTCACTAAATGCACAGTGGATCCTTAAGAAATTTACTCCCCTCTAATACCTGAGGTTTAAAGAATTAGATCCTCTCAGGATGAAACGATTTTATTCACCAACGTATTGATACAAAAACAATAGTGTCTGTAAGCCACTCAACAGGAGTAAAGTACACGAATTGTGCAGAAGAAGAAAAAGAAGTTCAGAATTTTCGTTGTTTTAAAATGAGAGGAAATCCCTCTATTTATAGACAACAAAATGTAGTATGAGCAAATGCTTATTGTGCCTTATCGGAAATGTCAAAACTCTTTGGAAAAGTCACAACCCTTTAGAAAGGTTAGAACTTTCCATAAACGTCACAACCTTTTATAAAAGTCACAACTCTTCCTAAAAGTCACAACTATTCATGAAATGGGAAGGCTAGTTTTGGAAATAAATAAATTAAAAGGGAATCCTTGTTTGTGGTGGCTCCACATAGGCGGGTCTAGGGTTTTCTTTTATATATATACTAGTAAAATTACCCACACTTCGCGCGGGAATTTAATATTTTGAAATTTATAAAATAATACTTAAAACCTATCAATCACTAAACCTAAACACTATATTATCTTACATACAAGATTACGTAGTAACAAACATTAATAATGTAAAGGAAAATGAAAACTATTACATCTTATCATTTATTCTTAATAACATAAGCATAAATAAATGACTGTAAAAATACATACCAGGATGTGTAACATAAGCAATGGTGTTAGTGAACCACTCAACATGATCAAAGTACACAAATATTTAATTGTGAAGAAGAAGAAGAAGAGGTTCAGAATTTTTGTTGTTGTAAAATGAGAGAAAATTCCTCTATTTATAGAAAACAAAGGGTAGAGTGAACAATTGTTTATTGTGTCTTATCGGAAAGGTTACAACTATTTGGAAAAGTTGCAACCCTTCAAAAAGGTCACAACATTTCATAAAAGTCACAACTCTTCATTAAAGTCGCAACTTTTCATAAAAGTCACAACTCTTTGTAAAAGTCACAACTTTTCATAAAAGTTGCAACTCTTCATTAAAGTTGCAACTTTTCATAAAAGTCGCAACTTTTCATAAATTTCACAACTTTTCATGAAAGGGGAAGGCTAGTTTTGTAAATAAATAAATTAAAAGGGAATTCTGGTTTGTGGTGGCGTCACATAGGCGGGCCTAAGGTTCTCTGTTATATATATATATATATATATATATATATATATATAATTTCTCTGCTAAGAGTTCATTTATGTATTTTTGACTCACTCTTTTGTCAAATTTGTCTGCTTTTTCTATTGTGTTTGTAATCCTTCCAGGAATATTTTCTTTAAGGGATATTATTTCTATATCTCTATTAGCTTTAGTCTTAAAGCTATTTGTTTTTCCTTTTGCAAGGTTGATTAAATTGTTTTTATTAGGGATAAAATATCCATCAAAAACACAATTTTTATTTAATTCTTTGTAATTTATGACCATTCTAGCTTTTCCACTTTTTATTTCGGCATGGTTTCTTACCATAAATGCTAGACTACTATGAGGACTTTTACTAGGTCTGATTTTATATATATATATATATATATATATATATATATATATATATATATATATATATCAATATATGATATGATTCAATCAAATTTATCAATAAAAATGGAGAGAGACCCCCAAATACCCCTAACATCAACTATTTGACTCAAAAATAGCCTTATTTCTAATAGCTCACACTCATAAGTTTGATGAAGGGCAATATTGTACCAATTCTCACAATTTAAGGGATTAGGCGCTTCTCTTTTAAAATAATTTTACATTAATTAATATATAAGACCATATGAATGACCTAATTTTGGGGTACATAGTAAATTAAAAATAAAAATATTAGTCATGTAACACCCCAAATTTGTGAAGGAAAAATTTGCAGAATTTTCAGATTTGGCAGGTGCCCAATCCGCATCAAGATTTGGACAGCTTTTAAGTCAGGGGTGTTTTTTTCTTTTCCCACTCTTCTTTTAATTCCTAAATTAAAAAGGTTTTAGTTAGTCATTCAAAATCCTAGAAAACTAACTAGAACTTACCCAAGTCATTTAATTAACTAAAACAAAAGAAAAGAAGAGAGTAGAGAGAAGGGAAGCCGAAACCCTAGCTAAACCCTAACCGCCACCGAAAAATGCTAGAAAGTCGCCATAAAAGTCAAGTCCAGCCCTAGTTAATAGTTTTTCATGGAGATTTCATCACCAGGTATTTTGGATTTCATTAACGGGTCCCTTTCGACCGTTAGATCCCTAGAATTCAGACGATTCTTGATTCCATGCTATGAACGAAATTGGGGTTCTTGAACGTTTCTTGATTTTGGGTTTTTAATGTTAGAATGATCAAAATATTGATCATTTTTCAATGATTATGAATGAACCCTAGTAGTTTCTAGAGTTACAACCGATTTTCGTGAAGAGACTGTTTAAAAAATATTTCGATTTAGAAATCACGTTTTTAACTATATGCTCTAACGTCCAAACAACATGTCACGTTTTAGCTATGTTTTAATGTTCCAAATCAGCATGTCCCGTCTTCTTCAGATTATCTTATGAATGTCAGAACCCTAGCTATGTATTTCTTTAGTTCTTGAATTACAAGTGTTAGGTCAGACTTTATCAGAAATCAGTTATACATGCCTTAGTATTATGCATCAATGTCAGTTTAAATTGTTGCATTCAATTTGCATGTCTAGTTTTGAGCTAGCCAGAACAATTAAACAAAATTAGTCATAATCATTTTACTACTAAATTCATTGGAACTAACATAATACCGAGTTGGACTGGGGTTTAGCATACCCAAATAGTCCCAGAACTACTAGTCAAGTAGGCTATAAGTCCCTTCCATGGGCGATAGATTAGTGATCACGCCAGCATGCGTTTATACCTCTGGCAGGGGTATATTGGGTCCTCTTGATGGGGCGTATACATCGGACTCCACATTCAGCTCGTGTGGTTTTATTATCGCTGATTAGTAGCTCCCACAAATCAGTCAGACTCCATTTGCATTGACCATGTTTAGTATTCAGTTTCAGCATGCCATAGTTGGTCATTGCATACAAATCAATCATGTTTAGTATTTTTTGGCATTCTATCATATCTATATACATGTCATTGTTTTTTTCTTGGTCAATTATATATGTATTTCAGCGATACTCCATCCTCATGCTTGGTACCTTTTAGTATTGACGTATATTTTTGCGCTACATCTTCTTGTGATGTAGGTTCAAACTCTCAGCATCCAGATTGCACTTAGATCATTTTCCAATTTTTAGCTCAGCAGATTAGTAGTGGTGAGTCCTCATCCTCCATGGACCAGAGACATGATATCCTTACTGCTTTCAATTTTTAGTTTCAGTTTTGCTAGATCTAGTTGTGGCATGTCCCAACATTTCTAGTCAGTTTAGAGGCTTACTTTCAGACATAGTTAGTTTCAGGCTAGTATGAGTTAATATCTTTTGTATTAAACTCTCTCAATTATAGTATATGGGTATTCTCCATCTTTTCTTTATTTATGATTTTAGTTTCCGCATCAGTTATTTTTATTCATGTTAATTATAGTATGCTCAGACTATGCCAACAGGGTTATCTTGGGATCACTTGTGGTCCTAGGTCCCGTGTCTGCGTCTCGGGGTAGCTCGGGGCATAACAAACTTGGTATCAGTGCACTAGGTTTAAGAGTCCTAGGATGTTTGAAAAGCCACACTAAGTAGAGTCTTTTTCATGAGTGTGAAGTGCACCACATCTAATGAGCAGGAGGCTACAAAGTGTTTTAGGAAAATCTTCTCTTTCCTATTACTCTTATCGTGCGTAAGGTATGATCTAATTCCATTCTAACTCGATGTTCTACATTTCAGTGATCATGCCTCTTCGTAGAGTTAACGCTAGAAAAGCTAATGCCAGGAATGCGAACATAGCTCATCCAGTCCCAGATCAGGAAGTTTCAAATGCAGAGTTCAGGAATGACATGCAGATGTTGGCTTAGAGCATGACCAATCAGAACAACCAGCGGTTTCAAGCTCCTGTGAATGCTAATGTTGGGTCAGCCGCAGCTAGGGTGAGAGACTTTGTTTGAATGAACCCTTTAGAATTCTTAGGGTCACAAATTGGAGAAGATCCCCAAAACTTCATTGACGAGGTCAAGAAGATCTTTGAAGTGATGTAGGTAACTGAAAATGATCCGGTTGAGCTAGCTTCTTACCAACTTAAGGATGTGGCTCGTATCTGGTATACTCAGTGGAAGGATAGTAGGGGTACAAATGCAGCTCCTATTACTTGGGATTGCTTTAGTGAGACTTTTCTGGACAGGTTCTTCCCTAGTGAGTTGAGAGAGGCAAGGGCCCAAGATTTTATGAATTTGAGGCAGGGTAACATGACTGTTCAAGAGTATGAGTTCAAGTTCAACCAACTCTCCAGGTATGCTCCTCACAAGGTTGCTGATTCTAAGGCACAGATAAACAAGTTCTTGTATGGAGTGTCAGACCTGGTTAAGACAGAGTGCAAAAATGCTATGTTGTTGGGAGATATTAACATCTCTAAGCTCATGACTCATGCTCAGCAAGTTGAGGGTGATAAGCTTAGGGAACAATCCAAGGAGAACAAGAAGGCTAGAACATGCAACTATGACTACTCTCAATAGAAATCGGGTGGTGGTAATCACTGACAGCAGAAATTTTCAGCGCCTTCATCAGATAGTGTTCTATCTCCCAGGTTCCATAATGATCAGAAGGTTAGGGCGTCAGGCTCTAAGTCTCAGGATGGTGTTTCAGGTACCAAATCATACCCTACTTGCCCTAAGTGTGGTAAGAACCATCTGGGCGAGTGTCTTGCTAAGAAAGAAGGATGTTTTGGGTATGGTCAGTCAGGTACAGGCTGAAGGATTGTCCTACTAGACAGGGTCAGAGATGAAGTGGTAGAGCTCAATCTACTACTATAGCAGCACCAACAGGTCGCTCGACTTAGCAGGGTAACTCTCCTGGTACAAGTGGCAGACAACGCCAAAATAGGCTCTATGTCTTCAGGCTCGACAGGATCAGGAAGGTTTTCCTAATGTGGTCACTGATATGTTACAGTCTTTGATCTTGATGTTTATGCATTGTTAGATCCAGGGGCTACTTTGTCTTTTGTAACTCCTTTCATAGCAGTCCAGTTCAGTATTAGTCCAGAAACTCTCTCAGAACCTTTTGCAGTGTCTACTTCTGTTGGTGAACCAGTTATAGCTAGACGGGTATACAGAAATTGCCCTATCACAGTCTATCAGAAAAACCTCAACAGATCTTGTAGAGTTAGAAATGGTAGACTTCGATGTCATTCTAGGCATGGATTGGTTACATTCATGTTATGCCTCAGTCGACTATAGAACTAGGATTGTTCTCTTTCAGTTTCCAAACGAACCAATCCTAGAATGGAAGGGTAGTAGCTTAGCGCCTAAGGGTCAATTCATTTCTTACCTTAAGGCTAGAAAGATGATCTCTATCATCTAGTTTGGGTGAAGGACTCTAGCTCTAAAACTCCAGCTCTTGAGTCAGTTCCAGTGGTTAATGAGTTTCCAGAAGTGTTTCCAGAAGATCTACTTCTGGATACCCAGCCTATTTCTATCCCTCCTTACAGAATGGATCCAGTTGAGCTTAGGGAATTAAAAGAGCAGTTGAAAGACCTTCTAGATAAGGGCTTCATCAGACCTAGTATTTCGCCATAGGGTGCACTAGTGTTGTTCGTAAAGAAGAAAGACGGTTCTCTCAGAATGTACATTGACTATAGACAGTTGAATAAGGTCACAATCAAGAATAAATATCCTATTTCCAGGATTGATGACTTATTTGACCAACTACAGGGTGCTGGTCATTTCTCAAAGATAGACCTTAGATCGAGTTATCATTAGCTTAAAGTCAGAGATAGTGAGATTCCGAAGACAGCCTTCAGAACTCGGTTTGGTCATTATGAATTTGTAGTCATGTCATTTGGACTAACTAATGCTCCTGCAACTTTCATGGATTTGATGAACAGAGTGTTCAAGTAGTATTTGGACTTCTTTGTCATCGTCTTTATTGATGATATCCTCATTTACTCTAGGAGTGAGGAAGAACATGCAAGTCACTTGAGAGTGGTTTTGCAAACTCTCAAAGATCACCAGTTATTTACAAAATTTAACAAATGTGAGTTTTGGTTACAATCAGGTGCTTTCCTTGGGCATATTGTGTCTAGTGAAGGGATTCAAGTAGATTCCCAGAAGATAGAAGTGGTGAAACAATGGCCCAGACCTACCTCAGCTATAGATATCAGGATTTTCTTGGGTTTAGCAGGTTATTACAGAAGGTTTGTGGAAGGATTCTCATCCATAGCCTCACCATTGACTAAGTTGACTCAGAAGATGGTCAAGTTTCAGTGGTCAGATGATTGCGAGAAAAGCTTTGCAGAATCAAAAACTAGGCTGACTACAACTCCTGTCTTGACTCTACCAGAGGGTTCAGATAGTTATGTGATTTATTGTGATGTGTCGAGAGTCGGCCTAGGTTGTGTGTTGATGTAGCGAGATAAGGTTATAGCTTATGCTTCAAGCAGCTTAAGGTGCATGGGAAGAATTATCCAATTCATGACCTTCAGCTAGCAGCAGTGGTGTTTACACTTAAGATTTGGAGGCATTATTTATATAGTGTTCATGTAGATGTGTTCACAGACCACAAGACCCTTCAGCATGAGTTCACCCAAAAAGAGTTGAATCTTCGCTAGATAAGATGGCTAGAGTTCCTCAAGGATTATGATATAAGTGTGCATTACCATCCTAGTAAGGCAAATATAGTAGCAGATGCTCGTAGCAGACTATCTATGGGTAGTGTATCACATGTTGAAGAAGAGAAGAAAGAATTAGCAAAGGATGTTCACATACTTGCTCGCTTAGGAGTTCATCTTATGATCATATCAGATGGTGGTGTAACCATTCAGAATGGGGCAGAATCTTCTTTGGTAGCAGAAGTTAAGGAAATGCAAGACAGTGATACAATATTGCTAGAGCTAAAGGGTGCGGTCCAGAAGCAGACAATGGAGATATTCTCCCAAGGGGGAGATGGTGTGCTTCGCTATCAGGGTCGATTATGTGTTCCTGATATGGGTAAGTTGTGACAGCATATCCTTGCAGAAGCCCATAATTCCAGATATTCTATTCATCCAGGTACCACTAAGATGTACCGTAATCTGTGAGAAGTCTACTGGTGGAATGGTATGAAAAGAGATATAGCAGATTTTGTGGCTAAGTGCCCCAATTGCCAGCAGGTCAAGGTAGAACATCAGAGACCAAGAGGTATGACTTAAGAGATTGATATGCCTACTTGGAAGTGGGAAGTGATCAACATGGATTTCATCACAGGGTTACCTTGTACTTGCATACAACATGACTCCATTTGGGTGATTGTTAATAGAGTTACTAAGTCTTCTTGCTTTTTGGAGGTTAAGACTACATTTTCAGCAGAGGATTATGCCAATCTTTACATTAATGAGATTGTGAGGTTGCATGGAGTTCCTTTGTCTATTATCTCAGATACATGTCCTCAGTTTACCTCTCATTTCTGGAAGTCATTTTAGAAAGGTCTTGGTACTCAGGTTAACCTTAGCACAAGACAGATGGGAAGGCAGAGCATACCATTCAGAGAGAGGATATGTTAAGAGCTTGTGTGATCGACTTCAAGGGTAGTTGGGATGACCACCTTCCTCTTATAGAGTTCGCCTACAATAATAGCTATCATTCCAACATTCAGATGGGCCCTTATGAGGCATTGTATGGGCATAGATGTAGATCTCTTGTTGGCTGGTTTGAAATAGGTGAAGCAACATAGATAGGGCCAGATTCAGTCCTCTATGCTATGGAGAAAGTGCAACTCATCAAAGATAGACTTAAGATAGCACAAAGTCGTTGGAAGTCTTATGCAGATGTGAGAAGAAGGGAATTAGAGTTCCAAGTTGATGATTGGATTTTTCTGAATGTGTCACCTATGAAAGGGGTGATGAGATTTGGCAAGAAAGGGAAGCTCAGTCCTAGATATGTAGGCCCTTACAAGATCTTGAAAAGGATTGGGAAAGTGGCTTACGAGTTAGAGTTGCCAGCAAATTTAGCAGTAGTGCACCCAATTTTTCACATCTCACTTTTGATGAAGTGTGTGGGGGATCCAACATCCGTGATTCCATTAGAGAGGAGGGCGGTGAAAGATAGCCTTTCTTATAAGGATGTACCAGTAGAGATTCTTGATCATCAGGTTAGTAGATTGAGAAAAAAGGAAGTCGCTTCAATCAAGCTTTTGTGGAGGAGTCAGTCCGTAGAGGGAGCTACTTGGGAAGCAGAAGCAGCCATGAAGTCGAAGTATCATCACCTCTTTCTTTTCGATCCTACTCCAGCTTGAGGTAATATTTCCTCTTCAATTTTTCAATCGTTCAGGCATCAACTTAATCTTAGAATCATGTTCCTTCAATTGTACTTGCATTTTCAGCGTATTTGCATGTGCTTGGATCTCAGTTCAGTTAGAAATTTAGTCTGAGTGTTTAGTGGTAGGGATTGCCGCCCTCTCCCTCCATTTTCGGCTAGTTTAGTCTTTATTCGAGGACGAATGTTTTCAAGGGGGAGATAATGTAACACCCCAGATTCGTGAAGGAAAATTTTATAGAATTTTCAGATTTGGCAGGTGCCTAATCCGCATCAGGATTTGGACAGCTTTTAAGTCAAGGGTGTTTTTGTCTTTTCCCACTCTTCTTTTAATTCCTAAATTGAAAGGGTTTTGAGTTAGTCATTTAAAATCCTAGAAACCTAACTAGAACTTACCCAAGTCATTTAATTAACTAAAACAAAAGAAAAGAAGAGAGAAGAGAAAGGGGCGGCCGAAACCCTAGCTAAACCCTAGCCGCCACTGAAAAATGCTAGAAAGTCATCGGAAAAGTCAAGTCCAACCCTAGTTGATAGTTTTTCATGGAGATGTCGTCACCAGATATGCTGGATTTCATATATAGTCCCTTTCACCCGTTAAATCCCTCGAATTCAGACGATTCTTGACTCCATGCTATGAACGAAATTAGGGTTCTTGAACGTTTCTTGATTTTGGGTTTTAAATGTTAGAATGATCCAAATATTGATCATTTTTCAATGAATATGAATGAACCGTGGTAGTTTCTAAAGTTACAGTTGATTTTCATGAAGAGACTGTTTAAAAAACATTCTGATTTAGAAATCACGTTTTTAACTATATGTTCTAACGTCCAAACAACATGTCATGTTTTAACTATGTTTTAATGTTCCAAATCAGCATGTCCCATCTTCTTCAGATTATCTTATAAATGTCAGAACCCTAGCTATGTATTTCTTTAGTTCTTGAATTACATGTGTTAGGTCATACTTTATCAGAAATCAATTATACATGCCTTAGTATTATGCATCAATGTCAGTTTAAATTGTTGCGTTCCGTTTGCATGTCTAGTTTTGAGCTATCCAGAACAATTATAGAAAATCAGTCATAATAAGTTTACTACTAAATTCATTGGGACTAACATAATACCGAGTTGGATTGGGGTTTAGCGTACCTAAATAGTCCCAGAACTACTAGCCAAGTAGGTTGTCAGTCCCTTCCATGGGCAACAGATTAGTGATCACGCCAGCATGCGTTTATACCTCTGGCAGAATATATTGGATCCTCTTGATGGGGCATATACATCGGACTCCACATTCAGCTTGTGTGGTTTTATTATTGGTGAATAGTAGCTCCCACAAATCAGTCAGACTCTATTTGCATTGACCTTGTTTAGTATTCAGTTTCAGCATGTCATAGTTGGTCATTGTATACAGATCAATCATGTTTAGTATTTTTTGGCATTCTATCATATCCATATTTATGTCATTGCTTTTTGCTTGGTCAATTATATATGTATTTCTGCGATACTCCATCATCATGCTCGGTACCTTTCAATACTGACCCATATTTTTGTGCTACATCTTCTTGTGATGTAGGTTCAGACTCTCAGCATCCATATTGCACTTAGATCATTTTCCGATTTTCAACTCAGCAGATTAGTAGTAGTGAGTCCTCATCCTCGGAGGACCAGAGACATGATATCTTTACTGCTTTCAGTTTTTAGTTTCAGTTTTGCTAGATCTAGTTGGGGTATGTCCCAACATTTCTAATCAGTTTAGAGGCTTACTTTCAGACATAGTTAGTTTTAGCCTAGTATGAGTTAATATATTTTGTATTAAACTCTCTCAATGATAGTTTATGGGTATTCTTCATCTTTTCTTTATTTATGATTTTAGTTTCCGCATCAGTTATTTTTATTCAAGTTAATTATAGTATGCTCAGATTATGCCAGGAGGGTTAGCTTGGGATCACTTGTGGTCCTAGGTCCCGTGTCCGCATCTCGGGGGTAGCTCGGGGCGTGACAAGTCATCTCTACTCTCTACACTTCCCTCCCTACCCCCTCATTCCCCTTTCTTCCACTTTTTTTTCTTCTTGGATCTTGTCCACCATTTGTTTTCCAACTTATGACAAAACAAGGGAGGAAAAAGGAGGAAATAATGACAACATTCATATAGAAATAATTAGTTCAATAGAAGATAATTTCATTAAGCAACTATGCATGTATACTATATTATACTTTTCTCTTGTGTGTATCCAAAATTCAAAAGAAAAAAATGAAAATGATATTTTCTCCTATCCCCACCGTGGACAATGATAATAATACAAATTAAAAGAATATGAACATGTAAGTTCATTTCAAGTTTGAGTCCCTAATATCCTAATTAAGAGTAATAGATTAAAAAGATAATAAAAATAGGAAATGAACAAGACTATTGGATAATTGATAGAAAAATTTATGTTAATAGAAAAAAAAGTCTTTTTTAGAAGGACAATCAGACCAAACGAGTATGGATTTTAGTTGGATCATGTTTCTCTCTAATGCACACTCAAGTGTACATGGTCACAGATAAAAGTTTCTTTCTGAACCATATTGTCGAACCCAAAGAACTTGCGATCAATTTATATCAATTCTATTAATTCCACAATTCAAAGAAAGTATTCACAAGCAACTTGTTTTTTCTATACTGTTTGCATTGATTTCAAGAATATGTGGGTCTTTTGAGATAATAATTTTCACGTGAGTTTAGGTCTACCCCATCCCCCTTTAACATCTTCACTCACCACAATTTCACACCTACCCACAAGTGCATCCATAGGCCGATGAGGACATGAGCATCCATAGGCCGACAGAGGACATAACCAAACCTCATGTTACCTTCTTTCATTTAATCATCAGTGTGTGCTACTTGTCTATTACATAAGACAATTGCACTTTTTCATTTCAACCATCCGATGCTAATTCTTGAGTAGCATCTCCATTCAGCATTCCATTATCTTGGAATAATTAGCCTATATATTTGAATTATTTACATTTTCGTACTGCAATTCCCTTTAGGCTTAATTTCTCCCTTCTCATGTTAACTAAACTTGGATACATGGTATTTAGTCTTGCTTCTACTTATCCTAAATCCCTTACTCTCTAAGGTGCTTCTCCACAACTCGAGAAAATAACACACATTATGGTATCTCACAATGTGTTATATTGGTTAGCTCATTCATATCTATTGTAAATAAAGGGCTTTTTTTGAACCCTGATGTAAACCCACTATTATGGGGAAGTACTGTATATATCTTATTACTGTTTCCATAGAATGGATGCATCCACTAGTGATCACTGGACCAAGTCCCTCGATAGAATAATAGTGTAGAAAATAAATAACTCAAGCTAAATCAGACACAAGAGATTTTACATGGAAACCCCCTTGCTCAAGGGAGGAGAAAACCACGACATGTCCTCAAAGGATCTCCATCCAAACTCCATTTCACTCAAACGGAGCAAAGTTTTAAATTACAAACTCTTGCAACCTAGAAATTAAAACTCTTTAATCCCTCCCCCCCTTACTACAACAATTGTACTACAAAGGAAACTAAACAATAACTGTATTGTCCATTGAACCAACTAACTGTAGTTGATATAGACTTCACGAATCCAACAAGGGCAACTTTAGCCACCAACTACAAATCTCAAAGATATAAACATAAACAAGCAGTAACTCTGCTGCACTCACACATCAACTAACTCTAGTTTACACTCCTAGGCAACTCTATTCAAGAGAACATAAATACAATGATGTAAAGAGGCTTGACTAAACATAGATGATTCAACTAACTAACTCTAGTTAATACAACTCAAACTAGAGACTTAGAAAAGTAACCGATCTACTATCCTTTATAACTTAGGAGTAAATTTACAGTATAAGAACACAAGACACAAAGCTCAAAATACAACAAAAGATGCTCCAGCACTCCATCAGGTCCCTTGTTGAGTGTGGGCAGTGTTCTTCCTTGAAGATGACTTTTTCATTGTAAGCTTATAAATTTTCATAATTCAAGACTTTGTTTGCCAAAACTTGAGTTGTGTCTTTGGAGAAGAGACTAATATAATATTGACACAAACCCTTTGAGAAAAGCCATTGGTTGAGAGCCTGTTATCTAAAAAGTCATGCACCAACGACATCAGATTTGACATCTTTTAGACAACTGTCTTTTGTCTTTTTCATATATGCAGTCTTTCCATAACCAAGTCCCTTGTTAGATTCGAAAGTTTGTTAAATTATCAAAACTTCAAATTAGCTTAAAATAACAATTTTCCCCTTTGATGATGACAAACTAATATCCAACCACTTCAACTTTGGTCCCTTGGTTTGTTTCATTCTCCCTACCATCAGTCCCAGTACTAGATGACCGAGTCTTTCCTGGATCTAGCCCCTTGTTAGATACCGAAGTTTGTTAAATCATTGATAACACTTAAATCACCCTTCAAAACCAATTAAAAAGGTGAGTGATCATAGTCACTAAAAACCCAACAATGAGTCGGTGTCAAATTCCACAGGGAACGATATATTGTGGAGAATTCTTTATTGAGAGATTCAGATTTAAACCACCTTATTTGGAATAGTATGAACAAAATTGGGTGGATGGTACCACAAACTTAATATAAAGTTTTTGTTATCAATTATCGTAGTTAGATTAAGATTTAAATGAAATCAAGAATTAACAAGAAATCTAGGGGTGTGGGGATTGGAAATCAATATTATATAGGAGTAAATGTGATGCTCTATATTGATGTGCATACCTGAATAGGCTAAGTCATCTTCAATAACACAAAACATCTTTCGATCTCAAAGTATCTATGCATAGAATCTCCTTCCGATCTCTCATCTAATGCCAATTCTTAACAACTCGATACCTTACTCTACCCCCCTCTTTCAAGAATAAATCAAATAAATCTGATCCATAACCTCTCTTTCAAGGAAGTCAAGGACATCAAACCTTAATTGCTAGTATTGAATTAATTATCCACTCCAATTAATCTCTTTCGAGCATCAATCGGAGATCAGTAGGAATTAAGTTTGCAACCTTAACCCTTAAGTTAAATCCATGATAATTAGACCAAATTCATGCATGAACAACAACAAAACAGAGCATAGCACAATACTCACTACATTAAATTAACACCCAACCCCATTGGAGCACCCCTAGATCTTGGGGTTTTAGCCACCCATCACAAAAAGTAAAGAAAGTATCCCTTCCATTAAAACAACCATGAGTAACTTGAAATCAAGAAATTAAGAGTAAACCCACTTTGAATTTACTTCAAATTATCGAATTCAAGATTCAAATTGTAAAACCCCAAGAAGACAAGAAAAAGTGTTTAAAAAAAGAAAATTGTTCTCTCTCAAAACTTTCTCTTGAACTCAGTTGATCAACACTCTGATCGAACTCCCCCAAAAAATCTATTATTTGGACTATTTATATGTTTCCAAAATTTGGCCCAAAAATCCACTTCGCAACCAAATTGGTGACATTAGTTGGGCTTACCTAATTCACTCGGCGAATCTCCCTTCGTTCCCTAACTCACCTTTGTGATGCTCTAGGCTTCAAGTGCTTGAACCTTAGTTCGGGATCTCGATTAAGTGAGCCTTTCATTTTGGCGCATCATCGAATACCACATTAGTTCATCGTTCGAGCATTAAATATTTTCCTTGCACACTGTCAGATTGGGCGATATAGTTCAAGTCCGCCTTTCTTATTCGACGTATCACATTTTCTTCTAGAGTTCACTGACCCTCTTTGGTAGACAAAATTGCTATGCACTGTCAGATTTGGTGAGGTCTTGCGCTGTCGATGATCTGCCTTTCATGTTAGGCGCTCAACAATGTTCATTTTGCACTTCTTTTGCGTTATTGGTCATTCTTTCAAGCTTTAGTCCATGCATTGTCCAATTTCCTTCATAGGTGCAAATCATCAATATTTGATTAGAAAATGACAAAGTTAGGCAATGAGGACACCAATTATTGAGCTAAATTGACCTTAAATAAGTGCAAATCTACCACTCATCAACACACCCAACTTAAAGTTTTGCTTGTCCTCAAGTAAATCAAGTACACAATAAGCTCAATAAGGGTGTCTACACCAGTACTCAATGAGAGTTAACATGCAAGCGCCATGGCAATACTACTCTCAATAGCATGTTACCCTAAATCATGATAAAAAAGCTTCAAATGATTACTAGTTAATCTCAACACAAGCTCAAGCTCACTTTAGCTTCTTGTCTAATGCAAGAACATGTTTCAAAAAATGCATTCAAGTTTCCTCCAGTCAAGAATGATTCCATGCTCTCAGAAAGAAAATCAACAAAGGTAATAGGAATTAATGCGCTCTCACTCTCTAAAAAGAGAAATACATGCAAGCTTTGTCCTATAGGTTTTCCCATATCTTCCAATCATCAAACAACTTGGTTCATGTAATATCTCAAAGGTCTTTTAGTCTTGTAAAGGGGTTGAGGGTTAAGGTATGGTCAATTTGGATTAGTGACTTACACCCTTTTCAAAGCATTGTTGTAATCATCATCACCGTTTCTCTGGTTTTTTTCCTTCTTTCTCATTTCAGAACTCAAACCTTTACTTTCCACTCAATTTATTTGGAACTCCCTTTTATTTCATTCACTTCTCATTTTCATTTTCATTTTCCCAAGCTATTCTCATAAAATCGATGGTAAATACATACACATTTTATTATTATTTTTTATAAAGAGAGGTATCCTTTTTTGTAAAACTTTCAGATTTGAGTTTCATTTCTTCTTTCTCTGCACTTCACTTGTCTCTCCTTCATCCTTCCTATTTACACCCCAACTCTTTTGGCCTATATTGTCTATTCGAACATCGCAATGCTTTAAAAAGGATTTTTGTTGAGAAGGTAGGGGTAGTTTTGGCTCAAGAGGCTTGTTTTGGTTGTCAACAAATAGGTTATGCTCAATTGGTGTTAGCATGGACTCACACCCTCAAAAGGTAGTCACAAAAGGCTTTATAGAAAATTTGGCTCCCTCGTTGAATTTTCTCCCAAGATCACCCACATTCACCAAGACTCAACCAATTTGACTAACAAGGTAAATTCTAAGACTCCACATGCATGTTTCAAGTAAAACTCACCAGACATGGAACTTCGAAATACACTCATCTAGCACATCTCAAAAAGATTAAAAGCATACGTGTGATGTTCATCACAAGGCTCACATCCAAATGCAACTAGTCAACACAAGATTCAAAGGGATCGTTCAAAAGGTGTAACCACATCGATTTCGCTCTCACAACACCAACAGTACACGTCATGCTCATCGTGAATACTTTTTAAGACATCGATATAGAACAAAATCAATTCTCAAATTATTATCAATGAAAGCATCAAACATTTCACGATTTGGATTCATGGGGAGTTGCATTCATCAAGAAAGAACAAAATTTGAAGTAAAGAGATACACTTTCCCAAATTAGAAGCACTTTAATATAAACAAAACATTTACTACAAAGGTTCTATGAAATAAACAAAATAGAAGAAAAAAGGGGAATATTGGCACGAAGGCCCTCAGCCTACCAAAAATAAAAATGCAGTGTCCTCAATGCAAAATAAATGAAATGTTAGGAGGATGAGATATATGATCCTCCTGACAGGCTACACCTATGGATCTCTCTCATCTAGAGTCTCTAGCAGAGAAACCTCAAGTGGGGAATTTATGCTTGACAATAGGATTAGGGGAGGCGGCAAGGAAGGCTCGGCTTGGGAATTAGTGGATGTCTCACCAATGGGAAGTGTGGGGGAGTCTGAAGTGACTTCATTGGACCCAAAGCTCAAGTCTCTCGGAGAGACCTCTCTACGGTAGCCTTAATAATGACCTCATCAGTTTTGTGCAGTTGTGTCAAGGTATCAACAATCCCATGCTCATCATCTCTCAACCCCTCCTCATCGGTCTCCTCAGCTAACTCTTCATCCTTAGCATCCACATCTACAACGGCCTTAGGTAAAAAAGAGAAAGGTGCAACATTAGTCATCTCAGGTGTAGGGGAAGAAAAATTTGAAAGGGAAGCATCGCCCCAAAGTGTCGAGATGTCCATGGACTGAATCTGAATGACCTCAACCTTCAAAGTAGCAACCTCAGCCTAAGGGTGTCCAATCCACTAGAACTGCCCTCAGTCTTCTCCAACACATTTATTCTCGCAGTCAACTCATCCAATCTCAAATTGTGGTCCTCAATCATTTTTTCACACTTGACCACCCGCTTAGTTAGAGAAGCCAAGGTATTCTGGATAGCCTAGTTGATGAGCTTGATAAAGTCTTTCTCAACCCGGGCAGCTTTAACATCCGTTCACTGGGTAAGATTGCCAATCTAATATATATAAGTGCCTAGGTCAAGGGAGGATGAGCAACAAGAGAATGGAGAGGCCTCACACTTGCAGTGGATACAGAAACAGAACGTGCAGATGTAGCAGCGGATCAAAAAAACTAACATTAGACGATTGAGTAGGAATACCTACCTGCTCCACAGAAGGAGCAGAAGTGTTGGTCTCCGTTGTCAATGTGGCAGGGTCAACCACTGGAATGGACTCTGATGGTGGCGGCTTTCTTCAAGCCGCATCATCTCTAAAAAACTTAGCCTTGATCCTACAACTATCACTAGAGGAGACTGGCATGATCCTGACATTGGTTTTACTCAAAAAAGGACTCCAGTTTTCTCACAAAGCTGGGTATGAGCATCGAAAAGGGAAGAGAGGTCTGATCAGCTCGATGTAATATTTCTTTCACAATTATCTCTCCCACATTGATTTTCTCCCTCCCAATGTTGGAACCCACTAACACGACCTTTGGATGCCTGAGTATAGACTCATTTTGGGATGAAATCACATTGCTACTGATAAATCCAAACTAGTACATCAGCACTATGCTCATATCCTTCTTTTTAATTTTGGCACCTTCAGTCATCGAAGATGGTGCAGACTCGCCGAATATTAGAAGGGCTAGCCACTCTTTCAACTGATCCAAAGGTGTGGCTATCTAGGTCTTATATTCGTCAATCAGATTGATCGAGGTGCCCAGTACTTCATTAATCGCAGTGCTATGATACTGCACCATCTTTCCTCAGACTTCTACTTCATCCACTCTCTTCTAAACATCCCCTTTCCTCTTTTTCAGTAAACCCTTTTCATAGGCATCATAGAACTCTCGTACCCACTTAGGATTATATGGTCGCCTAACTTTTGTGAATTGTTTCAGTTTGTGGAATTTGATTGTTCTCTATATTTCAGGGTACTAATTCATAACCCCATCAGTAGAAAATTTGTGCTTCTCCAAAATTGTGTGTTCCACATCCACCTTGAGCCTATTCAAAGCTATTGGAGCTATAATCGAGAGAACATGTGAAGTAGGGTTGGGGTCTTGTATCAGTGACACCAACTTTGAACAGATATTTACCTACTTTTGGCAACATGCTTCCGCTCTTTTTTACCCCGTTTGTAGGCATTTGAGAGTTGGTTTTCTGAGTATTTGAGGCCTGAGAAGGCTCATTAGTTGAGAGATCCTTTTGTTTCTTTTGAGAAGGAGGTGGAAAAGACTCCCTATCTGACTCAATGTGAGACTAGACCACATTCTTACCATTTTTTCTCACCATCACCTGCAATGTACACATTAAAGCACAAGATTTATGAATATTAGTTGAAATAAAAGACACTTTGAATCAAACTTGAAAGTAGTCTTTAGGCTCACCTAACGGGAAGACATATTGCCTAATAGGATTGGCGAGCTTCGGTTAGCTTGCCAAATTAGACAGTAGCACAAATTGAAGGGATCAAGCACATAAGTCAAAGTCAATGCCAACTCGGTGATTCACCGAGTTGGTTTTGGCGGGCTAAGACAATTTCATCAAAACTAAAAATGCAAAAAGGAAAGACACAAGCATCAAGGGTGATATCCTCTCCCACTCAGTGATTCACCAAATCAGTTCGGTGTACTAAGACAAGCCCACCAAATGGGAAAATACCCAAGGTCATACATAAGCTCAAGAAGGCGAGATAGGTTTTACTCGGTGATTCGCCTATATTTCTTGGCGAGCTAAGACAAGCTCGCCTAACAAGAATTTTCAGCTCAGTGCCTATTTTTCAAATTCAAATCCAACCTGCACAATAAATATGAGTTTCCCCCAACAATTACAATTCACCTATATGATTTTCTACCCATGGGCACTTAGATTCCCCTCCCTCCCCTATCACTAAGTGTTGCTCTAATTGATGATTTTCCCTTAAGAAATTAGTCACATTGTCTATCATTGGGAAAATCATGGAATGGGTCAACACTGAGCTACTCATACTTCACTCACATTCAATTAAACACAAACCCAATAAATATATCGACTCAATTTAGCATTCTAACCAATACAATCATGATTCACCATTTATGCAGGCATTAACAATCAAAATCACATGGGTACAGTTCAAATTCAACAATATGATGTTACCCAACAAAATTAAACACTTAATCTCAGTTACAAGGCTCAATCCCACACCCTATATGCAATAGAAACACAAAATCATCAACAAGAAGTCAAAACACCAAACTTATTACCAAAAAACAAACAACAAACCGATGAGTGTTATTGATTTGATCTCTAGTCAATCCAACCCTGATTCCTCCTAATATATAAAGATTTAAAATGTGCATAAACTATAAAACTAAAGGTCTACGAGTATAGTTTCCAAGGCACCAAACCATTCATCTATATAACTTCATAATAGAGAGATATTCATGTTTTCATGAGACTGTGCAAATACATACCTCGAAGCGGATCGCTTAGCTCTAAGTCAGTGGTCTTTATAAAAGACCACCTTCTTTGTTATTTTTCATTAGATACATATGAAATCCCAGAAAAAACTCATAATCCAGCTTCCAAATACTCCTTGGGTTCTTAGATTCTCAACTCAAAAGTTGAACGGAAGTTGCTCTACGTCGCGAGCTCATCATTGTAGTATATTTTTCTTGTCAATTCAGGATCCATTTGTTGTTTATTCAAGGAGGAAGAATCTTAATCTTATTATTTCAGAAAAGTTAATTTATGTAATCTTATTTTTATAACCCTCCTTCGTAATTCCATGTCCTAGTATCGTCTTTATAGATTTTCAAGCCTTGTGGTGGTGTCTTTGATATTGTGGCTGTTGGCAGCCCCTGTATCTTATTTAGTTTGCATATTATTGTTGTTTATTGATGATGTTAAGGTTGTGGAGGTAATGGGGGGTTGGTGTGATTCTTATTCGAGTCGCATATGATGGTTATTGGATTGCACAATGTGAAATGTGCCTAGTTATGTTGCCTCAAGATCTTTTTTCTCCTTCAAGATATTGTTGGAATACACTTCTTGTATATTCGCTGGAGTTTATTGGTGTATTAGCCTCATTTTATGCTTTATACTTGGTTGGTCATAAGTGTGGCATTAGTATCTTATCAATTAGTTATGGCTTGTTTAGCGGACACTTCAAGTGTCTAACACCTTCTTGAAGTGTAAATTGAACCTCGAACCCTTTTGGTATTTTCAAATGATTTTTCTGTTTAAGCCTTTTAAAATTTATAAGCTTTCTTGATTTTTATTCAAAAAAATTAAGTGGCAACTCTTGAAAATCAATATTTACTTAAAAGGTTAATTGATTTTCGAAAAATGAGTCTTTTATTTATTTTTCAATAAAACATCAAGAATCGGTCGGGGTCCGATCAAAATAAACTGGACATGACACCCCACTAGAATTGACAATCAGACTCAATGAAATCGTCGAATTTCAAAAAAAGTCAAATGATGAAATTACCCTCCCGGACCACTCTTAAGGCTATAACTCAACTTTTCACCCAAACGCCTCAAAGCTCAACTTAAGGCCTTGGAAACCTTACCAACCCCTGCACTAGCTCAAACTCGACGTTCCAAATGCGATGGAACTGACAGAAATCCCATCCGATGCTTGGAACTCCAAATGTTGACCGAAGTCAACTCTATCAAGAATTCACAACTCAATAAGGGTCAAATTACCAAAAACACACCCGATCACATTGGGAACCACACCAACCATCCCAAAAATGCAAACTAAGCATGAAAACGCTAAGGGGAAGGGTGAAATTGTCAATTTACAATCAAAAGAAAATTCACAAGAAATGGGACATTACACGAGACCTTTAAAAAAGGTTCTCCATATCTACGTGCCTCCGTAGGACTTAGTATTAATCGACTCTAGCTAGTAGATTCACCTAAGCTCATGATAATGCTCCTTACCTTGGCTAGTAGGACACTCTTTTTTCGGTGTAGGAGCAGTACACTGAACTCCATTTCATAGCTCACATGGTTTATGTCGATAAACAATGTCTCCAACAAAGGTTTATGTTTTCCACAAAAGACTTATGTTATGACTATGATTATGATTTAAATAAGAATGCATGACCTTGTACTATGTTTTATAAAATCATATGCTAATATTTATATTATGATTTTTTGGTCATTACATTATTATGTTTCCAAACTTGTCATGTTATCATGTTATGTTCATGCATCTTTCTCCATATTCAGTACATTCTGAGTATTAACCGCATACATTTTTGTGTTTATATTGTTTTATAATATATGTTCTGATACACATCCTTTCGGCCGCTATTAGTGTTGGATGTCATAAGCTTTTCTTAGATTTGGTGAGTCCTCATGGTTCAAGGACATTGCCTCACTTATGTTTCTTTAATGCCATTCAAATGTATTTTAGCTCTCAGATTGTTCAAGTGAGCTAAGGCTTGTCCTAGTCACTCATTATGCAGTAGAGGTTTGTTGTCAGATATTACTCTTTCCGCAATTATATATGTGTACTCCAATTTCATGATATGTTGAGATTTCCATTTAGGACTTATTCCAGTTATCCTCTTTATTTAATTATGTATTTTTTTAGTGTCATGTTGTGTTATGTGGTTTGCTTAGAGTGTCTCGGATTCTAAGTATCATGTCACATCTAGGGCGTAGTTTTGGGTCATGACAATCCACTATCTCATTTTCAGGTAATGTTTCCACTACCGTTTTGTTGACCACATTTTTCCTAGTTTATTTTCCAATGATTTTGTCATCGGTTTTTTCCATTTGATTCTACCTCTAAGAGACAAATATATTCAAGATAATAAGACAATGGTTAAATCAACAAACAATTGCTCTAGCCCCACGGTGGGTGCCAAACTATTTACAAGTAAAATAGTACAATAGATTTTATATTAGGGAAAGAACACACATCTTGATTCAACTCTTATTAGGTTCAATTATTGGCAGTTTGAATATTGTTGGATTGGTGAGAAAAAATAAATAAAACAAGTAAAAGTGTAAAGAATGTAAAATTCTAATAGAAGAAAAGTCATATTTGTTTCATAATTAATTCATCAACCTATTGTCAATGTTAGTAATGGTAAGTAGTTACAAGTATGGGTATCAAAAATGAGCCCAACTATAGGCAACCCGTCCATAATTTTAAGAATTGGGCTCAAGATAATTTGAAGGGAAAAAATTCAAAATGTCAATATTTTAGCATTTAATAGGACCCCTTAGCTACACTTTCAATATTTATTAAAAATGACAATATTTTCTTTTGTTATAGGGCTGATTATGTATTTCTTTTTCATTTGTTTTATTTTGAAGAGCACAATTAGTTAATAACAGAAAGGAGAAAATCATGGGAGAGAACATTTTAAAACTTTTAAACTGAGATTTAAATAGAGAGATATTGAGATATATTGTGAGGATAGAAATACAAAGCTTTTGATGACATACAGTTAGAAATACAAAAGAAGAAGCAATATAACAAAAAATATGTTGTATACCACATAGTCCCAACAAAATAATATTTACTACAAAAATTGTATCTAGATAAAAATTATGTTGTATTCTACACAATCAGCTGCAAAGATACTATTATGAACTACTAAGTTTGTATCTGCTTCTGAAGATGAATACAATTTGATGACATAAAAACAAAACTAACACACATACAGACAAAAAAACATACAAAAATATGTTGTATTCCACAGGATTCCAACAAAATGATATTATGAACTACAAAAGTTGTATGGTATCCAATTCATGGTATGAAAACAAAATGAAGATAAGATTACAAAATTTGATGGCATACATACAGTGTATTTTAGTTATGAGTTGTATCCAAACATAAGTAATTTTTTTACAAAAGGAAATACATATTATATTCCCAAGTTATTTAAATTTGAAAGGAAACAAGGGAATACATATGCACATAAAGCAATTTTATCTTGATGAAGTTGTTCATCCACCATTTGATCTTCATCAGCCTTTTCAACTTCACTACTGGTAGACGAAGAGCCTATCGTTTTCTCTTCTTTTCATTGTTTGTGTCCTTGCTATTGATAATAATTATATAATGTAATAGAGGAAGATTTTGCATGCGAATAGGGTCATGTAGATGCTTAGATCTACTTTCTTCCACCATTCTTGTCGTCGATCCTACGTTATCAACTTGTCCCTGAGTGATACAAAGATCAAAAGACGGAAAATTTGCCGAAAAATCAATCATTAAATGGAATACCTCTTGTAGTCCTCTTTGAATCCACCATTAGAGAAGAATTCTTAATTTTTCCTTATCAAAAACCCTAATCGAAAATAGAGGATTTACTAAGCAATTATATAAGCAAACACATTGAAAGTTTAAAACAGATGCAAATCAATAAAATACATTATAAAAAAATACATACCTAAATCAATGTATTGTTGTGAATATCTTTTGGGAGATTTTTTAAGAATTTCTGAAAATAATTGAAAAAAAAAACATTACCTATCAAAAGAAAAAGAGAGGGAAAGGAGGAATTGGAGTAAAAGGAAAGTAAATTGATTATATTAGGATACATTATATTTGCTAAAATATTGGCATATTGACATTTTCAATAATTATTTTTAAGTGTAGATGTTTTTAATAATTATGTTAGAAATTATGACTAGTTTGCTAATTTTCCCTAATTTGAATTAGGTCTAATCTCAACCCATCAAGTCCTAACTCATTTTAAGATATTCCTCAATTGAGCCCAATTCAATCTCCAATTTAACCCATTTTAAGAGTCGTTATTCCCATTGATGTAATGTATGTTACTATATTGAATGTATGAATTATTATCTATTTTATATCTTTTAGGATTTATCTATCCATTTGTAACTCTTTTTTTTTTAATTTTCTTGAGTTGAAATCCAAATTGTGGTTATAAAACTTAAATAACAATATATTAAAATTATTGAGATTAAGCAGGTCAAATTGGGCGGGTCAAGACCCAATATGTTTTCAAGCCCATTTGAGCCCAACCCATTTGAGCCCAAAGTAAACTTGGACGGGTTAGAACCCAACCCAATTTCTATTTCAACCCATTTTAATATCTTTAATTTCAACCCAACCCGCCCATTTGACACTTCTAATTACAAGGATTGTAACTACATGATATCTAGAGAAAAAAATTACTAGAATCTAAGTCATAACCACATTACTATAAGCAAATATTCAAATTTGGTTAGTAAATAGTTGACCAAATATGGTAAAAACATTGTTTCCATACTAAAAAGAGGTAAATATAAATTAATCCTCATAATTGCACACTCATTTGTTAGATATTTTTTCTTTACACTTTATCTATATATACATATCTCCATTTATCCTACAAAATATATTTCTTCTCAATATTCTTGAGTAAATTTTCTCTCTTTTATCTTGCTTGTAGAGAAAAGAATGGATTCTTCATCTGAAATCTACAATTGCCGTGAAATAATACCTTATGTTTCCCCAGTCAATATTGTTCGAATAGCGGTATGTTGTTTTACAATAATAATTTTTTAGTATTTTGTATAAAAATTATAATGAATCCAGAAAAAGTACAATTCAAATAGCGATTTGTATAAATTATTTTTGGAGAAATGTTTTCTAAAACATTTATTTTATAAAAGTAGAAGACTTTTCTTACAAAAATAAAATGGTTTTCTTAGTTGTTCATTTTAATAAATGTGAAATAATGAAAAGTTGATTCGCATTTTGAAAAAATAAGAGAATGTAGGGAAACAATGTGTTGTTATAAAATCTGATGAATTAATTTCTACTATAAATTATAAACAAGTCAAAATTCTATAGAACAGAATATAAATAAATAATATTTTTTTCTGCATCCAAAATTTGATAATTATTTTGTACTTCTCCTAATTCCTTATAGGCTCAAGAAAATCAAAGAGTTGATATTAGTGAACCGGTGTTACTACCCTCTACTGTATCAAGTCATCCAAGGGAGAATGCCTCAGGGACATCAGTAAGAAAATATAATTTAGCATTCTAGGGATTCCTCTTACTTGTTGCTTTACCCTTTAATTTATTATCTTTTGCGTACATTTTAACTCCTTGGTGAAATCTTGATCATTATCATGGATAAGAAAAAAAACTCATGAATTCTAGGTATTTTTAGACACTTTGGTGATATTAAAAAAAAAAAATCTTGTTTGGGAATAATTCATTGTTGTGAGGAATAATTGTGGATCAAGATTTTGTTTTAACAAATTTTATCATAACATTTGTCTAATTAGATTTTACTTTTTGATTTGATTTTTAAAAAATAAATGAGATTTTATAAAATATAGATGTCTTTTAAAAAAAAATAGAATTATGGGTAATATTTTTTATTCTCTTTTTAATTGAAATAGCAATAGGCTTTTGGATAAAAAAAGAAAGAAAATAAGTTTTTTTTGGATAATATTTTTTGTTATAGACGACGATTAATCACATTATTAAAAAAGAACAAGTTTGATTAAATTTCTTATCTATAATGGTTAGTATTAAATTTTATTTTATAACCAATCACATTTTATCGAATCTAAAGAAAAAGCGATTTCAATAATATATTTTATAAACACTAAGATGATAAAAGATTGATTTTTAGTTAAGTATTTTATTATTTTATATTGTCTTTGTTAAATGATTCTTATAACATACTAGTTCTCTAGATTTGTATGTTAGATTTTAATTGCAATATTGATGAATAATTACGAGAATCTAACCGTTAATCTAATAACCTTTGCTTTAATAACGTAATTAAAAATTTATTATTTTTCTTGAAACTGGTTTAATAATTGTAAAAATTATCTAACCACCTTTAAAATTAAAGTCACTTTCATATATATATATATATATGACACTTTTTATTGTTTTTTTTAATTTAATTAAAACATTTTGAATTTAATTAAAACATTTTGACATTATTATTAAATGTTACTGATATTGATTGTGAAATTTACTTTTCAAATATTTTATTTTTTTAATCAGAATATTGCATGTTTGTATATACACTATTGTAATTAATTTGAGTGATACAAAAAAAGATACATACATTGCCCATAATAATTAATATGATAGTGAAACTTAATAAATTGATCATTTTTAGTTTACATAGAGAAATAATTCTAATGATCTTGATCATATTTATGACATAGAATTTATGTTTATTTCAATGTCTAATTAATAAACTTTTACAACTCTCATAATTTCTACTCGACATCACCCAAAAGAAACAATTTTTTTTTTATATCTCAAGCAATTGAGGAAGCAATAGTTATTCAAGTATGAATATCATATATATTTTTGCTTAATGATATTATGACCATTGAATTTTATTTTTCTCTCTATCATGTGAATTGATGATATATGTATTGTCATTTTCATATATTATTGTCATACATTGTGAGTATATATATCTTTCACCTAGAGGGTCATTTTTTTTATATGAACATTCAAATATAATATAGTGTAAATTGTTTTATATCATCAAAGCATTAAATTTTTATTATTCCTTTTATTCTACAAAAGAGTTTAACTTATATACACAAACAATAATAAAACTTTATATTATAAAGTCGTCCAAAAGATTTATATAAGCATACACTATATAAAATAAATTTGTAATCCTAAAAATTAGGTAGTTTTCTAGTCACAAAAAGTAAATATGATATGATAGTTTATAGATTAGTGTTTATTTAAAACACAATCAAGTATGACAAGAAATTTTGATTAAAGTTTTCTATTATTGCATAATGAGTCTGAATTAACTCCCCATCAACTCACCAGGAGGAAGAGGGGATTGATTAATGCGGAGGTCGTAGCCCTATCTGATATTAGCTTTGCAATTGTACCTCTAGCAGGTGAAACTAATATTTATACTGTAAAATTAAACAAGGTTAGTACATTTATTTTTCTAGATTTCTTATGTATAAATTTAATAAGTCAAAGGTTGATCATAATTATGAGAAAGTTAACTCTTCCAAATACTTTCTTATGGACTCGAATTATAGGGAGAAGATTTAGTCGATCCATTCAGACTTAATCAAAAATATCATGATATCTTGGATGACTGGACATGTGAAAAGAGAAGGAGCCCTAATGGTCAATGTGATAAGGTAACTAAAATTATTATCTTATTTCTTGTATATAACTTAAATTATTAGGCTTTTTTGAAAAAAAAATGAAGGAAGACATGGATGCCCCAAGAAATATGGGTAAGCTAATGATGGTAGGAAAGATGAGAAAAAATATTTGAAAAAATAAAAATATTCCTAATAAAGTAAAAAAAAATACATGGGTTTTTATGTTTTTTTTTTAAAAAAAAAAACTCAAATTGGGGTGCCACATGGTAAGTTTACGTTGGTCAAAAGTTGTATCAAGAGTCTTCACACACTTATATTTTTGTGACAACATGAGTGGTGTTATAATTAGTCAAAATGGTATATTGATTGTGGATTTAGAAACTTTCGTGGGGTAATAGGCCACCTGCAAAGTTAAGGTGTCTTTTTAAAAATTTGGGACAACTTCAATGGTGACTTTATGTCTTTTCTCATATTTTGAATTAAATTAACTAATTTAAAGGGGGTGAGCGCCACTCGCCTATTAAAATTCTTGGATTGATGAGAAAACATGTCAAAATGGTCCCTTTACAAATGTAATGAATACTTTTGTGGGGTAAGAGGACGTCCGCATAATTAGAGTATCTTTTTGGAAATTTGAGACAACTTTAGGTGTCCCTTTATGTCTTTTCTCTATGAATTTATGAAGATATGCATGCTTTTATGAAAAATGACGTAAATGATTTTGATGATGTTTTGATAGAGAGGGAAATAGACTTCAGTATTGACCTTCTCCCAGATACACAGCCTAATTATATTCCTTCTTATAGAATGGCCCCGACTGAACTAAAGGATTTGAAAGAGTAACTGAAGGATTTGTTGGATAAGGGTTTCATCCGACTAAGTATCTTTTTACGGGGTGCTCTAGTTTTGTTTGTTAGAAAGAAGGATGGTTCTCTTTGTATGTGCATTGACTATCATCAGTTGAACAAGGTGATCATTAAGAATAAGTATCCTCCCCCAAGGATAGATGATTTGTTTGACCAACTTTAAAGGGCAAGTAACTTCTCTAAGATTGATCTTCGATCGGGTTATCACCAATTGAGGGTGAAAGAAGATGACATTCCAAAGATGACTTTTCGAACTCGGTATGGTCATTATGAGTTTTTGGTTATGTCATTTGGGTTGACTAATGCTCCGATGGAATTTATGGATTTGATGAATAGGGTGTTTAGACAATACCTTGATATGTTGGTGATTGTGTTCATCAATGATATTTTGATCTACTCGAGAAGTGAGAATGAGCATAGTGACCGCTTGAGAATTGTATTGCAAATTCGTAAGGACCAACAACTCTTTGCAAAGTTTAGCAAATGTGAGTTTTAGCAAAGTTCGGTAGCTTTTCTTGGTCATATTGTCTCAAGTAAGGGTATTGAGGTAGTTCCTAAAAAGGCGGATGCGGTCAAGAGTTGGCCTAGACCTCTATCTCCTTCGGACATTCTAAGTTTCTTGGGTTTTTCCTATTACTATAGAAGGTTTGTTGAGGGATTTTCTTTGATTGCCTCTCTTTTGACAGCTTTAACTCAAAAGAAGGCTAAATTTGTATGGTCCGAAGCATGTGAAAAGAGTTTTCAAGAGTTCGAAGATAGACTTACTTTATCCCCAGTGTTGACTTTATCCAAAGGGACGGATGACTTTGTTGTTTATTGTGATGCCTCTAGAGTTGGGTTGGGATGTGTGCTTATGCAAAATGGTAAAGTTATTGCCTATGCTTCAAGGCAACATAATATCCATGAGAAGAATTATCCTACCCATGACCTTGAATTAGCAGTGGTTGTCTTTGCCTTAAAGATTTAGAGGCATTATTTGTATGGGGTTCATGTTGATGATTTCACCGATCACAAGAGTTTACAATATGTGTTTAACCAAAAGGACTTGATTATTCGTCAAAGAAGGCGGCTTGAGTTATTAAAAGATTATGACATGAGTTTTCTTTATCACTACGGTAAAGCTAATGTGGTAGTGAATACTCTTAGTCTATTGTCTATAGGTAGTGTTGCCCACATTGAGGAAGAAAAGAAAGAGTTGGTTCGAGATGTTCATAGATTGGCCCGATTAGGTTTTCAATTAGTGGACTCCACCAAAGGTGGTGTTATGGTTCATAATAGTTCCGACTCATCTTTTGTGGCGGATGTAAAGGCCAATCAAGGTCTTGATCCAATATTGGTTGACTTGAAAGAAACAGTACTTAAGAAATACGTTGAGGCTTTCTCCCAAGGGGGAGATGGTGTTCTTAGATATCAAGGTTGTTTATGTGTTCCTAATGTTGATGACTTAAGGGAACAAATCTTGTTAGAAACCCATAGTTCTCGGTATTTCATTCACCCAGGATCCACCAAGATGTACCGTGATTGCAGGAGATCTATTGGTGGAATGGAATGAAGAAGGATATTGCAGAATTTATGGCTAAGTGTCCTAATTGTCAACAAGTCAAGGTTGAGCATGAACGATTAGGAGGATTATCCCAAGACATTAGCATTCCTACTTTGGAAGTGGGAAGATTTGAATATGGACTTTATAGTGGGTTTGCCTCGCACCTGGTGACAACATGACTCAATTTGGATGATAGTAGATCGGATGACGAAATTAGCTCATTTCCTTCCCGTCAAGATTTCTTATTCGGTGAAAGATTATGCTAAGTTGTATTGGAGGTAGATGGTAATGTTGCATGGAGTGCCCTTGTCCATTATTTCCAATCGTGGTACTCAATTTACCTCACAGTTTAGGAAATCATTCCTAAAAGGTCTTGGTAGTAAAGTTAAGCTTAGCACGACTTTTCATCCACAAACCGATGGGCAAGCAGAGCGTACTATCCAAGCTTTGGAAGACATGTTGAGAGCATATGTGATTGATTTTAAGGGTAATTGGGATGACCATTTGCCATTGATTGAATTTGCCTATAACAATAGCTATCACTCGAGTATTGGTATGGCTCCATTTGAGGCTCTTTATGGTAGGAGGTGTAGATCTCCTATAGGTTGGTTTGAGGTGGGTGAAGTTGTCTTATCAGGTTGCGAGTTGGTACATGAGGTCATATAGAAGGTTTGACTTATTAGATAAAGATTGAAAATGGCTCAAAGTCGATAAAAGTCATATGCCGATGTTAGAAGAAGAGATCTTGAGTTTGATGTTCATGATTGGGTTTACTTGAAAATCTCACGCATGAAGGATGTAAGGAGGTTTGGTAAGAAAGGGAAGCTTAGTCCCCATTATGTAGGCCTTTATGAGATTTTGAGCCGTGTTGGTAAGGTTGCTTATGAGCTTGATTTTCCTAATGAGTTGGCATTGGTGCATCCAGTTTTCCATGTCTCTATGTTGAAGAAATGTGTTGGTGAGTCGAGATCCATAGTTTCCTTAAAAGGGTTGGGAGTTGATGAAACTCTTTCTTATGAGGAAGTTCCAGTTGAGATTTTAGACCGGCAAGTTAAGAAGTTGAGAAACAAAAAAGTTGCTTCTGTGAAGGTATTATGGAGGAATCATTTAGTTGAGGGTGCTACTTGGGAGACTGAGGCCGATATGATGTCCTGATATCCTCATCTCTTTCCTTCTACTCCTACTCTAGCTTGAGGTAATGAGTTCCTCATGGTTTATTCTTGTTTTTGGAGTCATGTGTGTTTTATGTTTCTCCATAATTTCATTATGTTATGCATGTTCATGAAAAGTTAAGTTACGAGAAAATGAGTCAATTTGTTGATTTTCCTCATTTTGTTTTGCATTGAATATGAGTTTCCTATAGACTTCATGAGATGAAATGTTGAACATGCATTAACTATGATGTTGAGTATGAATTGCATAAAGGCTCCATGTGAGAATGTTGAGCATGTTATTAGCTTGGAAAAGGTAGTTCCTCCTTGAACATGAGAAATATTGAATTTCATGCATATTGGGTTGCTAGATGTAGTCCATACTTTCTTATGATGCATTGAGTATGTTTAGCTTGGAGTCGATAGTTCCTTCTTGGTTATATGTATTTTGATGAGTTGCATGCATGATGGGTTACTAGTCTTGAGTCTTTTCGTTTCAAGGTATGTCTAGAATCTCATTCAAGGGCGAATGATCCCAAGGGGAGAGATATTGTAACACCCCGTATCCAAAAAGGCCAAATAGCAGTTTCCTAAAAGTTGCAGGTGCCAAACCACACCGGCCACCCACGGCCCGTGGATAGGACCACGGACCGTAGATGGGGTCTGTGGATGACCTGCCTAGCAGTGGTCTGAGGGCCAAGAACTACGACGAGACCTACGTACCGTAGGTCAGACCATGGTCCATGGTCAAGGCCCGTGGTTTGAAGCCCCAAATCCCTAAATCTCTGAAACTAACCACGGTCCACCAGGACGGGCTGTAGGTCAAACCACGGTTCGTCGACTGGGGTCTGTTGGTGGTCAGCTAGCAGTTAATTTCAGGGTTAGTTGGGTCTTTTACTAATTAATTAGTTCCTATACTATGTCGTTTTGCCTATGTTTAGGACCCCTATATAAGTCTTTTTACCCCGAAATTCACTCCATTCAATTTATTCTTCCAAAATCACAGAAGAAGAACTCTCAAATAATTGTCTCTCTAGAAACTTGAAGAAGAAGAAGGAGATCCAAGCTAAGGTTCAAGAGAAAGTTTCCATACTTCAATTTCTTTGGGCTTTGATAGTAAGGTATGATAGTTTTCATCCATGGGTTCCTTTCACCCACATAACTCCCTCAAATTCTTCAATTTCAAAAAGGTGGAAATTCCCAATTGTTAGGGTTTTCTTCAATTGTCATGGGTTCTCTTCAAAGTTCATTTAAATGATTGAATTATGTTATATTAAGCATGAATTGATGAAATACCATGATTTTTATGATGTTTCCCCATAAACCCATGTAAATCCCATATTTCTCAACTATGATGATATGATGTGGGTCTTTGTTTATGAAAGAAGATTTTTATGAAATTAAGCATGTATTGCAAGCTTTACATGAATTTATGATGAAATCCATACCTAACCCATGATTTTCAAGTAATGATGCATAAAAGTGGGTTTTGAACCTCAAGAGTTAAATTATGAACTTATGCATTTTCTTATGAAAGCTATGAAATTGTTTTAAGGGTGCTTTGAGAGTAAAGTACCAATGCTGATGTTGTTGTTGTGTTGTTGAAAGGATATTCCCATAAACACATACTAGAATGGTTGTGAAAGGACATTCTCACATAGTAAGGATTCTTAGATTGAAAGGCTTTTTCACCTAATTGAATCAAAGATTAAAAGTGATCATGGTTAGTGAAAGGTTTTCTCACGCATGGTCTAATGAGCTATCCTAATATGATGTCTTTAGCTTGGATGGTTATCCAAAGGATACCTTTCAATGGAACATGAGATAAGTTAATACTTAATTTCTCACAAAAGACACTACTAGAAATTAGGCCTACGGCAACGAATTTATTAGCAACGCTTAAGAAACCGTTACAATAGAGGGTCTATTGCAGCAGTTTGAACCGTTGCCTAAAGAGTTGGGTGTTTTTTATACGGCTAGCTAATAAATTTGTTGCCACTGTGTGAAAATCGTTGCAATAGATTACATATTGCAACAGTTAGTAGAACCGTTGCCATAAAGGCATCTATGGCAACAGTTAATGCGAAAATTTTCTATGGGAACAGTTATTAAATCCCTCCATAATTTCCCTCTATTATTTTGGCTAAACCGCCAAAAACGTTTCATTCTACTTTATTTTTAATTAATTTCTTAAATATAATTTATTTTTTCTTTCTCAAATATCGATACAACCAAGGAAAACATTTACTAAATCTATTTCTCATCTCTTCAACAAACAGAACAAAAAACGTTGTCACTCTTCTCCTCTTTGACCTAATTTTTCATCCATTTAGGGCAAGCTTGTGGAGTTTTGCAGTGGTATTAATCTTATGGTAAGGCCTTCATGTCTGTCATTTTAGGGCAAAGTTAAACCCATTTTTTTTTTCAAATCTAAACACATTCCTCTCTTCAAACCTCATGTGAAATCTAACGAAATGGAGGGCTGAAGCTTTTCGTGTGAAATCTGAGAAATCTTGATGTTTTCTTCTTCAACTGCTGGAGGTTCTCTACTTCAATCAAGGGTATAACTGAAGAAACTTCAAGTTTGAGCTTTTGAGGTTTTCTTCTGGAATCTCTTCTTTTGTCTTTAATCTTTGAAGTGTTGTTAGTGTATTTGATGTATTTTTTATGATTGTGGGTTTTTTCCCATTAAATTGTAGCTACGGTGGATTTAAAGTTTTGTTGGTAGTTATGGTGAAATTGATTACTCTAGATCATATTTTTCTTTGACATTGATGTTGGATTTCTTGTTCCATGAGTTTTTCAATCGGATTTGAATAGCCTTACATTGATGATGTCTTCCTTTATTTCACCTCTCGCTTGAGTAGGATGCGAGAAATTTTGGTTTCATTATTGTTGAAGAGCCAGGAAACAAGAGATACATTAGCATGAAAATGAAAAAAACTAAAATTTGCTCCTAGTTGGTATTAGAACTTTTGACATGAAAATCTGAAACTTGATATAATTCTAGATTAAATAAGCATAACTAATTGAACTCATAACAAAACTTTATTAGCTCAACTCAAATAAATACAGGCATGATATCACTGATCCAAAAAAAACAGCTTTCAGGGACATTATGTTAAAATGTAAAATAAATCACCGACCTATGAATTCCTTAATTTTTATGTTTGTTGTAGAATTAGTTAAAAGAAAAAATCTTAAAATTGTTCAAGGAAATCTACTTGAGGATTCAATGTCAATGAGTGTTTTGGCGAGCCCCTCAATTTCTTATTGTTCTTATACGAGATCAATTCACACTAGTATGATCACAAGTACTTCTATGATTAAGTACCTTATACAATGAGAAGTTTAGGTATTGATTTACCTAAGTGTGATTGGTGCTGCAAGTTTTTTAAGCAACATATTGATGAAAATTGTGGATCATGTAAAATAAATAGGTGACAAGAGTTGGTTTGGGAAGAATCTAAATAGCAGCAGATTAGATTACTTCTATAGTGAACTTGTATATCTGTAATCTCCGTTATAATTTTGTTTAAAAATATGAGTATCAATGTGATAATTTAACTAGTTGAATACATGTGTACCAATATTGTTTGCCTTAAAAATTTGTTTTATCACTTTTAAAGATTGTTACGCATGATTTCTTATCAAAAGAAAATCGCAGGGATTCTTTTTGGAAATAAATTGAATCCTCAAGGCGATTTATTGGTGTGTTAGAATATGATCTGAACTTCATGTTAATCCAGTGACTATTTTCCATTTCTTGAATGTCCATATGTTGTTAATAACATAAACTTGAAAGCATGATAAGCCTTTTATGATTTTTCTACTTTTCCATTTACTAGTTAAAAGTATCTTTGAAATTATTTCCTACTCGTAAAATTTGTAGTTCATTAGGATAATATAAAATAAATTGCTATTGAGTATGAGCTATTTTTTGAAAGTTTTTCTAATTGGTATGACATCTGATTTTCTATATTTTTCTTATGAACACATATTTTGGTAAATAATGTATCTTCTTGTAGGTAAAGAAGTGGTGATTACTTGTTCAACAGAACATAATGTAGACTTCTTCCATGGTGTACTAGGAAGATTATAGCAGTTTGGTATTATTACCCAAGCAAATATTGATTTTGAAACATCACCGACTGGTAGCAATTGAACTCCCAAAACAAAAAAAAAGTAAGATTACTTCCAAATATATATATAGATAACCAGTCAAAGTTGGCTTCAATTTTTATTTTAACACTACAATTAAGGCCATCACCTATCGAACGGTCCAACCTTATCAATCATTTAACCTTCTAAGGTTGGAGCGTTTAATAGTACTGACCTTTATTGAAGTGTCGAAATGAAAAAGAAGCCAACTTTGACGGACTATCTATGTATTTTGTCATTACTTAAGGATCAAAAAGAAAGGAAAGCGGGTTCAATCAACATTGTTAAAATATTTCTTGATAGGTCAAGTGGATCAAAGTTTTGTATACAGATTTTGCCACATTTTCTATTGATCAAGAGAACTTTGATATTAGTTTAATATATTAAGGAAAACTATGAAATGCTTGTTGTAAATGACATTGTGATTGCTATGAGTTTTAAACTACATATTCTCCATGTACTTAAAACATTATTGTCTTTCATAAATTTGATTTTTTTTTATCTTTTTGTGTCACATAGATATCACTGAATAAGTTCGATAGAAGTTGGATGAGTCTCAGATGATGCAATGAATGCAATGAAGTTTCCTCAAACATATCAGATCGTGTGGATGTGGAAGAGATGAAAATATCAGCGTACAAAAGCCACGATGCTCATTTTATAATGCACTACTTGCTTCAGATTGCGGTTTGAAAAGGATTGCCTAAGAATATTTCATTAGCCTTGATTAAGTTGGGGAAATTCTTTAAAGCTATATGCAGTAAGGCTATAAGGCGAGCAGATCTTGAGGCAATGCAGACTAAAATCAAAGAAAATGAATGCGAGCTTGAAACTTTTTTCCTCCACCTTTTTTGGATATACTGGAACATTCGCCAATCCATTTTGTAGATGAAATTAGATTGGGTGGTCCAAATCATCTTCGTTGGATGTATTCTACTGAGAGAAAATTGTGTAAGTTCAACAGTCTTGTTCGTAATCGACATTATCCAGAAGCTTGTATAGCAGAGAGGTTCAATGTTGAAGAGTTCTTGATCTTTAGCTCGAGATACCTACATGATAGAGTGAAGACACCATTCAATCGTCCATCATCCAGCAAAAACAATCAAGGTATGGAGTCTATTCTTCTTCTTCTTTTTCTTCTTCTTCAATGCTAGCTTGGTACGAAAGTGTTGTCAAATTTTTTTGCTAAAAGGGAGACTACAATTCAACTTCTTAGGTTAGTTGTGGTGTTTTACATCTAGCTATCTATATATATGTGAATTTAGAGATTCTCTAGTTTTAAAGAGCCCTTAACAATGTGTAGTTGGCTCATTGCGACTTTTGGAAGATTAATAATGTTACCATGTTACCATGTTATCTTATCTTTATTTTTTTAAAAGTATGGTATTTTATTTCGCAAGCATATGATAAGATGATGTTGTTGGTGAGATTTTCAAAAAAGGAGAATGTAGCGAAATCAATGAGGATTTGTATAGCTCTTCACATAATCAAATACTGTATTCCTTTATCCATCTTCAATTACAGCTTTTTCCAGTTGAATTTTGAGTTTTCTACTCACTTTTTGTGTCTAGATAAATCTGGTTCTGCCCCTGTTTTGATTTTTAGGATAAAGTAGGAAGAGAAGCTTGGACTCTTCTTTTCCTTTTCCAAATGCTTTGGTTGTGAAAAAGTTAGTCTTTGAATCATTGCTCTATCATATTGTGCTGTCTTATATTGTGAAATTATTATGGCTCTTATTTAGTTAAATTTTTAGACGGTTGGAAACGATAAATATTTAACACTAAAGGGCAGACCTATTGCTGACACAGATGAACCGTTGTTGTAAGTGCTAGTTTGTAGACAATCTCCTTGTACATGTACTCTTTTAAAAAAATTCAGGTCTAGGCTCTCCAAGTATGGTAGATCATTGCCCCAGGTCACAGCTACTACTTGTTTCTAAACTCTAAACTCTATTTCTTTCTTTGAATTTTAAACATTATTTCCTATCTTCTCGCTGCTTCGTACCTATTTTGCACATACCAGCTTTTGCATTATTACTTTTATGGAGTGGATTTTACTCAAGAATCATCTCGCTATCTACAAGAGTGTTATGTCTCCTTTCATATACACACCATGCACCCACTTAACCCATTGAATCCTTATTAACAATTAATTGCAAAAGCACCTTACCAAGAGTGGCAAGGTTCCATAAACTGCATTCCTTGATATTAAGTCCCCGAGCAAAGAAGCGCACAAGTTGTACTCCATGAAACTAGCGACATGTTCTTCTTAAAATCGACCCACCCCATAGGAAATCTCAACATTTTCTGCCTACATTTTTTATTTACTTTGTGGTAGGACAAAAAGCGATCCTCGAAGTTGTGAATTGAGAAAAATGTTGATGAGTTTATGACTTCAATCCTCCTAGTGTAGGATAGTTGTTTGGTACAATTTTTGTAAGAGTGATGATGATGTACATATTTTATGTGCTACTTTGCTGACTTAGTTGTGCCAAAGGCCGCTAATGTGATGTGAATTAGGGAAAGATCTTCATTTAAACGACTAAGATCATAGATAGTCTTAAAACTAAAAAAATAATCCAACATCCTCAATACAATTAGCTACTGAATATATATGCACAGCTGATTGAGCAAATAAAATGTTTGCTTATTTCCACTTACACATATGTGGAGCATAGATCGAGACAAATTATTTAATTACTTAAATCTGAACTATTTTTCTTTCACATTTGCTCTCAACCAACTTTTATTTATGATCTTTTGTAGGTATAGAAGATAATCAACGGGATAATCTAGGGGATGATCAAAGCAGTGAAGACCTTGCTTGATATAATTGATTGAAAGTTGTAGAAACCTATTGCTTTAGCTTGACTCTTTTTTTTTTTTTTTTTTTGACATTTTGAAACTTGTGTTAATCTACAATCTTTTGTTTTAATTTCTATTAGTATAAAATTTATGCAAATTTTTGAAAACATGTGTTTTGGTATATATAATTTACCTTTATGGATATTGTGACTAGGATATTTCGAATTGTATATATGATTCGGCTACATAATTAGTCGTTTTCTTCCGTGATTTAATTTAGATAATCTTTTTATAAATTGCTGTTGATTTATATATATATATATAATGCTCAAGAAACATGAACTGTTGCAATAGGTCGGGAAAAACTATAGATTCATATAGATTGATTGCAATAGAAAATAAAACTATTGCAATATCAATAAAAATTGTTGCCATAATATTTTTAAAAAATTGTTGTGATAAGAACAACTTATTGCAACGGTTACTAACCGTTACCACAACCCCTAATGCAATGGTTGTTAACTGTTACAATCGATGTAGTATTATAGTCCCTATAGATGGAAGGATAACCGTTGCAATAGAGGTACTTATAGCAACGCTTTTCAGGAACCGTTACATTAACAGTTACAATAGCGCTACAGTAACGCGAGCAGATGAGACGGTTGGTAAACCATTGTTGTAGCTCTATGGCAACAATTTTAGGTCCTATTGCAACACATTTGAAACCGTTGCGATAGACCAAAATTCTAGTAGTGAGATGAATAATGAACTAAGGTTACCTCAAGAAGTATCGTATATGAGTTCAAAGGCTTTTAAAGATGACGTTAGCTTGCATTTGACCATGTTTTATGAAGTATGATTTCTAACTTCTTTTATATCATGTTTTAGCTTGGTCAATTGCATGTCATGAAATGAAATGTCCTTTTTAGCATGATTTAAATGTTTTATGCATGGCTATCATACTTGGTACATTGTTTTGTACTAACGCATAATCTTGCCTACATTTTTCCCAAATGTAGGGTATGACAGACAGGGTTCCAGTTCCGTGGCTAGAGCTTGTATTTTATCGATTCCCAAGCTTGATGAGTCCTCACGATTTGAAGACGAATTGCCATTGTTTAGCTTCTTTCATTTTTCTTTTGAACACAATGTATGGGCTAGGCCCAATTTCATTCTATTGTATTAGATGGTTATGATGAGACAAGATGTCTAGACTGTTTTTCTATATAAAATGTTTGTACTTTGAAATGTCATTTTTACTCTTATTGTTCTATTTCTTATGTTATGGAGCTAAGTGGATTGCATGGAGTCCTTCGAGGCTCTATACGCCATATCACATCTAGGGGGTACCCCTGGGTCCTGAAAAACTTGCGTTCGACACACTCACTAACATCATCCAATATGTTCGATGTATCGCCATCTAGAGCTTAAGCTCACTGAACCTACCTAAACATTACCAAACCTGAAGGTTGATTTGGTGGACCCGATGGAGTCCGCATAATGCACTTCGGTGAATGGCCCTTTGGAGATCTAATTGCCGATTTGGACAGTGCACTTTTCCATCGTTTCATGCTCAAATGGAGGACAAGAATCATTCCGCCTAGTATCTTTGATGCATTGCCCTTTAGGTTATGGCCTCGCCCAATCTACCCTTATCAATTGTTAAACCTCTTTTCCACCTGCACTCATAACACACATTATTCAAAAGTAGTAAAACAAAAGTAAGACTTGAGTTGCCTCTCAATAAACGCCTTATTTAATGTCATGGCATAACATAGTCCTCAAATTTAGACTATCATTTATGGGGTTTGGGATGGTATCACTAGGCAAAGTTCCCTTATGCCTTGGATTTAGATAAGTGGCAATTTGACCCAGTTGGGTGTCCAGCTGCTTGATCGAGACTAAATGTGAAGTCACTGTTTGAGTTAAAGTGGAGAAAACATTTTTCAAATCTTCAACACCTTATCGGATCCTTTAACCTTGTTATAAATCCTCACACGCATGTCTTCAATTCTGTTTCCTTCTAGACCATCTGGATCTTTTAAGAGTGAACGATCATGGGAAGGCACAAATCTATCTTTGTCAACCTCCCTGTATCTCCAATTTCAACCCCTCCAATCTTTCCAACCACTATCTTTATCCTTGTTCCAGCGTTGGTTCTCACCCTGAAATTGATCATTGTTGTAAGAACCCCCCCTCCCCCACACTTGATATCACAAGTATTGAACCTCTTTATTGTATAATGCCTCAAATTTGGCATCATCCGAACAGTGCCCACTATTTGTTCCAACCACATTTACTAGCTTAATTCCTGCTCCCATGACATGTTTGGAGAGCAAATTGATTTTGGTCATCATTTTGGCCATATTTTCATCCCTTTTATGGCCCTTTTCAATTTGTTCTTTACTCAAGCCTATTTGTACAAGGGGTGCTTGGTCTTCTCTTGTGTGTCATCCTCGGTTGAACTTAGTCATAGCGTCTAACAACAATACCGCTACATCATCTGGTTGCCTCATCAATCCACCATGATCCAAGTGATCAACCACACTTTTATTTATAGAATCAAGGCTCAGATAAAAGTATTGCAGCAATAAATTTTCTGGAGCGCCATGCATTGGACATTGCAAGAGTCATTTCTTAAACCTCAGCAATGTTTCATATAAGGGCTCACCTCCAAGACTTTTGAAATTTTGGATTTGGAGAGGAAGTTTAACCATCTTTGAGGGTGGGAAGAATCGTTCCAAGAACACCTCTGTTAGCTCATCCCACGAAGTAATAGAATCAGTTAGTAACGCTGCCAACCATCTTGTAGCCTATCCCATTATAGAGAACAAAAATAGTCTCAACCTTATGGATTATTGGGAGATATTCTTGACCACAAAGGGTCCACACACCTCCTTAAAATTCCTAAGGTGCTCATGGGGATCCTCATGAGATAAGCCCCTAAAAATTTCTTTCATTTGGAGCAATTGGATCATAGTACTGGTGATGTGAAACACCGTCCTCCAGGTTGTAGGAAGTATTCAAATTGTTCCCGTGCTTTGAATGATATTAATGAGCATGTCATTCAGGTCACCAAAATTATCATTTTGACTATAGTGACTATTACTGTCACTCCCATGGTCACTCATCTTGTGAACCTGCAAATCTGCCGACAACAACACAAAACAACTCTACTACAAATAAACCAAATTAAAATCTAATTTCTTAATTATAATTATCAACTACTGCTCCCCGGTAGTGGCCCCATTTTTTATAACGCTAAAATCACCCTTCAAAACCAATTAAAAAGGTGAGTGATCATAGTCAATAAAAACCCAACAAAGAGTCATGGTCGAATCACATAGGGAGAATAAAAGAAATTGAAAGGGTGTATCAGGTCCCCTGAAAGGAAGTGTCATTTGATATTCAAATTATGGGACAGCGATCAGATACATAGATGATAGACATGTGGAAATTACAATTATTCTAATGCATAATTCAAAATGAAATGTTAAGAGTGCTAACCTTCAAGAACAGACCGGGTCCCTATATGTAGTTTCAATGTAATTGCCTTGATCTATCCGGACCTCCCTTTTCCTTCAGCATTTTCGCCATGTATACAAAAGTCATAAGACTGAATTTTCTAAAACATATATAACTGAAAAATAAGGATACATGCTCCCTTTTCATAGTCATGAGAGGGTTAATTACTTTAGGCAGGATCCATTCAGTCGTGTTTTATCGTCCCAACTTCAATTTGTTATCTCGGCCAGGTCCCTAGTCAGAGCTTTATTAAAGATATCAGCAATTTGATCATTGGTCTTACATAATTGCATGCTAATATTTCCTTTATCAACATTATCCCTTAGAAAGTGATGTCTCACATCAATAAGCTAAGTCTTTTTATGATGGACTGAGTTCTTAGCCATATTGAGATAACTTGTGTTATCACACAAGGGAGAGAGAGTATGAGTAGCCACTCTAATAACTTCAAGCTGCTATTTGATCCACATGATTTGAGAACACCAAGTTGCATCTGCTACATACTGCGCCTCAGTTGTTGAACGAGAAACCTAATCTTATCTTTTGGTTCCCCATAAAATGAGAGATGAGCCCAGAAAATGAGTCATTCCTGATGTACTCTTTCTATCTACTTGATACCCTGCATAATCAACATATTCCTCCAAATTAAAAAAAATCTCTTGATGGATAGAATAAAACCAGGTCACCTATCTTCTTCAAATATCTCATGATTCTCTAGCAGCTTTCAAGTGTGATTCCTTAGGACAAATTTGGAATCTTGCACATATGTCCAACGAGTGTAACATTTACATCTAAACTGTGTCCCCGTATAAGTATCAATTGCCTTGGCATCCATCATATGGAATTTCTTCAGTAACTCATTGATGTACTTTTCTTGGAAAATGAAGGTACCTTTAGAAGTTTACTTGATCTGCAGCTCCAAGAAGAAATTTAATTCTCCTATCATGCTCATTTCATAACTCACTACCCATGAGTGCAACAAACTCTTCACACAACACCTCAAAGGTTGTTCCATAGATGATATAATCGATTGATACTTGAATGATCAACAATTCCTTTCCTTGTGATTTCAAAAAGAGGAATTTGTCAAATTTACCTCTTTTGAAACCATTGTTGAAGAGGAACTTGGACTACCTATCAGCCAGTTACAGAACCAAGTATCATACTTTGCTTCTTTTAGCTTGATGAAACTTTTTATTCCTTGCCAGCTGTTGAGTTTGATCAACTTCTTCATTCTCACCTTTGAAATATGCATTATCAGTTTGAACTACATCATCTTTGTTCAGCATTGTCTATGAGACCGGGTCCCTCATCAGGTTCATCATCTACATCAGCTTCTTTGGAATGGATGGATTCTTGAGGAGGATATTCTTTAGCAACTTGACCGTTTATATTGTCTCTCTATCTAAATCGGCTTTTCAATCTTAGAATCCTCTTTGTTTTACAACTTCTCAATTCTTCCAGACTCATCAAAAATCTCATGAACACTTTCTTCAATGCACAAATTTCTTTTTATTATACACCCGATAGGCCTTGCTGGAGGAAGAATATTCCACAAATACTTTTTCATCATTATTGGGATCAAACTTACCAATATCATCCTTCCCATGGTTCAGAACAAAACATTTACAATCTATAGTCTTTAGATTACTCAATTTAGGCTTTCTATTGTTGAGCAGTTCATAAGGAGTTTTGTTGAGGATTGACCTGATCAGACACATGTTGGTCACATAGAAAAGTTGTCCAAGTGAACCTTGAGAAGTGGAATCACAAAAATATACTTCATTATCTTCTCTAAATCTACACTAGACCATACATATCTATATGGAGCAGTTCAAAAAGTCTGATAGTGCACACTTGCTTCTTTTGCTTGAATGATGAGCTGGTTTGCTTCCCAATAACACAAGTATCACAAACTTTTATCTGCAACTTTTATCTTTGGCAGACTATGAACGAGGTCCCTTGACACAAGTTTGTTCAGTAGAGAAGCACTCACATGGCCAAGTCTCCTATGTCGTAGATTTGTATCCTCACCTTAAGCTATAGGGCAAGTGAGACTGTTACAACGAGCAGTGTCCAGATCAACAAGATACATGTTCTTGCATCACTTTTATGTCAAGATCACCACATGAGAGATCTAGTTTGTGACCACACATTTATCTGATAAGAACTTAACCTCATTTACTTTATCACAAATCTATGAAACACATAAAAGATTGCACTTCAACCCATTGACATAGTACACAACTTCAATGGAGTGTTCCACAGACTTTCAAATCTTGCCTACACCAAAAATGTACCCTTTCTTGCTATTTCCAAAAGAGACACCTCCAGCATGAAGTGCTTTGAGAGAGAGAGGAAGTTTTTAGTATTCCCAGTCGTGTGCTTTGAACATCCACTATTTATTAACCAACACTCACTAGTGCTACCTCTTCTCACTTGCATAGAAAGTAACGTGTTAGCCTTGGGAACCCATTTGAGACGGAGTTCCCAGTAAGCAGATAAATGAGTGAAAAGAAATGTTTTTGTCTAGTAAGGCAAATTGGTTTTCTTCAACTTAGGACCAGAAGCACGACCATGTCCCTTCTTTTGCATGTTCCTCTGTTTGGAATAGTTTGAAAAAAAATCTTCATATTTTTTTCCAGACAAGACAATCTTTCTTAAAAAGTCCATTTCGACCACAATGCGCACATAACAAATTATCAGCAATATAGATATATTTGATGTGAGGATTGTATAGGGGATCTATCTTCTCACAACCCAACCCTATTTTACTGTTGTTACCTTGACTAGTTAAATTTGTTAGCATTTTAGAGAAAGTGGTCCATTTGAGGGATTTGTTCAATTCCTCTTTTACACGAACCATGTCCCTCTCCAATACAAGATTTCTTTCTAGAGTAAATTGCATATTTATTTCAGCACTGCACAACTTATTTTCAAGCTCAAGTTCTTTCCTTTAGAAACCACTATAGTCACTATTTTTTTCTTTTCCTTAAGTTCTAGACTTTCAACTTCTAGAACAAGCATTTTTTTCCATATCAGATATTTGGGTAACTAGACCAATTTTTCCATCTTGAAACATGTCTAGGCTATTGTTCAAGAGATCATTCTCAATAGTTAGCTCACTGATCGAATCAATTAGTATAACAACTAGCTTTCTCAATTTTCTAATGGGAAAGATATTCACATTTTACTTAAAGTCAAATAGGGTCACCTCTTCATTATCATCGTCCTCTTTTGATTTTGCCATGAAGGCAATCATATAATCAAATATTTCTTCATCTTATTTTACTGCGAGCATGGAAGCATCATCAGGGAGTTTAGAATCATCTGAATTACTTGAGGTATTTCCCCAGACGGCCAGAGCTTTCTTCACCATATAATCAGCAGTTTCTCTTCTGCATGACTTGTCAGCGATCTAGTCCATTCTCTTTTCATTGTCTCCTCCATACTTGACATATTTCTTGTTCTCCCCCTTGTGTATAAGACATTCTTTTATGAAGTGACTTGATTCACCACACTTGTGACAAAAGTCATTTGAGGATGTAGCCTTTTCAAGGTTTCCTTTCTTCATGAGACCTCTGTGTTTTCTCACAATTTTTTGAAATCATTGAGCAAGATAGGCCATATTCTCATCTATTTTAGGGATTTCACTTTGTGACACCTTGAGAGCAACTGATTTATCCCTTTTTTCCATCTTTCATCCGGTCAGACTCATTATATTATTTTCGGGGTTTGGGAACAACTCTTGTGATTTCTCCATCCTACACATCGATTGTAGGAAAGTGAGAACCATCAAGAACAATCTTCGAATGCTCACTATCCTCATCCATCAAATAGTCATGCATGCAAGTATTCCACCAAGTGTAAATCATGCCATTAAATCGAGGTGGCTTGGTTGAAGATTGACCCTCTTCCAGGTTTAGTGGAGCATTCATCTTTTCGACAAGATTATCTCTTGGTGTTAACTTGATAGAGAGCCCAAGCTCTAATACCAATTGATAGAATGGATGTTTCCACTAGTGATCACTGGACCAGGTCCCTAAAAAGAATAATAGTGTGGAAAATAAATAATTTCAGGTAAATTAGACATATGAGATTTTACATCGAAAACCCCTTGCTCAAGGGAGGAGAAAACCACGTCCTATCCTCAAAGGATTTCTTTCCAAACTCAATTTCACTAAAACGGAGAAAAATTTCATATTACAAACTCTTGCAACCTAGGAATTAAAAATCTTTAATCCCTTCCCCCTTACTACAACAACTCTACTGCAAAGGAAACTAAGAAATTACTCCATTGCCCATTAAACCAACTAACTCTAGTTGATCTGGACTCAAGAAACCAACGAGGCTAACCCTAGCCACCAACTACTAATCTCAAAGATAGGAACATAAAAAAGCAGCAACTTTGTTGCACCCACACATCAACTAACTCTAGTTTACACTCCTAGGAAACTCTACCAAAGAAAACATCAAAAACAATATGTCAACAGACTTCACTAAAACATAGATGATTCGCCTAACTAACACTAGTTAATATGACTCTAACTATAGACTTAGACAAGCAACTGATATACTATCTTTTATAACTTAGGAGTAGATTTACAATATAAGAATACAAGACACAAAGCTCAAAATACAACAAAAGACGTTTCAACACTCCATCAGGTCCCTTATTGAGTATGAACAATGTTCTTCCTTGAAGATGGCTTTTTCTTTCTAAGCTTATGAATTTTCAAAATTCAAGACTTTGTTTGCCAAAACTTAAGTTTTGTCTTTGGAGAAGAGACTAATATGATATGGACACAAACCCTTTGAGCAAAGTCATTGGCAGAGAGCTTGCTGCTCTAAAAAGTCGTGCACCAACCATATTAGATTTGACATTTTTTAGGGTTGTCTTTTGTCTTTTTCATGTATGCAGTCTTTCCTCGACCAGGTTCCTTGTTATATTTTGAAGTTTGTTAAATCATCAAAACTTCAGATATAGTGACGGCTCCTTCGTACATGTCATTATGGCATTTTTGTATTTTATATGAATCCATTTCTTCTGCATCACCAACCGAAGGACCTTTTTTGGTACTTTATCATATGTTTTCTCTTCCCGGTTTTTTTGGTGTTGTAGGGGAGGGATTGACCTTTCTAACGCATATTCAGTCGTACCGGCATGGCCCCACTGATTTGGTAAATTAACATGTATAAATCTTTCTTCATTTGCGATAAAAAAATCCCACTAATATCTTAGAAATATTTTAGCATTCGTGAGGGATCTATCGAGCATAATCCAGATTGGTTTTATTTAAATCTTTTCATGAGAATCTTTAAGGGAATCACGCCATATGAATAAATACAAAGACTGGGAAATGAATCTATATTATAAAAAAATAAGAAAAAGAAGTTAGTTGTCACGCCCCAAACTCGAGGGGCGCAACTGGCTCCTAATGCCAAAACTCAAGCCCGAGCCGACCCTGCTAAACCATTTGCTATTAGTGCATGGCAGCCACATGCAATTAAGACAACAAACAAGTATATCTCGGCTTAAAATTAAGCCATCGGCCGGCAAGGCCCCTGTTAACTGATCTATAAAAGAAATAGCTACTCCCAGGAGATCATATAAATAAATAAATAAATAGTCAACTAGCACAGAAGTCCTGATTGGGTCGTCGAGGCCACCATGATATCTATACCAAAACTAAAAGCAGGTATATATCAATACAATACATCAAACAGTTCACAAGCTTCAGCAAACCAACAACATAGTCCAGTATGGCTATAACGTAACTATACACCCCACACACTAGTCTGCAAGCCTTTAAGAGTAGTAAAGATTAGTGGAACAGGGTCCCAACCTACCCATAAAGATATATACAACAAAAGGTAACAAACCTCCCAACTCTGGAAGCTCCGGAGGAAATGGGATAGTCAATTGGATAAAAGTCAATCCCGCTGCTGAGGAGGTCTACTCGGTCGTCTGTCAAGACCTACATGCATGAATGCAGCTCCCCCAAGGAAATGGGGTGTTAGTACAAAATAATGTACAGAGTATGAAAGGCAATAGACTATGAGGAGGTATCCTAATATACTGGAATAATCTGATAAATAAATCAAGGATAAGATAAGTGTACTGACCTGCTCCTAAATCTAAAATTGTCTAAAATAATAAAACAACAACCTAACTAAGCCCGTATAAGCTCGACAGGTACAAACAGCACACAAGACCACCAACTCAGGCCCCCATAAGCCCGAAAAGTGCCAATCAGCCTCTATACCCCTATCGGTAGTCCCCAAGCCCTATAGGCAGTCACATAGCCGTCTTAGGCATTAATATAGCCCCGTAGGCAGCACGTAGCTCTCTTAGATATCAACATAGCTTATAGACAACTCAGAGCCTTCTTAGGCAACAACATGGCCCTGTAGAAAGTACATAGCCTTCTTAGGGATCAATATAACTTTGTAGCCCTTTTAGGCATCCATATAGCCCTGTAGGCAGAACATAGCCCTTCAAGGCATAGATCACATTCCTGCAGCTAACCACAATAACCCCAAGGGTAACAATAACAATCCAATCGCTAAAAGTGAGCAATTTAGTTATAAGCAACCTATACAAATAGCATCTAAGTTGTGTCCAACATAGGGACGCTACTAACTGAATAAAAATCCCGACAAGGGAGGATTCTATCAACTCAAGTAGCCAACAATCAACAATAATGGCTACAAGTGTAACAAGGATAACTACCCAATTACATTGCTCCTAAGCTTTAAGGAAACATGTCGTAAGTAAGGAATAGCCTTAACATACCTTTCCAATGAACGCTCGAAAGACCGTAGTTCCTTCACGAAAGTTGTTCCTTATGTCCTAAGCTTCACAAACACTATATATACACAACTGGTACGCACCTATAAATACTTCATAATTAATCTTAAATCGAAAGATTTTCCATATTGCCCCAACTTGTCAAAACGTCAGTAGAAATTCATAAAAACAACCATAAAAGGGTCTCGAGATGATTACCTTAGTTAACCAAGTGTAAACCTTGAAAAAATACCAATAACTACAAATTTATATCTTCAAAAACCAGCTCCAAATGGAGCTAATAGAAGGGAAAAACGATTGCCACGTGTAGGGATTACATTTCTAGGCACGGGGGAAATGTTTAATGGTAGAAATCGTCAAAAACTAACCTTCATCATGCTAGAACTCCATACAAACCCTCTCTTAAGCTTTCTCTCTGGTTTGGAACTGAAATGAAATGTTTTCATGGCTTAAAATGTTAAATAAGCTGAAATACCATATTTTTGACCCGACCCGGATTCTACCCCGGCAGTCCCTAGTAAAACCCTCATAACTTTTTACTTTGATGTCGGTTTGATACTGGGTTTTGTGAGTTGCAAACTAGACTCGTAGGCCTTCGATTTAATGGGTGATAGGCCTTCTAACTCTTTATATATTGAGAGAAAACATCCAAGACATTTGATCCTTTTTTTAGAGAAATCTTTAAAAAGGAACTTACGATAACTTTCGCCAACTTTTATTTTGCCACTTACTTAACTTCAAAACTTGAGATACAACCCTTGAACACTTGAAATATGACATACCACTTCATTTTTAATTTATTACTCACCCTCCTTGTCTTTCCACGAAGATACGAGTTAATTTAGACGTTTTGAAAAGTTGGGGTGTTACATTAGTATTTGCAATTCAATTACACCATTTCATGAGTAAAAGCAACAATAGTTAGAAACAATATAACACAATGCCTAAGCCAGTTTAGATGGGCTTATTTTTAAGTTCTTTTAAGTCAAAATAGTTTTAAGCACTTTTATAGTGTTTGAGTAAAATTATATATATAAAAAAGCTTTTAAACACTAGATTTTAAGCCAAAATAATAAATATATGTCAAAAGTCATAAGTTAAGAATCCTAGCTTGTGGCTTTTGGCTGATAAGCTAAATGCCAAAACCCAATGAACAAGTTCTTAGTATCTTGCTTTTGGACAAATAAATCTTTGTATATCCAAGTCATAAAATACATATTAGAAGTGTCGAAGCAAAATAAAAGATTTTTATTATCTTCAGCTTCATAACATAGCCATCTAAAACTAAAGGAAGAATTGCACAAAAGAACTGACAGAATCCAATATTTAGAACAATTTTAACTTTTTGACCTTTACGAAATAATCTTATTGCTACAAAAATGCTATGAAATGCCTAAATCACAAATTTCAATAGCCTTTTTCTCTTTTTAGAATTCAATGTCTAATCAAACTACTTCACATAGAATGAAATGAAATGAGCCTGTTTAAATTTTAATTTTGTGAAGAGTTAACATCTTTGCATTCCAAATTACCCTATTCAGCAATGGGCAAATAGTTCGTTTTAACCTTTAGAATCATCATTGTAAACTCTTGTGGTACTTTCTACATATGAATATGAATGTGAAAGCACAACTGACTCAAGATCACATATAATTGCATTGTCCTTCTACAAAAATTAGTGAACTTTCATCAGTTATACTCATGTCTTGTTTTGATTGTTGCATTATCATTAAATTAAAGTAACATCAATAAACCTACATCGTTACGTTCTCAGGTTTCAAATTGCATAACATCAGCCAGCTCGCGTGTACTACATGTAAGGAATATGCTATTTGTGATGGTTTTCAATGCGGTTGGCCAATCAAGTCCGGTAAAAAGTATAAAAGTCAATGTTAGAAGGGAAAACATTTGTACATGGAAACAAGGAATGAGACAGAAATAAACAGTACCAATTTCAAAGAAAAATAAGAAAGAATGAGACAGAAATATTGATCAAGACTATAGCAACTGAAAGCATGGTGTTAAAATTGACATTGTGACTTCGAGCTAAGAAAAAAGATACTTAAGACACTAAATGAGTATGAATTTTTACTGAAGGTTTTATGTCATGATTTGGTGTTCTTATGAGTAGGGATTAGAATTCAATCGATTGTTGAACATTTTTCTATCTACTGATATACAAGTATTGTATAAAGTTTGCAATACCATTACCATGATTCTTATCATCTTAAAGAGTTGAACATTTGGCCAACATATCTCTAAGTCAATATTTTTCATACATTTATTCTGAGATGTCTAATTTTCCTACAAGTCTCTCTAGTATAGTAAATTCACTATAATAAAAATATTTTTTAGCGGCAATAAATATGCACATTAACAAAGAGTAAGTCTACCGACATTAGTTAATTGTCATTATATCCAATTCCGCTATAGACTTTAGGGAAATTATAAAGAGTGCTACTTGTCGCTATAAAAACATAGTTAGCGGCAATTAAACTTTAATTGATGCTAAAGATAATTTTTGGTATAGTGATTTATAGTCAATCTCAGTCATATTTGTCTCTTCTAGTCTATTGATTTGTGTTTAACTGAGAATATACACAACCATAATATGGACAATAAAAGGGAAAATCGTTTTAAATTTAAGAAGCCAAAAGAAATCTAGAAAGATCTGACTGAATCAAACACTTTCATATCTACTAGGAGATTTTTTTTTTAAAAACAATTGCATTTATTAGGCTGAAATCTGAACCATTCAGATTCAGACGTTCATTAAGTGTAAACAAACAAGCCCTTAGTAGGGCTATTATAATTAAAATGCAACACCCAACCTTGAACTGGGTTGGGCATGAAGGAGTTGGATAAAAATCACCTGAAAGTTGGTAAGAGAGTATTTAAATGTCTGTAAAGTTAAAGTGTTAAAATAAATTTGACTGTCAAATGTAAAGGTTATTTAATGTAGTTTCTCAAGTAATTATAAAGTAGTCAATTCAGTATACATAACTACATATATCATAATAGCTCATAATTATCTGTTTAGACATTTACAATATGGTTAATGATGGTCATCATCATCTCTTGAGGGGTCAAGTAGAGATGTGCTATAAAGATTTATAGTAAGGAAAAAAGAAGCAGACAATAAAGTAAGACCTTGATAGCAAATATTAGAAAAGACTAGGCAAGCATGCTAGCCAAGCAACTAGCTAATTTATTAAATACTAGTTACTAGCATGACCATAGTGACTCCTCTATATTAGCTTGATCCACCACCATGTCCATGGTAAAAAGAGACATGGTTGGCTGAGTTTGAGTGTGTCGAGACGATGGTGACACGTTTTCTGGTGAATTCCCGGCTGTGCCACCACCAGACATGGACGAGAATTGTCGCATCCTCATGTGTACTACCTCAGCTTGTGCAATTGCCAATTGTGATTGTAGATGGTCAATTTGTTGCTGCAAAGATGATATAGCTCCAACACAACCATAAACTGGATCCCTTACTCTAGCATTAGCCTCATACACCATTGAACTCACGGCATCCCCCCTTTGATGCTCCGGTAACTCCTGTAACAAAAGAAGTCACGGCGGTTCAACATCTACTATCTCAATATAAAAAATAATTTTAACGATATATTATTAACCGTGTAATTTTCCATCAAAGAGGGTTCAGATGAATCACTGAGGCCCACATATTAGTTAACATGGATGAAACTTTTTGTTTTCTATTTTGCAAGTGGCATAATTTTTCTAGTCCCTTCACGTACTATCATGACATTAATTAGGGCCCAAACCTTGACAAAACAATAAACACAACACTGATGCCATGATTACACCAAATTACACCAAAAGAAAGCATGTTTAATTAACCATCAAGAAAAGAGTAAAGCAAAAACCTGAACTTTTAGCATGGAATTTCTGTCTTTCAAGTGTGAACTAACCTTCTCAAAGCAAAGGAAAAAACGCAAGTGATCCAAAGCACTTTTCTAAAATTTTACTTTGGAATAACAAATCTTTGACTATATGCTTATCATTATGTACCACACGAGAAATATATAAAAAGAAGACAAATATTAAGACTTTATTTACAAAAAGATGTACTTTTCTTTATTCCTCGTCCAATTTCTATCTCCTTGATAAAAAAGATTGAACTACTTTTCTTTAGTCTGTTTTATAAAAATGACTCATTTTCTTTTTTGACATCACTTTAATTTTAGCTTTCAATATGGCATATTTAAAGTCATGAGATTTGAGGACATTTTGATACATTTAATGTAAATTTAATTTAATATCACAAAATTGAAAAGATTTTTTTTAAAAAAAAAAATTAAATCAAGTCAAACTAGATCATCAAGTAGAGAAAATATATAAAATGTGTAGTGTAACTATGATTAAGGTATGATGCTACCTTAAGGTAATATCAGTGGGGTCTCTGGACCGTTTGCAGCCGTTATAGAGCCAATAATAGAGACTACAAATTTAAAAAAAAAAATAAAATTGATTTACAGTAATTTAATTGGCGTATTTTACTTTTACCACATTAAATAAAGTTTTTCATTGATTTTAGTTCTTAGCTGAAATTAGTCAAAATTTTCATATTAGTATATGTGACCTTTCTCTTCTATACTTAATTTGTAGGGATAGTCATATACAAATTTCTTAAGTATTATATACACACATAAAAAGACATTATATGCATCGTCTGTGGTAAGTTTCATTCTGCTTCCTTTGTTTGATAATAATTGATCATTTTTCATTTTGTACGATGCTTAAGAAATCATAAATACGAAGATAATTTATTAGTTCACCCCTTGAAAAACTTCTTGAGAATTTTACAAACAAATGTGAACGATTTCAAAAAAAAATAATTATAAAGAAAATATAGAAAAAAATTATTTAATACTTTCTTAATTCAGTAAAATAAATAAATTAATATTATAAACTATTTTTAATACAATGATAAATTAATTAATATGGAACGAAGAGAGTAACAGATTAAAATAACTAATTATAATTATTATAAATGATTTTTAATATAACGATAAATTAATTAATATGGAACGAAGAGAGTAACAGATTAAAATAACTAATTAAAATAACTAGTAATAGTTTAGTATTAGAATCTAACACTAGTAATAGTACTATGGCAAATATCACATCTAACATATTGTCTTCCTTTTATAATACTGACCCTTCGGGTACAATTAGGCCTTTGTCTCCTACTTATAATGCCTACTAATATAATTTAATTTAAGTTTGATCTTTGGTGACTAAAAATAAATAAATTATAATAATATGCATGTATTTAAAAAGATATAAAATTAATATATGGTCTCCACTTGAGGGCAGGATGCAATTAGTATCATATTCATATGAATTCAATATTTTTGTATCTAACATATTAGTTTATATATTTTTTCAATTTTAATTTGTTTTACCTATTTTAATTTGACATGAAATCTAAGAAAATAAAGAATAATTTTTACTCTTCGGGTCTAAAATTTAAGATATGTCAAATGTACCCTGATATTATTTCTTAATCTTATGATCTTAAACATGTCAGGTGAAAAATTGAAATTACATAATTGTTAAAAAGAGAAAGAGTCATTTTTTAAACTGACTAAAATGGAAAATATATTAACAAACTGAAATAAAGGGATAGTAATTAAAGATATAATTCTATAAAAGATTCTTAAAAGATATCCTAAATCTTCATATGATCCACTAAATAGTTGCTAGTTTGTCCAAATGTCCAAAAATTTAAATTATACAAATTGACAATATAAAGATCTTTTATACTATAATAGTAGTTTAAATAAAAGGAATGAACCAACAAGGATTGCGATGGAGTGGTAAATATTCCTTCATTCTTAAAGGTCTCGATTTCGATTCCCTTTGGATACGGAGTCGCCTTTCTTAGGAAGTGTTTTACCTCCAAATGTTGAACTTCCTAATGTGACTCCTGATTTAGTCACAGGCTCCAATGTGGTACCGCACACAGGGTGGGAAGCCAAAAATAAATAAATAAAAGGAATGAAGCAATTCAAACTTAAAATTGTTGGAAAGTCTCTGACCTGAAGCATCTTGTTGACATTGCTAGCACCAAAAACCTTATGCACACTTGCAAACTTGTGTGGCTCATCAGCTGGAAAATAAGGAGCAAAAACGCAATCTTGTGCACATCTCCTCCTTAGCAACTTACAAGCTGCACAAGGAGATGCTGCACCTTGTTTCCTACCACTCTCCTTCATTTTTAGCTATTTACAACAACTCTTTTAACTACAACTAGATAATTGACTAGTTATATATAAGTTAATGTAATAATTGAATACCTCCTTTCTAGCTTCATGTACACAAAAGTTTAAACTACCTTAAAAAGTTTTATACTAACTGCCTAGTGACAGTTTTTGCAGGTTATGTATCTGAAAAGTGAAGTGAGAAATGGAAGCAATTACAATAAAGAAGAGTAAAGGAGAATATTGGTTGAAGGGAATGAGGGAAGTGAGGGGTTGGATGTTTTATATAGAAAAACATTTGGTGGCAAAAAATCTTTTGTGGGACCTACTATGATGAAGCTTTAGATTTTGTAGTATTAAAAGCATCACTTTTATTTTTTCTACGTAACTTATTTTCACTTGAGAGGAAGGTGAGGTCCTTTTTAATGATCACTATGTGTGGATTGTGATTTTTCTTTTTTATCCTTCCTCTCTTTCAAATGTAGCAATTCAGATAATTAAAAAAGTTTGACCTAAACAACTGTTTGAAGAATTGATTAATGAGTTAGACATCTATTGGCTCTTGGGAAAAAATTACTTTAGCATTATAAGCTTCAATGTTTTAAAATTTACAAATGCCCCTTATCTATGTAAGAATTTCCCAAAGAAATTATGATTATTCTGGGTTATTTCACAGTGTCTTTTGTGAGAGTGAGTGTGTACCTAGTTCCCGTTCATGAAAATCATGGTATGGCGTGAATAAGGGACTTCTTTTTGGTGAGGGCACGAGTAGCACTGTTGAAAATTGATTATCTAGGTGATTGTTTATTGTGTATGTAACCTTATTTGTTGGTATAGTGATGTCATTCATTAATCCGCATGTGTTATCTTGGAAAGAGATATTTATGCACTGGTTGTTGATAAAAAGAGGAGGGTGTTGCGATTTTTAATTAGAATGATAAAAGACATGTGATAGACATAGGTGTAAGCGTCTAAAGTTTCAATCCTGAAATACAGTAAACAGGAAAAGAAAAATAGCAAGCAAACAATAATATTTGTATTTGAATAAATGTGAAGGTTACAATCTTTATAAAATCTCTTAAAAAGATATGTAATCCCCTGATTCTTCTCTCCACAGATGTTCTTGATTTGGCGGAATACTTGCGGCTCAATACTTGGAGTGAAGACTTCTTTGTATGCGGAAGACTTGCAGATCACCACTGAAGAGCAATTATGTATTTTTTTGTGGATGTATGTGTATGACCCTTTTGGTCTTATGAAGACCTCTTTGTATAGGCTTGAGCTAGGACTTTAGGTGTATTTTGGTCCAAGCAATTTTGACCCCTGGGCCTGAAGAACATGAGTTGGGCTCATCTTGTCAATTCAATGGACTGGCCCAAATGTTATTTGGACTTGATTTAAGTCATATAATTCTGACATAAATATTAATTCGACTTTATTAACCAGTAATTTGACTTGGTCAACGTTTCATGAATTTAAGATTTAATCCAAATTTAGTATGGATTTATCAATAAAACTTCACTGTCTACAAATTCCCCCTGCTTCGAGGCTTGTTGGGGTGCTCGATTTATCGAACTTGTAAAGACAAGCCTTGAAGTATTTGTGAAGCAAATGTTTTTTTTTTTTACTCCCCATGTAGTTTCTGAGAAAACCTTACCATAATTTGGTTTCTATGAGATTTTCATAACTCGACTTCTTTGGAAAAATTTCATAATTTGATTCTTATGAAAATTTGCCATAATTTGGTTTCTATGGAATTTCCATAATTTGATTCCCATGGAAAATTTCAATAATTTAATTCCTATCAAAACTTACCATAATTTCCATAATTTGTAGGAACTAAACTTTCCATCATTATAATTTTCCATAATTTGTAGTAATCAAATTGATGTCTCCATATTTTGAAATCTATATATACCCACATTCACCCGGTGATTGTATATTGCATTGCCGCATCGTCAAGTTCAATTGAGACCTTCTCTCTCAACTTTGATTTTCGTCACTCTTTTTCAGCTCAGCGCGACTTTGGTAGGAAATTCATCTCATTGTAGGGTTATTGAAATCGTGATCCGTTTGATTTTCCAGAAATTAGACTCATAGAGCTACAATATATCCGAAAATCACAATCAGAAAACTCTCAAATTTACTCAGGTGATTTTTTTGAACTCAGCCTAAAATTCTGATAAACTGAACGCATCAGCTTTGTGCGACTTTGCAGAAAAATTCATATCTGGACGTAGGAATAACGAAATCACAAGCGGTTTGCGGTGTTGGAAAATAAATTCATAGGGCTACATCATATACGAAAACCACGATTAGATTGCATCTGTGTTGATTCAGTTTTCTATTTGAAATCAGCCTTTCACCAACCGCAAAAATTTGAGGCTACCACCTTTATTTTGGACATGTTCATACGAAACTGAACTTTTTCTTTTGTTTAAATTTTACGCAGATATTTGATAGAGAAATACGACTCCGATCCCGCAACATGATGCACTTCCGTGACCGAGATTCACCACATCCTCTTCTTGAAATAGTGGGCAACGACCAACAAAATCTGAATGCCAAAATTCTACTTTTGGAAGTTCAACCTCCTGCTATCGGCGTCTTCTCCCTTATTAGTGGAGCATATGATGAATCTCTTCTCCTTAAAGAATGGTCAAAAATGGATACCAAAGATGTTATGAGAAACTTCTTGAGCAAGGCTACTAGCATGAAAGTTCCTTTACTGAAATCCGCGATTCATCATGACGCAGCATCTTCTAAATCTTCTCATTTTGATGGAAGTTTCAACAATTGGCGTGTTCCTTCTTCTAACTTTGGCAATGTTTGCTACACACTTGGCTACTGGGAATGGGTAAAGGACGTGCTGCCCCGCCACAAGGAGATTTTGGAGCTTATCAAGGTCTATGACGTTGTATATACTTCTTTGTTCACGTACGACTATGACGACAATGTACTCCATGCTTTTTGTGAACTTTGGCGCCCATCTACCAATACGCTTTCTACTTTCATTGGAGAGATGTCCATATCACTTTGGGACTTACAATCCATTGGAGGTCTCCCCATACAAGGGCACTTTTATGACAAAGTCGTTCCCTCGGTGAAAGAATTGACACAGAAGGATACTTAAAAAGAATTGCTTCTTCCCCAAAGTTGTCGATATTTGTTTTCGGCCTTCTACAGATTAGCGAAAGATGATCTCCAGGAGGTGTCCGTCCATGATTGGGTGAAGTTTTGGTTTAGAGAACCTAATAGATATGCCGAGCCTTCGCAAAAGGTGTCAAAGGTACGAGTCACAAAGCCAAGATTAAATCACAATCCTTCTAGACATATTGATTCGAACTTCCTACCGTGGACTGACGAGGAGAATGCCCCCTTTGTCGAGTTAGATGTGGAAGAATCATTTAGAGATGAGACTAACTTGGCAACCTTTTTTGCTTGTTGGATTTGCAAATATGTTCTTCCGAATAAGAAAGTCAACCATGTGCACGCTAGTATTTTTAAAGTTGCGAGCTTGATGGCTCATGGAAAGAAATTCTCCTTAGCGATCCCAGTTCTTGCAAGCATATATCACGGCCTGAAAGAAATCTCTACTTCTTCAAACTTGAGTGTGGCAAATATAATTTTCCCCATACACTATGTATATGGTTGGCTTGGGGAATACTTTGGGACTCATCATCGTGCCAATCGTTCACATCAATCGATACCTCTTTGCAAAATTTCTAGCGAGAAGATGGCCAAGTGTTTTAATTTTACTAACGCCCAAAAGTTATTTCAACAGGGTGATGCCCATCGCCTCCATCATTTAGCAATGCTGCAAGGGAGGGATTTACACCTTATCGATAATGGCAAGCTTTCAAATTCGTGGAACGAATATATCATAAGCCTTCGTTCAGGCTATGTAACCCTTAGGCATGATTCAAATTTCATCATGGAGTCCTACAACCCTATCATATTTAGTCGACAATTCAGTTTTTGTCAAGATGTTCCCGAAGATCTTGTGGAGCGTCCTTACGATGGTACACTATTAACATTGGTGCAACGTTGGAATTCCTTTTTTCAACTTAATTCTTTTTCTAAAGTCATGATTCCAACGTGCCCATTAGAGGGTGCTCCTTTAATGACCCACGAGTATGTAGACTGGTGGCCATCCCAAAGGATGAATACTTCCCAAGGAAACCTCCACATCATTTTGAAGAAGATAAAGCAAGACTCTACATCCACTTCATCTAAAGGGGCTTCTGATCAATCAAAGGAAAAGTCACATCCTTCTTCCAAATCTCAAGTGAAGTCAAATGATACTCTGCAAGTCGCTAAGACCTCATCCAAGTCTAAAACCTCGAAAGATGGGGATGTGCCTGCGAAATTAAAATTGAGGCATCTCACATTAGCCTCAAAGGCGACTTCACCTGCTCTCGAAGTTGGCCATAGTTCTTCTGGAACAAATGAACTTCATGTATCATCAGACAATGGTAATGACCAAACGTCAAACCTTGAGATGCCTTGTGATGAAATTTCTCATATGTACGCTTCACCGGATGGTTTTAGACGACCCAATGCATCTCCTAGTCCAACAGATCGTCACTGGAATCGTCCAAAAAGAAAGGCACAAGAACTAGATGATATTTGTTGTGGTGTTGATATTTTAGATACAATTGTCATTGATGATAACGACTTTGTTGATGAGGATTCAAATTCGGCATCGTTGTTTGAATTGGCAAAACAAGTAAGGCCCCCCTCATCTTTTTTTTCAAAGTTTTGAATTTGATCATCTTTTTGTTCTTACTTATTTTTTTTTAGTTGGACCTTCAAGAACTAAATGGTGGTGACCTTAACAATGGCGCGGTTGCATATTTCACAGTAGATCTTAATGGTCTTAATACGGCTGCAAAAAAATTTCATTCTTCCATTAATGACGTGATGCCTTCATTGGAAGTAGTTCCACCAAGAAAGTCATCTTCTAATGACGTGATTCCTTCATTGGAAGTAGCTCCACCAAGAAAGTCACCAAGTAGGCCATTGCGACCTGGTGCTCCTACTTTTGAGCCGCAAGAAACCATTTACTGCGCCAAATCAACTTTTGTTTCTGAGATGTGGGGCGCATTGTGTGGATGGATTACACAATTTTCCTTAGGTTCTTCAGATGGCTTTAAAGAATTGGAGTCAAGTATCGCTTCAACTCTTGAGGAGATTAGAAAGGTAAACATTATTGATGTTTCTTCTTTGGAGGATCATGTCGAGAATTTCTTCAAGTCGTACGCAGAGTATGATACTTTAAGATCATCAAAGATGACTAAAGAATCACATGAAAAGGCTCTCTCTGATGCACAACATCGTCTCGATGGTGCAAAGATGGCACATGAAAAGTTGTATGGATCCATGGAGAAACTTCAAGCAACTCGATCTAGCAGATGTGGAGAAAGACATAAAAGCCTTGACTTACAAGAAAAAGAAAGTGACCGCGCTCATTAACAAATATCAAGAGAAGCTGTCCAAAAGTCAAGAGAATGTCACCATTACGGAGGGCGAGATTTATACCATTGAGGCAAATAATGTGATGTCTAACGATGAAGTTGAGAGACTAACCAAGCTAGAAGGGGCAGTTGAGAAAAGTTGCCAAGAAATCATAAGCTTCAAACTTTTTCCATAGTTAGATTTTTTTATTTATTTGCTTAGGATTTTCTAATTCGCTCATTATGGTGTAGTGGTTCTTTTTTTTGAAGCAATAAAATAGTGACTTATATTTCAATAAGAATTTTCTCCTCTTGAATTTTGATTGTTTCTTTCCAAGAGCCCCTTTTCCTTATTAAAAAAAAAAAGACTCATAAGCTAGCGTTTATATGAGGATAGCAACAAAACGTTAACTTTTCAGCTTTCTTCAGCTTTGTGCACATGAGGTAGAAAATTCATAATGTGGGGTAGGAGCGCTGGAATAATGAGCTTATTTTTTTGTTGGAAAGACAACTTCGAGAGCATCAATCCATATAAAAATCACTTCTATAGGATTTACGGATTAATATAGATTTTTCTTCAAAGTCAGCTCAAAATTTGGGTACTTGAATTTTCAGCTTTCTTCAGCTTTGCGCACATGTGGAAGAAAATTCATAACGTGGAGTAGGAGAGCCGGAATAATGAGCTTCCTTTATTGTTGGAAAGACGACTTCAAGATCTTCAATCCATATAAAAATCACATCTATAGGATTTACGGATTAATACAGATTTGTCTTCAAAGTCAGCTCGAAATCCGCGTGCTTGAATTTTCAGCTTTCTTCAGCTTTGCGCACATGAGGAAGAAAATCCATAACGTGGAGTAGAAGCACTGGAATAATGAGCTTATTTTTTTGTTGGAAAGATGAATTCGAGAGCTTCAATCCATATAAAAATCACGTCTATAGGATTTATGGATTAATACAGATTTTTCTTCAAAGTCAGCTCAAAATCTGGGTACTTGAATTTTCAGCTTTCTTCAGCTTTGCGCACATGTGGAAGAAAATTCATAACGTGGAGTAGGAGAGCCGGAATAATGAACTTCCTTTTTTGTTCGAAAGACGACTTCGAGATCTTCAATCCATAGAAAAATTACATCTATAGGATTTACGGATTAATACAGATTTGTCTTCAAAGTCAGCTCGAAATCCGCGTGCTTGAATTTTCAGCTTTCTTCAGCTTTGCGCACATGAGGAAGAAAATTCATAACGTGGAGTAGAAGCGCTAGAATAATGAGCTTCTTTTTTTTTGTTGGAAAGACGACTTCGAGAGCTTCAATTCATATAAAAAACACGTCTATAGGATTTACGGATTAATACAGATTTGTCTTCAAAGTCAGCTCAAAATCTGGGTGCTTGAATCTTCATTTGAAAGAATTAGCATGATATTCAAATGGTTTTTTTATTTTAATCTCTTTTTATTCTTATGACTGAACCTAGAGTAATAATACTCTAAGCTGCCTACGTACCTCAGTGAAGAGGATCAAGTCATTACGTAGTTCAGAGAGTGATTTTTTTTATTATTTTTTTTTTTTTTTTGTGTCCTAACTTTTGCCTAGGCCGCCTCTTTCGAGATTTTCAACCTAGCGGACAGTTTTTTTTTTTTGGAGCCGTACACAGTTTATACTCTTGCGGGCCAGGAGTATGACGCCGCTTCAAGGATAGTACTTCTTCAAGAATTTTCCATTGATGGGACCAATCCGCAAGCCGTCAGCATCCACAATTTTGTAAGCTCCACTTGAATAGACTTCTTGAATGACATATGGTCCATCCCATTTTGATGTGAACTTGCTTTTCGATTTATGAGATATGATAATTGGTCTTCTTACCGCAAGGACTTGATCACCGACTTGGAAAGACCATAGGCGAACCTTTTTATTGAAAGCACGAGAAAGACGAGCTTGATAGCACTCAAGACTTTGTTGAGCTTCCAACCTTTTCTCATCGAGAGAGTCTAACTCTTCAAGGCATAGACAAGCATTTTCTTCTTCAGTAAGTCCTTCTTGGATGGCAAGCCTCAGTGATGGTATTTGTCGTTCAAGTGGAAGGACTGCTTCAGTTCCAAAAACAAGAGAATAGGGAGTTGCTTGAGTAGGCATGCGATGAGTCGTCCTGTATGCCCAAAGAGCTTCTTCCATTCTATCATGCCAATCCCTTTTAGATTTGGAGACGACCTTCTTTAACAAGTTGCACAAGGTTTTGTTAAATGCTTCAACTAGTCCATTTGCAGCAGCATAATACATTGATGAATTACGTTGCTTGAAACCAAAAAGGTCGCAGATCTTATCCATCAATTTATTGGTGAATGGCTTTCCATTATCTGTTAGTATATAACTAGGAATGCCAAAACGATAGATGATGTTCACCCTAATGAAGTTTGCAACATTTTCCTTCTTTACTTCTTTGAGGGCTACAGCCTCAGCCCATTTTGAGAAGTAATCTGTCGCCGCCAAGATGTACAACTGACCACCAGAAGATTTAGGTAGTGGTCCAACCACGTCTAGCCCCCAAGCATCAAATGGCCAAGATGCAACAGTCGGATGTAATACATCAGGAGGTTGGTGCATAAAGTTTGCATGAAATTGGCATGCTTGACATCTTCGAGCATAATCCAAGCAATCTTTTACCATTGTTGGCCAATAATACCCCATTCTTTTTATATGAAAGTGTAATTTGGGCCCAGATTGATGTGATCCACAAACTCCAGAATGTGCTTCTTGCATAGCTTGAATCGCTTCTTTTTCTCCCAAACAACGCAAGAGGACTCCCTTGAATGATCTTCGATATAAAGTATCTTTGTAGTAAAGAAACTTAGGAGCACGACGACGAATTTCGGTCTTTCTCTTTAATCTTCTGGAAGTATATTATAACACAAGTAATCAATCAGAGCATGTCTCCAATCGACTATCTCAGCTTGTGAGACAGCTACAAGATGTTCAAATTTGCTTTCTTCATCCACATCCGGTGGTACTATCCATTTTTGGCAGATAGTGATTTGCTCTTGATCAGGCAGAGTTAAAGTTGAAGCCAAAGCGGCTAAAGCATCAGCTTTCTTATTCTCCTTTCTTGGAACATATTGAAGAGTTACATCTCCGAGCCTTCTAATCAATTGTTGTGCATAGTCATGATAGAGACGCAATTCTGGCTTTTTGACTTCATAGCTACCCAACAATTGATTGATCACTAATTCAGAGTCTCCAAAAACTTGTAATTGCAATTGCTTCATATCAACCGCCATTTCAAGCCCAAGTATTAAGGCTTGATATTCTGCAACATTATTGGAGCAACATTGCATTAAGGTGAAGGAATACGGTAAGATCTCCTCTCGAGAAGTGACAAATATCACCCCAGCGCCAGCTCCTTCGCGATGTGAGGCCCCATCAAAATACATCTTCCAAGGCGGTTGAACTTCAACAACCATTGCATCTTCATCAGGTAATTCATCAGTGAGTTCCCAATCATCAGGTATCGGGTGGTCTGCTAAGAAGTCTATCAATGCTTGCCCTTTCACAGCCTTTTGAGGAACATATTTCAAATTGTTGAAACTGGAGATACCATCTTGCTAGTCGATCATTAAGGACAGGTTTCGACATCACAAATTTGATGGGGTTGGCTTTAGAAATAAGACGGACGACGTGAGCTTGAAAGTAGTGTTTCATCTTTTGAATTGAGAAGACTAAGGCCAAACATAGTTTTTCCATTGGCGAGTACTTCAACTCATTTGGTGTCATCATCCTACTCAAGTAGTAAAGGGAATTTTCTTTCCCTTTGCCATTCTCTTGGGCTAAGAGAGCCCCCACTGATCTTTGTTGAGATGATATGTAAAGTATCAATGGCTTTCCAGGAACAGGAGCTGCTAAAACTAGTGGTTTTGTCAAGTAAGACTTGATGCTCTCAAAGGCATTACTACAAGCTTAGTCCCATTCGAAAAGAGTTCCCTTTTTCATAAGGCGGCTGAATGGTTGGCACTTTCCTGCTAGATTCGAGATGAATCTCCTAAGATATGCTAGCTTCCCTTGCAGACTTTTCAATTCACGGATGTTTCTTGGCTCTACCATCTTCAGAATTGCATCTACTTTTACTTGATCAATTTATATTCCTCGATGTCATACAATGAAGCCAAGGAATTTTCCAGAGGTAACTCCAAACGTACATTTCAAAGGATTCATTCTAAGTTGATACCTTCGTAGTAGATCAAACACCATCCTCAAGTCTTGCAAGTGATCACACTTTTTTCTTGATTTCACTACTAAATCATCAATATAACATTCAACATTTTTGTGAAGTATGCTATCAAAGATGTTTTGCATAGCTCTTTGGTATGTTTCTCCTGCGTTCTTCAAATCGAAAGGCATTACTTTGTAGCAATAAATGCCCTTAGGAGTGCGAAATGCGGTCAACTCTTCATCATTTGGCGACATGCGGATTTGATTGTAGTCGGATGAACCATTCATAAAAGGCATCGCCTCATACCCAGTAGTGGCATCAATCATAAGCTCAGGGATAGGAAGTGGAAATTCATCTTTAGGACATGTATTATTGAGACCCCTAAAGTCAACGCAAACTCGAATTTGCCTATTCTTCTTCCTCACGGGGACAATACTTGAAACCCATGTGGGGTACTTAACTTTACGGATACAGCCAGCCTCAATAAGCTTGTTAACTTCAGTTCAATCACGAGAACCAATTCAAGCCTACAATGCCGTTGAGTTTGCTTGATGGGACGTACACCGCTTTTCACAGCAAGATGATGGACTACTACCTTCGGGTCTAATCCAGGCATTTCTTTGTAACTCCAGGCAAATACATCTTTATACTCTTTGAGTAAGTCAACATAGGCCTTTTCCTCATCACTCGCCAGTGAAGCATTCACATAAGTGGGTTTTGGATCTTCATCAGTTCCAAGGTTGATTTCTTTCAATGCATCAACTGTCACCTTTACTCATTCTTCAAGTTCGGGTGGTGCATCTTTAGCATCTTCATCTTCTTAAGGTTCTCCATCGTTGAAAGATATATGGTAACACCATGAAACACTCTCCAACTCTCCATCAATTTTAATTGGAGAAAAAATATGTCTTTTATCTTATGTAGCGACATGATATAACACTTTCTCCATCTTCACCACGTTGCTTGGTGTAGACCACAACATGCGACTTTGCCTTTAGTACTTCTCCATATGAGACCACAATGCTCGTCTGTCACCTCATTCTAGAAGGGATTAGACTTTGAAAGTCTTTAGGAGTATTTTGAGATTTTAGTAAAGCAGATGTTTGCATACTCTTGCTATTTCTCAAACCTTGTTTTTCTTCCTCAATGGCCCTAACCTCTCAAATACAGAAATCCTCTTCGTTGAGCTTCTAAGTCGATTAAAGATAGAAGGCCTTTTGTTAGAATTAGTAGACTCATCTTCCACAGTTATGTAGTTATTACTTACCTTTTTTATGGAGATACGGATAGGTGGAGGTTGTTTATAGCCCAACCCTTCACGTTGTTGCCTCATAGCAGGTTTTGATTGAAGCTTCCCCAATTTTGATGGTTCGTTTGGATCAAATCCAACTTTTGCTAGCAGCCTGTAAGCATTAGGATCAAAACCTTCTTTTGTACGCTTTATTGGGAGTGCTTCGTATAGGGGTGACTTAGGGGCCACAAATTTTCCGTGAAGTAATGACTTAGGAGCCACAGACTTCCCAAGTAATTTTGTGGATGACTTCACCGTATCAATTCGCCTTACAAGAAGGGTCAACCCTTCCAGCGCATTTTCTCGCAACTCGAGAAAGTGTCCTTTGTTCTCCTTTGCCTTTGGGACATAACGAAGAATGGGTGTGACCTTTTTACTTGAAAAGGGACCAATCACGTTAGGTATCTTGTTTGGATTGCCAAGCTTTGAATCTTCCTTGTTTGCGACTTTTGCCTTACCGACCGCTACCTTAGCCATTTGTTAGGGAGTCCGACATCTCCGGATGCAATGGCATCAACTTTTATGGAATATTTCTTCAAGTAAAACTTTGCGCCAGCAAAGTGAGCTTCAGCTTCAGTGAATGGATTATCATCCGCAATAACCCTTTTTGCAACTCCATCCTCATAATACTTCAAACATTGGTGGTAGGTAGATGGGATTAATTTGTTCTCATGTACCCATGGCCTACCAAGCAAAATGTTATATGAAGTCTTTGCATCAATTACATGTAACCACACGCTTGATTGCAACTCTCTGATGGTAAGGTCTATTTTGACGGTCCCTATAGACCTTTGTCCTCCTTGATTGAATCATTGGATCATCAAGTGACTATCAGTAAGATCTGCTGTTAATATCCCAAGTTCTTTCATTATGCGAATTGGAAGGATGTCGATTCCAGATCCTCCATCGACTAGGATTCTATTCACCCTTTTCTCACGTGCAAAACCAACCATGAATAAAGGGAGATTATGAAATGTGTCACCAAACAGAGGATCATCGTCAGAGAATGTTATTTTGGCTATACATGCATTTTCGACTCCAGGAGATGACTGTGGAGCATCTTTTGGTGATGGACATGATGGATTTTCAACTTCAGGAGACAACTTTGGAGCATCTTTTGGTGATGGACATGATGGAGTTTCATCTTTCGTTTCCTTTTCATCGACATTACAACATAGAGCTTTTGTGCCATCGCATGTGAACTTTGTGTAACACCAATTTGGCAAATATTTTCCTAATGTAACGGGTCTCCGCAGCTCTTGGTAGTGGTGCACCTTTATTTCCTTCTTCTTTGAATGCACGATCAAAGTTTTGGTTTTGGGTCTCCTTACCATCTTTTCCCTGACGTGTTGCTTTGTTGACTCTTTATATGAACTCACTTTTCTGTGTCTACGGCGAGTCACAAGAGTCTAATCCCAATCATCAAAATCATCTACTAGGTCTTCATCTTGTTTTGTCGATCCCTCTCCTACAGAGACCACATCACTTAGTATAGGAAGATATAACAAATTATTTACTTCAATGGGCTCGAAGTCTCAAAACTTAATCATTCTTGTCTGATTGGTGTTTGGAATGTCTTGCTTCATATTTCCTTCAACAAAATTGCAGGTCATGACCGGATTGGGTAAGTCAGAAGCGACACTAACTTGGTTTGAACTCAATTTCTCATCTTCAAGTTCAATATTCCCTTCGCGAGCTAAGTCCGTGATTTTATCCTTGAAGATGAAGCATTTCTCGATAGGGTGTCCAACTAGCCGGTGATATTTGCAATATTTTGGATCATCACTCCTCCCTGCTTCATCTGGTCATTTCATCTCTGGTAACTCAAAAAGTTTCATCTCAAGGAGTTCATCAAAAATTGCGGAAACATCTGAGTCAAGAAATGGGTAGTCCTTTCGCTGCATTTCTTCAAGGTGAGCTTTTGATTTGTCCTTCCTTCAAAAGAATTAGTTTTTGCGCTCTGCGTATTGCCCACCCTTGTGGTGAATTTCACATGAGAGGCATTGACGTTCATGGATTCTTTGTTTTCAGTCTTTGGCAAATATTTTCCCACTTTCTTGAATTCTTGCCTTTCTTTGACTTTGCGGAGTTCGTGGACAGGTGGTGCTTCAGTTTTGACCGACGACATGCTCAACTCCATATCATGAGCGCGAGTGGCCAACTCTTCAAAAAATTTAGGCTTTATGCCTTGCAAAATATAACAGAGACCCCAATGCATACCTTGAATGCACATCTCTATGCCCGAAGCTTCACTAAGTCTATATTTACAGTTTAGACTTGCATGCCTCCATCGGTTGATGAAGTCAAAGACTGATTCTTCATTTCGCTGACGTGTGTTTGTAAGTTCCACCATGCTTACAGTACATCTTGTGCTATAGAAGCGGTTGAGAAATTCTTGCTCCATTTGTTCCCAACTATCAATGGAACCAGACTCAAGGTCCGTGTACCAATCAAAAGCATTACCTTTAAGGGAGCGGACAAATTGTTTGACGAGGTAATCGCCGTATGTTCCAGCATTGTTGCAGGTTTCAATGAAGTGCGCCACATGTTGCTTTGGGCTTCCCTTACTATCGAACTGCTGAAACTTTGGAGGTTGATAACCGGCATACATTTTCAAACTATCAATCCTTGCAGTGTATGGCCTTGCATATGTTAAGGAGGATTTTGTAGCAACCTCGTACTTGTCTTTGATGGTACCCATGATAAACTCCCTAATTTGGTTGATCGGGATTGTTTCTTCCGAAGAAACTTGGATCTCTTTAGCATATTCAACTTGCTTTGTGGGGCGATTGACTGTCTCTTGGACTTGCGAACGTTTTCCAGGTGCATGACTTGATTCTTCATCCATCATGCCCTCCATCCTATCAGTTAGCTTAACAATTCGAGCATCTTGATCTTGAACATACTTGGTCAAGCCTTCAATAGCTCTTGTCAAGCTCACAAGTTGTTCTTCTATGGATGAAGCGTTAGTCACCATTGTGTGTATTACCATAGTAGGTGGCGGAGAGTAGCATTGATTTTCCTTAACATAAGATGCAAACATGTTATATTGGGTAGATCCCGTGCTTAAGACATCATTGTCAGTCAAAGCGAAGGACTTCTCGTATGTAGATGGGCTCAATTGGGCAAGAACCCTCTCGACCATTTCGGCGATGTTTTCCTTTGCAACTTTTGCAGGAGACTTCACATGTTTTGGAGACAAACCAAATATAGTAGCAGATTCGGACGACACTCGTGAGGCTTGTTGTCCCAGCAATTTGGCTTGGTTCCTGTGATAGGTCTCATGCTTCCCGCAGTAACATCGAGGATGTTTTCGACATCGATGCAGAGCTTGGATCCATCAATTTTTGCAGATGCAGATACGGATTTTGATGCCGATGCGGAGATGGAGATTTTGATCCAGATGCGGATATGGATGTAGATCAAAATTTGGATGCAAATGCGGATTTTGAGTTGATCTTTTTGCAAGTCATATCGGTGTTTTTAAACTTTTATTGTCTTGAAGAGAAGAGATGAGAGGTAAAGATTGTCCCACTGGGAGTGCCAATTTGTAAGAGTCTAAAGTTTCAATCCTGAAATACAGTAAATAGGAAAAGAAAAATAGCAAGCAAACAATAATATTTGTATTTGAATAAATGTGAAGGTTACAATCTTTATAAAATCTCTTAAAAAGATATGTAATCCCCTGATTCTTCTCTCCACAGATGTTCTTGATTTGACGGAATACTTGCGGCTCAATACTTGGAGCGAAGACTTATTTGTATGCGGAAGACTTGCAGATCACCACTGAAGAGCAATTATGTATTTTTGTGTGGATGTATGTGTATGTCCCTTTTGGTCTTATGAAGACCTTTTTATATAGGCTTGAGCTAGAACTTTAGGTGTATTTTGGTCCAAGCAATTTTGACCCCTGGGCCTGAAGAACATGAGTTGGGCTCATCTTGTCAATTTAATGGACTGGCCCAAATGTTATTTGGACTTGATTTAAGTCATATAATTCTGACATAAATAATAATCAGACTTTATTAACTAGTAATTTGACTTGGTCAACGTATCATGAATTTAAGATGTAATCCAAATTTAGTATGGATTTATCAATAAAACTTCACTGTCTACAATAGGTTGTTAGATCCTGTTTGGATAGGCTTAAAAAAAAGTAGCTTTTAAGTCAAAAATATTAAGTCAAAAAATAAACGTAAGGGGAGACCTACTTTAGATTTTTGACTTATTTTAAGTCATTTTGTACCTTTCCAAACACTTTCTAACTTATTTTAAGTCATCTTTTTTACTTATTTTAAGTTATTTTTTATATCTGTCAAACACGTCCAGAAGTCAAAAATTGTCTTAAAAATAGGTTTGACCAACTTTTAAGTCAATCCAAAGACCTTCTTAGTCTTCTTTTGCTAGGTGTCATAATGTGATAATTGTGTCTGCCGTTTGAGGACAAGCATTTTTTTAAGTTGAAGGTGTTGATGTGCCGTAGATTTAAGGCACCTGTAATGCTTAAAACTTAGGATTTTTGTAAGTCTTTTAGAGCATTTAAGTAGATTTAATGTATTTTGTCATTATTTTGGAGGAAAACATGTTTTTGGTTGCTAAGTGTAGGAAGTCAGGTGTTGCTGTGAAGTTTGGTCATTTACGAGTCATTTTACGAGTCGTGGCTAAACCACGAGCCGTAGATTTTCTCGTAGATGAAAGATTAAAAATGGTGAAATGAAGTCTGAGGTGTACGAGTAGCCAGTACGGGACGTAAAAAGTTTTACGAGTCATAGACTTATTATGGTTGTAGAAAATTTACTGATGATTTGCAAAATTGGGCTGACAAACCACTAATGAACATGATGGGGCGTAGAAGACTACACAAGTTGTAAACATGCGCTCGTAGTTAAGATTCAGAGAGTTTGGAAAATAGGAGCTTGAAGACTACGATGGACAGTATGAGCCATAGTACATTTTATGGATTGTAGATCTCGTCAATAGAAAATGTCTTGAGACTGAATATTCACTGCCATCGATGAGAAGATTTCTCAAGTCTTAAAGGGATCCACGACTCGTACTTAGGGTCGTAAAAGCTGTTGAATTTCAGTTTACCCAAAATTGTTTGGATATGATTTGGTATGTCTATAAATATTTTTTAGGGATTATTTATTTTTGTTACGCACATTTTGGGTTAAGGATTATTAGTAAAACTACATTTTGCTTTTATTCTGGAATTCTTGGGATTTTAATTACACATTGATCTTTGATTTTTGACTTTACAAATCAATTCAAGATATAGATTATCAATATTTATATTGCAAATGCATGATTTATTTTAACCAAATTATTAGATCATACAATTGAGTAGCTAAATCCACAACTAGTTGTGGGTACCATGAGGAATCAGTGAGGTAAACCTAATACAATAATTCTTGAAAGGTGTGCATTCATATATTATTTTTCTCTTCACTTTGATAGTTTTTTAACAGATCTATACGTTAGAACACACCTTATTCCTACTTTCATGACAAAGGGGGATAACAATAAGAACATGGACTATACAGCGTATATTTGAGGCTATCGACCCTCATCTCATAGCTTGAACTTGCCCGGGAATAGCTAATTTGGGATCAAAAGTAAGGGTTATTAAAGCATACACTCGTAAACTAACCATGCATGTTACTTGGTGAAATTCATCTACTTAGGCAATCATCCACTTATTAGATGATAACCGGTCTTGCATGTAACATACTAGACAAGGTTACTAATATTAGGGTCTATTGAGTTAATGATTCATAGGAAACACAAAATCCTAGTTTCGTTTTCTATCGGTTTAAAACAAGTGAAATCGTTACTTTGTCACTTGTTACTTGCGATAATTACCAACACTACTTTCTACATAAAACACTCATTTATTATGAAAAGAATATGATTACGAGCACGAATAATATCGATTAAACTAAGGGTGAATCGTATTACTCATGGGATCAACCTTAACCATCGTTAGGTTTTTTATTTGAATAATGAACTCTTTATACTGCTTTTAGGATATACAGCTCTCCGGACTCATTATGGGCCTTATGAGTTCTTGGTGATGCCTTTTGGGTTGACTAATGCGCCTGCAATATTTATGAGTTTGATGAATGAGATGTTCAAAATCTTCTTGGATTCTTTAGTGATTGTGTTTATAGATGATATCTTGATTTACTCCAAGGAAAAGGGGGAGCATGCATATCACCTTTGTATTGTTCTGGGTGTCTTGGGGAAATAGAAATTGTATGTTAAATTTCTAAGTGTGAATTTTTGCTGCCCTTGGTTGACATTCTTGGTCATATAGTCTTGAAAGAAGAAGTAATGGTAGATCCTTAAAGATTGAGGCAGTTAAGAATTGGGTTTGACCTAACTCTATAATAAAAGTTAAGAATTTTGAGGGAATTGCTAGCTACTACAGCATGTTTGTGAAAAACTTGGAATCTATTGCTACACATTTGACCAAGTTGACTCAAAATGAGGTACCCTTCGAGTGATAACTGTGAATAGAGTTTCCAAAAGCTCAAGGATCTTTTGAATACAATGTCTATCCTGACTTTGTTGGTGGAAGGCAATCATTTCATTGTTTATTGTGATGCTTCAAATTTGGAATTTGGTGTTGTGTTAATGCAGGAAAGAAATGTTATAGCCTATGTTTCCAAATGGTTGAAAGTTCATGAAAGGAACTACCACCTATGATCTGGAGTTGGCATCAATATTGTTTACTATCAAATCTGCAACATTCTCTTTATAGGGTTAAGTGTGAGGTATTCATTGATCATCACAATCTATAACATGTGTTCACTCAAAAGAATATTAATTTGAGGCTAAGAAGATGGATAGAGTTGCTCAAGAATTATGATGTGACCATTCAGTACCATCTAGATAAGGCTAATGTGATGGCATATGCATTGAGCTAGAAGACAGTTCGCATGAGAAGTTTGGCTTGCTTGGGGGTTTCTATGTGACCCTTGGCTAGGGAGATTCAGACTTTAGAGTCTAAGTTCATGTGATTGAGTATCTCTGAGAAGGGTGGAGTGTTAGCCAGTATTGAGGTCAAGCCCACCTTCATAGAAGAAATCAAGGTTAAGCAATTTGAGGATAAGGAATTGGTCTGAAAAGGTAAGGTGGTGTATAGGGAGATCCAATATGACATGGTGTGCTTAGTTTTAGAGGGAGGATTTTATTACTCAGGTTGGTGACTTGATCTAGATGTATAGGGATTTGAGGATACTTTTTATTAGTGGCATGGGATGAATAAAGACATTATTGATTATGTTTCTAAATGTCATAATTGCCAACATGTAAAGTATGAACGTTAAAGGTCTGCATGTTTGCTTAAGAGAATGACAATTCTTAATTCGAAGTGGAAAAGGATAGCCATTGATTTTATTGTAGGACTACCTAAGACCTTGGGAAAATATGATTTGATTTTGGTTATTGTTGGCAAGTTGACTAAATCAGCCAATTTTATCCCATCAGAATGGATTACAACTCCCAATAGTTGGCCAAGATTAATGTCAAGGAGATAGTAATGTTGCAGGGGTACCCCTTTCTAACATTTTAGACCTTGGCACTCAGTTTACTTCGAAGGGGAAAGTTACATGAAGTATTGGGTATTCAACTCACTTTCAGTACAACCTTCTATCCACAAATCGACGGTCAGTTAGAGAGGATTATTCAGGTGTCGAAAGATATGTTAAGAGCTTGTGTGATTGATTTTGGGGGGCATTAGGATCAATTCTTACCCTTAGGTGACTTCTTCTACAATAATAAATATCACTCCAATATTGATATGGCACCTTTTGAGGCACTCTATGGGAGAGGATATTGATCGCCCATAGGTTGGTTTGAGAGGTGGAGATGGGAAACCATTAGGTGTTTATTTGGTCAGGGATGCTCAGAAAAGGGTAAGGGGAATTCAGGATAAGTTGTTGGCAGCCTAGAGTAGGCATAAAGAATATGCAAATTGCAAGGTAAGGAACATGGAATTTCTGGTTGGTGATCAGGATCTATTGAAGGTTTCATCTATGAAGGGAGTCATGAGGTCTGGTATCAACCCTCACTACATTGGTCCAGTTGAGATTCTTGACGGTTTGGGGATAGTGTCTTACATGTTAGCAGTTTCACCCAACTTTTCGAAGTTCACACAGCTTTTCATGTGTCTATGCTATAGAAGTACCATGGGGATTGACATTATATCATTAAATGAGACTCAATAGTGTTAGACAAGGACTTGCAGTATTAAAAAAGAACCAGTTATGATTCTTTATTAGGTGTCTGGAAGTTGAGGACCAAGGAATAAAAGGTTTAGTGTAAACATCGTTCGATTGAGAAAGCTACGTGGGAGACAGAAAGAGATATGGGAGACAAGTACCTTCACGAGATCAAGAATTCAGGTACAACCCTCTTTTCTACTTTAGCCAATTTTTCTTGGTTAATCACTTAGGGAAAAGCAATGGGTAAATTGGTATCTATTGTAATGACCCATCTCGATCATTGTGAATAGACTAATAGTGAAAGAATTTGAGCCAGAAAACTTTTCCTGACTTAAAATTTTTAGACTAGGAACAGTCTAGGTACATATAGAATGGGTCAGGTATAATTTCAAGGCTTGGATGATATATTCTTGTAGCCAAAACATTAAGGAACCTGTGGGACTTCACGGAATTGAATTTGAGCAAGTAGAACTCTTGAAATTGAATTTGGCGTGAAAGAGATAGTTTGGTACGTCAAGGGAAGGAGGCATGTTGTGAAAAATAAGACTTTTAGCGATTTTCAAGTCTCTAAAGCTAGCATACTCTTCTATAGTGGAATTCAGACGTCTATAGCGAAGTGTGGAGACTGCTATAGCATGGTATGTTCCACAATAGTGGGGTCGTTATAGCAGGTTGGGTCGCTATAGTGTGAAAAAAATGGGTTTTTATGTAGAAGCAACCCCAAACCCTCCTGTTTTCTGCACTTTTGTTCTTGGACTTGGGATGGACGATTTAGGGTTGTTTGCACTCAATTTTCCATGAAAATCATTGGTAATGGTAAGATTATTACTCCCCAACCTTGTACATTGATTCGCATGGCATAAATTTAAGATATTCCTCTTGGGGGAGGGGTTTTTACTTGGTTTAATGGTGGAAGAAGCCCTAAGTTCGGGAAGATGATCATTAATTTTTCTAAGATTAGGATTTGAGTATAATTCAGGTATGATTAGGCCTTTGTGATTAATTGTTACTTGTATTTATTGTTTTAGACCAAAAACAAGCCAACGCAATTCAAAAAGGAAAAGTTTGAGTTCTTTAGAGTTTTCAAGAGGCATGATTCGAGGTAGATGATGGTTCTATATTTCTAATTTATGTATGTATGCATGTCTATTGCTTTATAGTATCATTTGTACAATGCGTGCTTGGAAAAATATAGGGAGGCATATGGAATCACGTTGTGTTGATAATATCATGCAATAAACTAGTTATGTGACTTGTGATTTCAAGTATTATTGTTTATGTGTTTGTGATTGTGCATGATTATTTGTGTTTGTTGGTTGTCTCGGGTACCATGCCAGGTTCAAAATATCTCCACAGTTGGCTCGAATATTAAGCTTTGTATATACTAACAGTTGGCTTGGGTACTACGCCTGGTACGAGGATATCCATAAATGGTAGGCTTGGATACCACACCAATATACTAACTATGGATGGATCGGGTACCACGTTATTATGGTTTCAAGAGAGGACCATGTATATGTTTATGTTTCCATGAGAGGAATGGACATTTGCATTTGTGATCACATGGAACATGTATCCAGATATTTTTTGAATTGATAATTGTTATGTGTTGTTCTGTGTTATTGTAGTATGGTAAATTATTTGCATTCATATTTTGGACTGGCCATGTAATTCTATTAGTACTTTGTGGCTTGTATATTGATATTACATCTATTTTTTCCTTGTTGAATACAAGAAATCTTCCAGTGGCTGATCCAAGACCTATGTTAAAAAGATATCTGACTTCGAATCCAAGGGTGATCATTTCTTCCAGGCTATCGTGGATTCCTCTACTTTTCAGACTAAGACATTCTTAGATTATTATTATTATTATTATTATTATTATTATTATTATTATTATTATTATTATTATTATTATTATTGTTTTAAGTTTTGGGGTTGCATCCCCTTTATTTTAGGCATTAGAGTTTTGGTACCAAGACTTTCAGTTCTTAGGATTTCATTTCCGCACAAATATTTTTGGTTATTGGATTGAGTTTATGTGGCTCAATTCTTTAATTTCTGAATTGTTTTAGATTATTGATTGAGCTTATGGGGACTCGATCCTTAGTTGATTAAAAAACTATTTCTTGCTTTTATATAATGAACTTGCTTTTAAAAAGAATGGTGTTTTTGGGTTTAGTTTGGGTTAGTTGTCGGTTCTCCTACTAGGTGGTTTTGTATGGATGTCACTCACGACAACTAGATCATGACATGAATAATAATTTCATAATGAATGACTAATACAAAACAAGAATCAACTAAATGCACTGTCATCTAATTAATTATATACCAATTTATTATTTATTATAATTACATATTATTAATAGTGTATATTATGATTAGACTATAGTGTCCAGTTCAACCTAATCAATAATATATTACCTACACCAGCATATACACCATAATCTAACCAAAAAATATCAAATATGTTGTATAATCAATTTAATTAGATGACGGTGTACATTATGATTAAACTACAATGCACTATGATACAAAATGCATAATTTAAACGAAGATATACACAATAAACTAACCCAGAATTTATCAATTGTTTTTTATAATCAAATTAATTTAAAATTATGTACATTATTATTTAACATGGTTTCCATATCAATATTATCTGTAAACAACGATAATTATATGCAATTCGATTTATAATAGATGGTGAATTCGATTTTGGTTATATGTGAAATCCTATAATGCATAATGTCATAATATACAAATGAGATTGAAAATTCCGTTTTAACAATTATACAAACAAAACTACTGTCAAACAACATACAAACTATTCATTCAAACCAGATTACAAAAAAAATCATGGTAACAACATCGGATTACACAAAAATTCAAGTAATAAAATCAACAAAAATTCTTAAAATAATCAAAATCGAACTATATATTCTAAGAAAAAAAATTCAAAAGTAATTTTAAAAACTGATACATACATGTTACATCCCATCTTCCGTCATGCTGAACTAAAATTGACACGTTGTTGCTTTCAGACGTTGAAATGACTTTCATAGAAGAGGAGATAGAGAGTTTGATTTTGGTTACAATTCGTTCTTCTGAGATTATGAGAGAAGCATTAAGTAATGATTGAGATATTTGTGGAAGGTAAATAACAGAATAAGAGGAAATTAAAGAATTAAAATATTATTTAATATTGAATGGGTTGATTTTTATTTTTTTTTACTTTCCGTTACTTTTTTTTCATTTTGTTGTGTTTTGTAATAATATTACTATGTCGGTGAAAAGTCAAATTACTATTATATAGGAGTTATTTGGATGCTTAAATTATATATTTAGGTTTTTGTCCATATTTTATTATATTGGAATTTCTCATTTTATTTAGTTTCTTAGGCCTCATTTGTTTTCATTAAGTTTAAAATGTGTGAATCTGAATACACATCTGAATATTAAAATTTGTATTAAGATCTAAGTGTCAAGATCTGAATATACATCTGAATATTAAAATATCATCTCTAAATATGAACTTTGAATGACTAAGATTATTTGTTTTCAATATCTGAATGTGCATATTAAATCAAACATTATATTAATAAAATGTTATAAAAATTTCATTTCAACAAAAAAATATTACTTTTTGCTAAAAAAAACATCATAATCATCCAACATAACATAAAAAAAAAATATGAATAAAAATATTTTATAGGCACAATATAATATTAAAAAGTTCAATAAGTATGATAGATACTAGTTGAAAATTAAAATAATAAATAAGGTATCACATTATAAGGACCTAACATATATTTTAGCTAATTAGAAAAACTAAAGAATTCCTATCTTTTTTCCAATAATCTTAATCCAATTCTCTAACTTGTGAGCCTCATTCATGTTTTTTTGTAGCTCACTTTCCAAAAATATACTAACATGTGTACTGTATAATGACTCTTCTCATCCAAGTTCATCTAATTTTTCCATATATTCTTCAAATGATGTTGCATTATTTTTTTTAATCAATTACTCCAAATCAGTAATCATCTTCTCATCAATTTCCAATTGAGATGAATAATAAGTTTTTCTCTTCTTCCCCAAAACTTTTTTTTTTCCAGCTGAAACTGAAGATTGGAATGAAGAATTATTAGGAGCTCCATTATTTTTGTCACCAACTAGTTCAACAACAATAATATATTAGTGTTATCTCACAAATAGATTTGATGATCAAAGAGTCTCAATAAAATTATTGCCTAAGACAAAATTCTAATAAGAGACCTCAAATATGTATACATAGTTATTATTTTTAACTGTGGATAGTATTTTTTTTCACTCAAAAACCTTGATGAACATCAATACACTAAAAATATTATTGCAATAAGTGTTCTTGACAAACATCAATACACCCAAAGAAAATTATTAATATAAAAAAATATTTGTAAAGATTATGAAAACTTACAAGTTCAAGAGGAAAAAATTGGTGTTTGATTGAGAAAAGAGAGGAAGAATGTTTATAGTTGTGAGAGCAAAAGTCATGCAAAGACCGAGAGAGGCGATATAATATAATTTTATAACTTATTAAATAAGTTTGAATGTTGTTAAGACTCTCCTACAGATCTGATCCGTTCAGACCTCTTCAGATCCATTAAGAGACTTTTTAAAAAAAGAAACAAATGGACTTAATGGGATCAGTCTAAATCATTCAGATTCAGACCTAAAAACCAAACTCACTTAATGGACTGAATCTGAATGGTTCAGATTAAGACCTTCATTAAGTGCAAACAAATGAGGCCTTACTCTCTCTTCTTCCGAATTGTCTTAAAATTACATAATAAAAACTTTTAAACTCTAATCATAGTCTATCTTTACCTTTTAATAATTATATTTCAATATATTTAATTAAAATATACTCCCTCCGTCCCATTTTATGTGGTGCCATTTCCTTTTTGGTCAGTCCCAAAAAGAATGTCACATTTCCTTATATGGTAAGTTTATAAAGGTACAATTCCTCTTTTATCCTTGTTGGTCCCACTTAATCTTAAAATAATATTCCAATACATTTATGAGGAGAGAGAAAAAAGAGTTTACTTTTTAAAGGGCAATTTGGTAAACATTTCAAAGTCTTCATTTATTTCTTAAACTCCGTGCCCGGTCAAATGTTGCCACATAAATTGGGACGAAGGGAGTACCTTATAAGAGGTATAAGTGTAAATAGTACTAGCTAGATATGGGATCTCGTGTGTAGCACGGGCCCACAAATGTTATTCATTTTGTTTTAATTTACGTGATACAGATAATTTAAAGAGTCAATCAAATTTTGATATGATTTTTAAATATTTTAAATTAAGTAATTTATTGTACTTTTCAAATTATGTGTTACTCTTTGTGTTCCAACTTATGTGTCATTGATAAAATTTTGAGAGTCAACTAAAATTGTTAAATATATTAAGTTGTTAATTATTTTGATTTATAATATTTTTAACATAATTTTAAAATATACAATAAATTAAAATAAAACAAAAAAAAAGTATAGCTATAGGAGTTTGAACTCATGACCTTATTACATGAAAGTTTTTGTTTTTTAACCACAAGCTAGAAGCAGCTAAATCAATTGCCACACAAACAGACAAAATTAAGACCATGTAAGAGGCAGCTTGTCTTCTTATATATACTAGAAAAAATGGCCACAGCACGGGCCCAACATTAATATAGAGCAACTTTTACATATAGCAACTTTTACATATAGCAAACATAAAAATCATATTTGTATGTTATAGTTATAGTTTGCATAATTGTGCTCCATAGCAAATTTTATGTTTGCTATGAAGTTTTTTATTTGTATAATTCGCTAGAAACATCCAATTTTATATAAATTGTTCAGTTTTGTATAGATTCATTTATACATTGTTATTTGTATAATAAGATCTATATTTGTATAACTATAAGTGTATAGGACGAAAATATATGTATTTGTATTTGTATTTGTATATACATTTTTCTCTCGATTTATATAAACACAAACGCATTTTATACATTTTATACCGAAATGTATAAAAATGGTTAATTGTATAGCTAATTATATACCGAATCAGATGGCAAAAAAATGAAATGTTTGCTGCGAATTACAATTAAAATAAACTATGACTATAGCATTTAATTTAAATTAACAGTTTGCTATTTCATACAATTTTCTCTAATATATATTACTAATGTTCTAAATAAATCAAAATTCCTAATTATTTAGGAGTATAGTATGCATTTGCGAAAGATGTTTTTCAAATAGTCAAATTCTAGAAACTAAAATAATGACCACATTGAATTGAACCAGATCAATTATTAGGTTTCTTTAATTAAAACTATAGGTTAGATAGATTTGTATTTTATAAAAATAAATTATAAAATATTAATAAAATTGACCATTAGTATTTCATATAACTATTTAATAAAAAAGATATATTATACGAAAATATTTTTTTACTTAATTTGCTAAAATGAACAAGTGTAAGAGAAAATATTTTAATATAAGATTTAAATTAAAAAACAATTATATATGTTATTAATTATAATTAATTGATATGAATTGATTTCACAAAAAATCCCAACAAATTGGAGAATAACATTTTCATCGTATTGCTGGTTCTCCTCATTATTTATTTATTTTCACAAACTACTTTCTCAATATAACTTTGAAGTATATATTCTCTTGTTCAATTTTATTTGTCACATTTATCTATTAAGAATAAGAAAATAATAATTAACATGACTATTTTTTTTTACAAAATACTCCTATTAATTAATATTTAATATTAGGTATTGAAAAATATATTTTTTTTAAAAGTAATTAATATTAAAAATAAAATATAAGAAAATTATTGTCCTCGCTTTACATTTTAATAATAACAAGTTAAAATAAAATCTATCTTTTAATAATGAATAAATAAAATTAACACACAAAATAATATTTAACTTATGCCCAATACATAAAAATAGTGTGCTTCTATTCACCAAACAAATTTAAAAATACTCTATAAAGACTAATGGGACCCATCCTATCTTCAGATTCAGTGGAATTATAGGGGCATGTTTTGTAATTAAATGATAAAAGAATGGGCTTTTTTTAGAGTTCTTGTGGAGTCAAATTAATAAAGCATAAAAGATAATTCTACTAAGCAACTTTATTTAATAAAACTTTATAAAGACTTTAATACCCTCAAACTTTTATTTAATACCCAAAAACTGGCATGTTGAAAAACTTGAAACTCTCTCTTCGACTAAATAGAAAAATACTATATAGAAATATACGAAGTAAAGAAACCCTGGGCCCAACAGGGATAAAGTTAGGGTACAATTAGGGGTGTACAAAATCGAATTGAAAACCGAACCAAATCGCAAATCGAGTCAACCCGAAAAAAAACCCGACTAGTGGTTTGGTTTGACTTGGTTTGGTTTTGAAAAAAAAAAAAACCCAACTATATTTGGGTTAGTTTGGTTTTAACTAAAAAAAAATAACCCGAGACCCAACCAACCCGACATTATATATATAATTTTAAAATTTTATTTTATACATAAAAATATTTACTTTGATATAATTTTTAAATATTTCTTATACTTTTTCATAGTTTTTATCTTTTAATATATTATTTCAAGTTTGAAACTTAGAATTATGAATAGGCCAATAAAGATTATAGTCCACATATGTTGGTAATTATAATAAAGCTTAAATCAAAATCAAATTAATACTCATGCAAAAAGAAAATCAATTCAACACTAAGAATGACAATAATATTGAATATTTGTTCTTTAGTTTTACATTGATTTAGACAATTAAAATACATAATATAATTTTAATTTCCTTTAATATTTAGTCATGTAACTAAACTTAATTTTAGCATGATTTAGTACTTTTAAATTATGATCATTTTCATTATGACTTGTTAATTTGCAATATTTGTTTTACGCGATTTCATTATTATTATTTTTGTTGGATATTTTAGTGTCATTAATCATATCATATTGTGTTATATTTTTAAGAAACATCTTAAATAGTTGTATTTTGGTAGGACTAAAGAAATATTTGAAATACAAGTAAATTATATGTTTGTATGAATACTTTACCGGAAAAACCCGAAACAACCCGAAAAACCGAAAAATCTGAAAAAACCAGAGATTGAAAATCCCGAGTTTTATTGGTTTGGTTTGGTTTATAAATTTAAAAATCCGACACAAATGGTTTGGTTTGATATTTGAAAAACCCGAACCAACCCAGCCATGTACACCCCTAGGTACAATGTTAATGTTATATATTATGTGTTATTAAAAAATTAATAAAAAATGTTATAATATATTTTGCTCATAAGTGAGCTAATTTAGAAATGTATTTGTTATTTGTCTTTTTAATTTCAATTTCAAATAGCAAATAAATGTAATGATGAGATTGAGGGTAGAAATGAAGCATATCTTTCTAAATTTAAGTAAAAATAAATAGAGTACAAGTAACATAAGGGTTGTCAATAAAACGGTTTGGTCGATTTTTTTAAAATATTATATCATTTCAATTTTTCGATTATTTACAGTGTATAACCAAAATTAATTTTTTTAAAACCATCCCAATCCTAATTTATGTCACACAAGCAGTACAAAAATTAGCCCTTTTTTTTGTCTTGTTGATATGTTAAGTTATTAATTATTGTAATTTATAGTATTTTTTATGTAATTTTTAAATAACATATGTTACTTTTTATGTTCGAGAGTTAAACTAATTTTTTTATGTCTTTTAAATATTTTAAATTGTTAATTATTATGATTTATAGTAATTTTTAAATCATTCTCAAATAATATATGTTACTTTTTTAGTTCCATTTTATGAGACATAATAGAATTTTGAGAGTCAGCTAATTTTTATTAGCAAATAAAGATTGACATTCACAAAAACGGCATTTGAAGAATTTACGATTGCAGGTGCTAATTTAAGTGGGCCCCAAATAATCGTACTAATTACTATGTGATAAAACTGGAAATTGGTGATAGAAATGGCAAATGAAGTGGGCCCTTTAGAGAATAAATGTGGAAAACTTACCATTGTGTCAACGTTGAATGGCAATTGAAGTGGGCCATAAATGAATGGACTGCATTTTTTTCATTGGATAAAGAAGAGGCAACATGTAGCAGCTAAATGAACCAGAGACATCCAATGGGAGTAAGTAGGCAGCACAAGCAAACGTGATGACGGCCTGTTGCCTGCTATTCCCTCTTCCAATATAGTAACTAGTAAAAGGTGCCCGTGCTAGCACGGGCCCAATATCTTAATATTTTTTATTTTAATTTATGTGATATAGGTAGAATTTAGAAAGTTGATTAAATTTTAATATTATATTTAGATATTTAAGTTGTTAATTACTTTTTATCTGCACAAATTTATTGTGAAGAGTTTCATTAAGATGTCCATAATTAATATATTTTTCCTCATCGATCGTTAATTTTTCACTCAAAGGAGTTACAAGATAAAAATAAATATTACCGACATTCAAAATAACTAAAGTCATAGCTAAAACAAATTCCATAAAGCAATAACTAAAGAATATAAATTTAAAACTAAAAGTCATAGCTAAAACAGATTCCATAATTTTGAAAAAATTATACACTAATTAAATTAAAGTAGAACAAAAGAAGTAATTTTTTTTTTGAAATATTTATTCGAAACACGCTGAAGCATGCATGTCACGATCCAGACCGTCGTGATTGGCACCCACACAAACCCTCCGGTGGGAGAACCATTACAACAACCCAAACAAACAAAATTTATGAAAACTAAGGCATTTAAAGATATGAAAGCAAGTTTAAATGACTATAAAAATGGAGTCCCCATAAACTCTAAGGTTTTAACAAATAACTAACCAAACTAATGCAGAATAACAACCCCTACAACCTAAAAGTCATTGTACCAGAACTTTACTAACGACAAGTCTAAGAACAAGGGGTACAACCCCGAAACTAACAAACACCTTAAACAAATAGTTTGAGTCCGAAAAGAATGGACTTAAACAAGAAAGATCCATGACAGCCTGAAAGAACTGGCTCACCCTTGAATCCGGTCACGCTCAATAGTCACCTAGCTGAGGTTTATCAATAGCCGCCTAAAGATACCATGTACTCAACAAAGAACAATCAAGTGCAGTATCAGTACACAACCACAATGTACTGGTAGGATCACGCGGCTATCCCAATAAGTGAAACATATACAAGCAACCACAATCATTATAAACAGGCATATACCGGACATATACAATATTAGTCATCTTTTCAGGATCAATGTAGCATCCCACGTTCTCAATAATACACATTGGTTATCAATTTAGAGCAACATACAGTCTTCCAATATCAATCATCATTAGATATAAACGTAATTATCACAAGTAGATCCACAACACAATTCAATGGTCCTCTCATGGAACCCACACTCAAATTGTTAGCATACCGGAACGTGGTATTCAATCCAATGTTTATGTCAGAACGTGGCAACTGATCCCATGTTTATGTCAGAACGTGGCAACCGATCCCATGTTTATACCGAAACGTGGCGACCAATCCAAGTTAGTGTGTCGGAACGCAACACCCGATCCATTCAACAAATCACAATCACAATGTATATTCTCACAATTATACAACAAAAGGTGATTCATGACATACAATTATTCAATTATCCTCATTTACGATTAGGGTGATCTATAATGCAACATTCGCATACATACATGAATTATAATGAGCAATTACAAACATATATCACATCAACATGAAATAACAACCATTACCTACCTCGAATCCAAGCTTGAATCCCCTAAGGCACTTGAATCTTCCTTTCTGGATTCTTCTCGCTTGTTCGTGGTCTAAAAATATACAATTAACACAAGGATCAACAATCAAAGGTCTAATTATCCGGATTATAACAAACCCAATAACCCTAGACCAAACCCAAGATCCTAATACCCAATTTAGGGATTTTTTCACCATTAGTTTCAGATCAAAACTCTTCCCCAACAATAATTACCCACAAATTTACATTCTACAGATCAAAAAATGGATTCGGGGAGTGAAAACCTTACATTTAGCCTCAAGAATGGTGGAAACTGTCAAGAAAATCCCTGGGGTCATTCCTTAGCTCTCAAAGTCGAAAAGTGCAGAATAAAACATTTTTGGAATTTTATTTTCGGCTTAAGTCGCGTCTGTCCCGCTACAACGGCAGCCATCCCGCTACGGCGGCATGCACGGAGACAGAATGCTATAATTTGAATTCCAAGCCCCCATTTTACAACACACCTTTAACCCTTGACATTCAAAAATCACCCGTTCACGCTAAGATCATTTTCGGGAGTTCTACTCGCCCGAATTCAATTTTGTAAAGTCGTACGGGTTCCTTAACGTCTTAGTTATCTACTTATATGGTCGAATTCATTGTTAGATCACCCAATTGTTACCAAATTTCTATAGACTCGTCTGACTTCGATTTCGTCCAAATTTGGACTAGGCTAGGAAATTCCAAGTTACTACTCAAAAGTTTTCTGGCCCCAATTTTTTCCCCATTGGCTTTTTCCTAACGACAGAATCAAGTTGTTACAATGCACGTCTTCTTGAATTTAAAACTAAAATTCATAGCTAAAACGGATTCCATAATTTTGAAAAAATTATACACTAATTAAATTTAAGTAGAATTTTCTAAGTTTTTTTTTATACATTGATTAAATTAAAGTAGAACAATAGAAATAAATTTTTCTTGTTGAAGGTTTTTACTATATAAATGAATAAATTGGCTTAATTAAAAAAAAAAAAAGATAAAACAATATAAATATATATACTATATAAGAAGAGTGAATAAATTCACTCTTCTTGTTGACACATGGCAAACAAAAATGGACCCCATCATTACTATATAAATGAATAAATTGGCTTAATTAAAAAAAAAAAAAGGATAAAACAATATAAATATAATTTATAAGTTCTTGTTGACACATGGCAAAAAAAAATGGACCCCATCATTACTATATAAATGAATAAATTGGCTTAATTAAAAAAAAAAAAAGGATAAAACAATATAAATAATTTATTAATGAATTAATTAATTAATAAATAATATTAAAAGATCCTTGGAGGATAGAAATTGGAAATAGTCAAATATAAGAACAATGCAAGGAAAAATGAAATGGTGTACCATAATTTCAAAAAAAAAGAAAATTACAAATAGGAAGTACATTGATTAGATTAAAAGTAGAAATACCAAAAGAATTATTTGAAAATTTTGAAGTTTTTCTTTTAATTTGTTCTAAGAAAAATAAACACACTTGTCGACACATAGCGAAAAATGGACCCCATCAAAAAGCACAAATGAATAAATTGGCTGAATTAAAAAAAAAAGAAGATAAAATAATATAAATAATTTATTAATGAGTGAATTAATTAATAAATAATATTAAAAGATCGATGGAGACAAAACTAAAATTCATAGCTAAAAATAAATAGAGTACATTTATGAAGCGGAAACCATTTTTCAAGTAATTTTGAAAAAAAATTATACAATGATTAAAAATTAAAGAAATTTTAGAACAAAAACAAAAGAAAAATAATTTTTTAAGTTTTTGACTTTCGTAAATCACATAAAATGGAACAGAAAGAGTAATATATATTATTTGAAAATGATATAAGAAGTGCTATAAATCACAAAAAATTAACAACTTCAAAATATATTTCTACCCTCAATCTTATTGCTACATTATTTGCTATTTAAAATTGAAATTAAAAAGACAAATGACAAATAAGTTTCTATATTAGCTCACTTATGAGCAAAATATATTATAACAATCTTTACTAATTTTATAACAATACATAAACTATACTCCCTCCGTCGCATATTAGATGGGCACTTTCAACTTTAGACGGTAATTAAGAAATCATTAATACATTGGAAGACTTCACTATTTTGCCCTTTGTTTATATCAATGCACATTGACATGAGTTACAAAAAATACACATACAATATAGGAATGGTCATAGTAATTGTAGTAAAATGGAAAAAAAATTAATTCTATCCTAATTTAATAAGTGCTCAAATAATATGAAAAAAATATTTTTAATAAGATTCTCATCAAATATTGGATGGAAAGAGTAACAATATAACTTTGTTAATGTTGGGCCCGGCACAAACTATATATATATATATAAAAGAGAATATGGTGTATAAGTATTTGTTTTTATAATATAGAGGTTTATCTAAAACTAATTCACATTATAAGGATGTTTAATGTGATTAATCTTTGTTTAATTTATTAATTTGAATATTTCTATTATTTTCATAAAGATATAGTACCTCTTTAGGAGAAGTGGGGAACAGAAATCTAAGTAACATACTTATGTTGTTTTGATACCTACTAGTACTAGCTTAATACACAAGCTATAGGACGTTTACTTCATAGGTTCTCAAAATAATTGTTTAAGGGGTGATTATCTTCATGTTGGATCTTGCCTTCAACTTTACATACAGCCAGACAAGAATGATAGGGATAAAATTGAAAGCTCAAAAACATAAACAATAGAAGGTATAATATGACAAAATAACGGTGACAACAAATGAAAATGATCATAAAAAAAGTTATTTGATCCTTTACTATAGTGTAAAATCACCCTAAAAGATTTCTTGTTTGCATAAGCAATCTACTAAGGACATGTAAAAAAATCAAATTATACTATTGGTATATTGCAAGTTTATAACAAATAGGAAAAGGTAGCTTGTCTTGTTTTTCTGATATTATTAATTTGGATGGTTATTTATAATTATAATTGTTTTTTAGGTGACGCAAATATAAAAATTCTTTAATACTCCCTCTGTCCCTAAGTATTTGTCCAATTTTTCTTTTTTACTTGTCCATTTTGACAAATCAAGAAAGGACAAAATTTTTTACCTATTGTACCCTCAATTAATTAATTTTGAAAAAAAGGTAGAACTTCTTGAAAATCATAAAATTTTAATTCATCAACTTCATAATTAATAGTGGTAAACTGGTAAACTCACTATGTCAATCATTGTTTTCTTCATAGGTGTGCCAATTCAAAAGTGGACAAGTAATTAAGGACAGGAGGTATATATATATAAAGAATGACATAATTTAGAATAATGAATGTTTTCCATTACATGGTGCATCGCTAATTTTATTTTGTCCTATATTATAGTGGTCTTAACATGTTTAAGAAGCTAATTTATTTATTTAATCGTGTGATTGGCTGATTTCCCTTTCATGTCTAGTGCTAAACACTATTTGAGTACATGTGAAGAAATAATTAGTAACTAAATCAAAGATAATCCACCAAAGGAGCGTGTGGATGTTTACATATGCCTATAAACATTGATTTGACTTCCTATCTTCCTAATAAAACAACAACAACGAATCTATAATTGCTTGTCACTAGGATATCAAAAGGAAAAAAGGTTACTACATACATCCCCCTCGAGTTGTGTTGCATATTCAACTACATATTTAAGCCTTTTTAAAAAATAAATAAATTAAAAGACCTGTTGAGGTCCCATTTTATTTTATCAAACAAGTCCAAACAATGCAATGGACTAGCCCAAAAGAGTGTGGCCCAAAATGAAAAAAAAAAACAAACAAATATTCTCTCAGTCTCATTTTATATGACTTACTTTTTTTTTAGTCAGTCTCAAAAAATATGAAATATTTTTATATTAAGTAACAATTTAACTTTAAAATGTCTATTCTACCCATGATAAAATGATTTATAGCCACACAAATATCTATCATTTATTTTAAACCATTGGCTAGGAATGTATAGTGGTTAGCCATCAATCTCGTCCGGTTATAGATTTCTTAGAAGATGGATGGTTTGATTGCTATTATAGAGGCATGTTCCTCCTTAGTTGAGCATATCTGTTAGCGCCAATTTTAACGAGAAGTTGCGTCTCATTTGAGAAAATGTGGTGAGGGGGGAACCCAAGGAGGTTGTTCTTGATTCAGAGGGTATCTTGAGAATTGGGAGCGGGATCTGTGTGCCATGGTGGGTGAGCTGATTAGACTGATTCTTGAGGAGGCCCATTGTGCTCAATATTCCATCCATTCGAGGGCAGCGAAGATGTATCACGATCTTAGCCAGCACTATTGGTGGTTTGGGATGAAGAGGGATATTTCAGATTTTGTTTCGGGGTGTCTGAATTGCCAATAGGTCAAGTGTGAGCACCAGTGGCCCGGAGGTATATCTCAGAGAATGCCTATTCCTACTTGGAAGTGGGAACGGATCACTATGGACTTTGTTGTGGGACTACCTACCACCATGGGTAGTTATGACTCCATTTGGTGGTTGTTGACAGTCTGACCAAGTCCGCCCATTTCATCCCAGTTTGGGTGAAGTATACGGCGGAGAAGTTAGTCAAACTTTATATCAGTTCGATTGTGCGACTACATGGAGTCTTGGTTTCTATTGTCTATGATCGAGGTTCTTTGTTCACTTCCTATTTTTGGAAGGCATTACAACATGGTTTAGGTACACGGTTAAATATGAGTACAACCTTCTATCCTCAGACAAATGGTCATTCCGAGCGCACGATTCAGGTGTTGGAGGACATACTTTGAGCTTGTGTGATCGATTTTGGTGCTAAATGGGATTAGCATTTTTCCTTACCAGGGTTTGCCTACAATAACAGTTATAACACTAGTATTAAAATATCCCTACTTGAGGCGTCGTATGCCAGACGGTGTAGATCTCTGATCGAATGGTTTGACTTAAATGAGATGGACTCATTAGATACATACTTACTTAGAGATGATATAAAGCAGGTCCGTATGATCTAGGGTAGACTGTTGAAAGCCTAGAGTCAACAGAAGAGTTATGCAAATTAGAGAGTTCGAGCTCTAGTGTTCATGGAGGGTGATCATGTTTGTCTTCGAGTGTCACCCATGAAGGGTGTGATGAGGTTCGAGAAGAAGGGGAAAGCTTAGCCCTAAATTCATTGACCCTTTGAGATTTTGAGTCGTGTAGGAGAAGTGGACTATAATTTAACCTTGCCACCTAGCTTGTCAGTTATGCATCCTATTTACATCTCTCCATGCTTCAAAAGTATGTGTCGGATTAGTCTTATGTACTTTCTCTTGATTCAGTTGAGTTGGGTCCAAAATTATCTTCTGAAGAGGAGCCTACAATTATTTTGTATAGGCAGGTCCAAAAGCTTAGAATCAAGGAGTTTGCTTCAGTGAAGGTACAGACGAAACACAATTCAATTAGTGAGGCGACTTAGGAGACAGAGTGAGATATGCGTGCTAGATATCCTCAACTTTTTGACACTTCAGGTACTTTCTTTTACTTATGTTCAAGGACAAACATAATTTTTAGTGGTGGATAATGTAATGACTCAGTCATCTTTGAAATTTTTTGTAAATTTACCATTTTGCCCATTCTGATATATACTCTGAGTTGTTTTTGTGTTGAGTTTTGAAATTTGATTTTGAACTTTGAGTTATAAGTTGAAAATTTTGTAAGTTCTGAGTATGAAGGGAAAAGTGGTTTTTGGAGTCATTTGGAGTCTCGAGTGTCAGAATGGAATTTTGATGATTCCATTAGTCCCGAAACATAGAATTTGGTATATGAGAGTTTTCGATTTCAAAATCGAAGCTTTTTGAAGATTTGAGATCCTAAGTTGGGAAATTGTGGAAATTTAGCCTTTAGGTTGACTTTGGTCAACATTCGAGGTTCGGATGCTCAGATCAAAATTTTGAGAGTCTCGCTGGATTTGGAGGATGATTTTAAGCCTAGGTGAGGCATTGGTTGATTTTTGAGAGGTCCCAAGCTTGTTTTGTCCTTTTTAAACGTTATGTTAGTTTCTTGTGGTTTTTACAGATGTCGGGTCAAGGAGACTTTGAATTCATGTTTTGATGATTTCAATGAATCCAGAAAGTCGAGTATAATTAATTTGCATATATGATTTATGTCTACGAGGTTTCGAACGAATCTTGAGGGTCTTTTAGATGATTTTGTGTTGGTTGGTGTTTTTGGTGTTGCAGTCCTCGCTCTTGCGGAGGGCCTTCCCTTTTTCGATCTTCGCATTAGCGATGGCCCGCTTGAAAAAGCGAGACTGGCCTTTTGCGCAAGGTTCATATAAGTGGACCAGGGCTCGCTTTAGAGATGGTCACCTAAATGGAGATTGGTTCACAAAAGTGAAACCCCAAATTTTTGTGGGGTTCGCTTAAGAGACATCAGAGAGGGGTTTTGACCTGCAAATTTCAGGGTTCTAGCCTCATTTTTCATTTTTAGAGTTTGGTAAACCCTTGGAGGTGATTTTTGAAGAAATTTCATGTGCTAAACCATTTGGGTAAGCTTTTGTGATCCTAAAACTTCATTTCCCTTTAGATTATTTATGGATTTTAACATAAAAATTTGGGATTTTGATTAGCAAATGACAAGGTATTTCAAGAACTCAAGTTCTAAACTAAAATGGAGATTGTGAGCTGATTTTAAGTCATTTTTCCAAATAATTTTTACCAATAAATTCCAAATGTCTTGGATAATGATATCAAGTAAAGAACTTTGGATTCAAACTTCATTTTCAAAAATTGGGTTTTATTTAATTGACCCATTTTTCAAAGTATATGTGTTGGATAATGTTGTTTTCGGAAATTTGTTGTGAATACTTGATTGATATAGATTGTGTGTGTCACGACCCAAACTGTCGTGATTGACACCCACACTAATCCTCCGGTGGGAGAACTATTACTACAACCCGACTAAGCAATTTAACCAAACACTATGCATTTAAAGATAGGGAAGCAGGTTTAAATGACTAATGAAATATGGAGTTCCCATAACTCCAAAAATTTAAATAAAATAACTAAACAACTATTGCGGAAGTTTTACCCCTAGAACTTGAAAGTCATTGTACCAAAACTCTGTAAACCAACAATTCTAAAAAAAGGGGAGCAACACCTAAACAAACAAAAGCAAAGTCAAGCTAAACAGTCTGAGTCCGAAAGAATGAACTAAACAAAGAGGATCCATCACAGCCTGGAAGAACTGGCTCACCCTTGAAGTCGATCTCGATCGGTGATCTCCTAACTGAGGTCTGTCAGTAGCCTCCTGAAGATGCCCTGTACTAAACAAAGAATGAGCAAGTGCAATATCAGTACACAACCACAGTGTACTGGTAGGATCACGGCTACTTTGGTAAGCGAAATACACGCAAGCAATTACAACACAACAAACACACATATACAGAATACATAATCCAGTTCTCATTTCAAAAGAAACATACAACTTCCCAATATTGAGATGAACACAATAGTCACAAGTGGTTTTCTCATGAAACCCACACCCAAATTGTTAGAGTGTCGGAACATGACACATGATCCAATGTATGTGTTGGAACGTGACACCCGATATAATATATATGTCAGAACATGACACTTGATCCAATGTATGTGTCAAAATGTGACACTCGATCCAATCAGCATAACCACAATCACAAACACGTCATAATGAATAGTACACAACGTCACATGATCAAGTAACAGTTTATGACATGTAATGGTTCACACATAATCATATAATTAGATTCAGTTCGCATTTCCTTATTCACATGCATGCATACAATGAAGCAATTAATCGACACATATTTCACAAACAAACAGGAAATCAAACCATCACCTACTTTAAAACCAAGCTTGAATCCTCCTAAGACACTCGAGCCTTCCCTTTCCGGATTCTTTTCGATTGTTCTTGGTCTAAAACAAGCAATTTAATGTAAGAATCAATAAATAAGGCATAATTTACACGGATAATAAAAGAATCTATAAATCCATGGCCAAACCCAAGATCCTAAGGTTCAGGTAGGGTTTTTCCCACCATTAACTTCATACCAAAACCCTCCCCCAATGATAATTACCCAAGATTCTAAGTTCTACAAATCAAATTGGATATTAGGGGAGTAAAAATCTTACCTTTAGCGCTAGAAAGCATGGAAAACTATCAAGAATTGTTCTGGGACATCCCTGAGCTCTCAAGAACGGAGTTTTGCAGAAAATAACATTTTTGGAGTTTTTTCCCAATTTAGGTCGCGACTGTTCCGCCAGGCGGGACCCAACCCGCCACAACGGCTCCGCCCTGGTGGAACTAAGCTCGCTTCGGTGGCTTGCACAGTGACAGAAAGTCAGAATTTGAGTTCCAAACTACCATTTCCCAACACACCTTCAACCCTTGATGTTCAAAAACTACCCTTTCACGTTAAGATTAGTTTTGGAAGTTCTACTCGCCCGAATTTGATTTTGTAAAGCCGTATAGGCTCCTTAATGTCTTGGCTATCCACTCATGTGATCAAATTCATAATTAAACCCCACATTAATTACCAGATTTCCCTAGACACCAACTGACTTAGATTTCGTCCAAATCTGGCCTAGGCTAGAAATTTCCAAGTCACTACTCAAAAGTTTTCTGGCCCAATTCTTTCCCCATTGGCTTTTCCATAACGATGGAAACAGGTCGTTACAATAGTTATCAATTTACCCATCACTCGTCCCCGATTGATAAACTAGGAAAAACTGGCTAAGGTTAAGAGTAGAGTAGTACCTGAATCATCGAATGACTAAGGATATTTTTCTCGCATGTCCTTCTCGGTTTCACAAGTAGCTTCTTCAATCGGACAATACTTCCATTGAACCTTCACAAACTTTATCTCCTTGGTCCTCAGCTTCTGGACGTCGCAATCAAGAATTGCAACCGGCTCCTCCTCAGACTGAAGGTCCTTGTCTAACAAAACTGAGTCCCATTTTATTATGTAATCCATGTTCCCATGATACTTCTTTCAACATGGACACATGAAACACTGGATGAACATCCAGATAAGAAAGGAGGTAAGGCCAACCTATAAGCCACTGGCCCTACACAGTTAAGGATCTCAAATGGTCCAATGTATTGAGGACTAAGCTTGCCATTCTTGCCAAATCTCATCATCCCTTTTATGGGTGACACTTTAAGAAGAACTTTCTCACCAGCCTGAAATGCCATGTCTCTTACCTATGGTCTGCATACTTTTTCTGTCGACTTTGGGCTGCTAGAAGCTTAACTTGGATGTTTCTTACCTTATCCTGAGCATTTTTTACCAAATCAATCCACAAAGGTTTCACATCTCCAGCCCCAAACCACCCATGGGTGATCTACATCCCCTCCCATAAAGTTCCTCGAACGGTGTCATGTCTATGCTGGAGTGGTAACTGTTATTATAGGAGAACTCACACAAAGGTGGAAACTTATCCCAATGCCCTCCAAAGTCAATCACACATTCCCTCAACATGTCCTCTAACACTTAAATAGTTCTCTCTGACTGTCCATCTGTTTGTAGATGGAAGGTTGTGCTAAAAGTGAGTTGAGTGCCCAACTCCTCATGCAATTTTCACCAAAAATTGGTTGTGAACTGCGTACCTCGATCCTAGATGATAGAAAGGGGAACCCCATGCAGCCTCACTATCTCTTTCACATACACCTTAGCCAATTATTGCGCATTATAGTCTACTCTGACTGGAATGAAGTGGGCTGACTTAGTCAGTATATCAACCACTACTCAAATGGAATCAAACTTCCCAAAGGCCTTGGGAAGACCAACCACAAAATTCATACCTATCATTTCCCACATCCATTCAGGAATTGGTATTCGCTGAAGCAAACGTGTATGTCTTTGGTGCTCATACTTTACGTGCTGATAGTTTTGGCACTTAACCACAAACTCAGTTATGTCTTTCTTCATGCTACGCCACCAATAAAGTCGTTTCAAATATTTTTACATCTTGGTCACACCCGGATGAATGGAATACCGCGAACCATGGGATTCTATCAACATCTTCTGAATCAAGTCATCCACTCGGGGAACACAACTTTTTCTCTTAAAACTGAGCACACCACACGTGTCAAGAGTCACATCTTGTGCCTTTCTAGACACTGTCTTCTTTCTGAGCTCATTCAAACTCTCATCCTCAAATTGTTTGGCCTTGATCTCCTCACTGCTGGCTAACACCCCACCTTTCTCTAAGATGCCCAACTGCATAAACTTAGACTCCGCGGTCTGAATCTCCTTGGCTTTGACGTACTCAAGCACGTTAGACTACCCATACTCACCATCTTCTGGATTAATGCGTCTGTCACCACGTTAGCCTTACCTTGATGATACTGGATGGTAACATCATAATCCTTGAGTAACTCGATCCACCTTTGTTGTCTCAGATTTAGGTCTTTTTAAGTGAATACATATTGTAGGCTACGATGGTCAGTAAACACCTCATACTTGACACCATAAAGGTAATGCTACTAGATCTTAAAGGCAAACACTACTGCTGCCAACTCCAAATCATGTGTCGGGTAGTTCCTCTCATGCACCTTCAACTGTCGCGATGCATAAGCTATGACATTCTTATCCTGCATCAACACATCACCCAAATCCGAATGTGAAGCATCACAATAAATAATGAAATCTTTACCTTCCACCGGTAGTGCTAGAATAGGTGTTGTGGTTAGAAGAGTCTTGAACTTTTGAAAGCTCTCCTCACATTTTTTAGTTCATTCGAAAGGCACCTCCTTTTTGGTCAACCTTGTCAGATCGTGGCGATAGAAGCAAAATTCTTCACAAACCGACAATAGTAGCTGGAGAGCCCCACAAAGCTCCTAATTTCAGTCACAAAACTAGGTCATACCCAATTCTTGACTGCTTTGATCTTTTGAGGATCTATCATTACCCTTTCCTTGAAACAGCATGCCCCAAAAAGGTAACTAAAGTCAAACAGAACTAACACTTTGAAAATTTGGCATACAACTTCTGTTTTCCAAGCACACCCAAAATAATCTGAAGATGGTTGGAATGCTCTTCCTTACTTTTCAAATAAACCAAGATGTTGTCAATAAAGACGATAACAAAAGAATCCAGAAATGGTTTGAACACACCATTCATCAAACTCGTGAAAGTTGCAGGCACATTTGTCAACCCAAATGACATTACTAAAAACTCATAGTCCCCATAATAGGTCCTGAATGTCGTTTTTGGTACATCCTTAGGCCTAATCTTTAACTGATGGTAACCATACCTTAGATCAATTGTAGAGAAAACTGACACACCTTACTGGTCAAATAGGTCATCAATCCAAGGCAACATATACTTATTTCGAATGGTAACCCTATTCAATTGTCGGTAGTTTATGCACATCCTCATACTACCATCTTTTTATTTAACAAACAAGATAGGAGCACCCCACGGGGAAGCACTAGGACAGATGAAACCTTTATCCAGAAGATCCTGGATTTGAGCTTTAAGCTATCTCAATTCTACCGAGGCTATTTGATAAAAAGGAATGGAGATGGGGGCGAGTACCAAGTTCCAAGTCAATGCAGAAATCTATATCCCTATCTGGAGGCATACCAGGAAAATCGGTAAGAAACACTTCCTTGAATTCAGACACTATAGGAATAGACTGAATAGAGGGAGACTCAACATCAATATCCCGATCATGAGCCAAAAATGCCAAACACCATTGCCCCACCAATTTTCTAGCCCAAGATATGACCTTAGCTGGTTTAAGCTTGTACACACCTTCCCACTCTAACTTTTCCCTACCCAGGATCTCTAAAGTCACAGACTTAGTATTACAATTAAGCAAAACATAATAGGGGGACAACCAAGTCATGCCTAAGATTATATCAAAGTCAGTCATATCCAAAATAACAAATTAGCCCAAGTCTGAAAACCATAAACATAATAAGACAAGCACGATATACATATTACTATGACAGACTCTCCAACTAGGGTAGAAACATGGATGGGGGCATCAAGTACATCACAAACCGCATCGAATCCCAAGGCAAACTGAACTGACACATATGAATAGGTAGAACCTGGATCAAACAAAACAGTAGACATCCGGTCACAGACAAGAATAGTACCTGTGATCACTGCATCAGATGACTCCGCCTCGCTTTTGCCCGAAAAGGCATAACATTGAGCCCTGTCATCTTGACGGACAACCTCCTTGCCTGGTTGCACTACTCCTCTTCCTACATTACCATTTCCCCGGCCTCCACGACCTCGTTGATTCCCTCCTCGCCCACCTTATGGACGTCCTCTACCATTATTATCGTTGCATGTGGGTACCATTGCTCTAGTATACTGTTACGCGGGGTCAAATATACGCGGATGGGGGCAATCTCTCATCATATGCTCAGGTTCCCCACAATTGTAACAACTGCGATCAAAAGATGGCTTATCGCTCGCCGAAGGTGCGGCTCCTTATCTATCTTGAATAAAATTTTCTTGTAAAGTTCCCGAGTAACTACCTGTAGAAGCGGGCAACGCTGACTGAATAGGTCGGACTACAAGTGTCGGCTTACCTGAACCTCTGGAGTAGGAACCATTGAAGTTACATGTGCTCTTGGGCTTCTTAACCAAAGCCTTGGCTTGCCCATCATGTCGAACTCCTTCCACTTTCTTCACAAAATATTTCACCTCATTAAAACTTTTTCCTGTAGAGATCATATGAACAGACAATACTTGTAGTTCGGGGTTCAGTCCCTTGACGAATAGTCGAATCCTCTCCTCCTCAATAGTCACCAATTGTGTAGCATATCTAGACAAAGCATGGAACTTAGCCTCATAAGCAGCTACAATCATATCACCTGCTCCAAATTTATGAACTCATCCTTCTTGTAATCCCTCAAAGTCCGGGGCACATACTTTTTCCAAAAACAAAGCATGGAACCGCGTCCAAGTGAGTGGGGGCAAGACTGGCAATCTGCATTCCACAGAGGCTCTCCACCACTGTTTAGCCTCACCCTAAAGCTAGAAGGTCACGAACTCTACCCCCCATGCTGATGTGCAATACCCAACTTATGAAGCCTCTCATAACAATCCAAAATAAACTCATAGGCTACCTCACTCTCAAAACCATGGAACACAAGCGTCTTCAACTTCAAAAATTTAGTCAACATCTCATGCTCATTACCAGTCATCACATGACCCAATAGGGGATGGAAAAAGGCATCAGTGCCTATAGCTCCACCCACCTTGGGAACAGTAACAACAATAGTGGGGGTTGACTGGAGGTTGAGCCGATTGCACTGTGGGAAGGGCTCTAGGGCTGACAAATCCTTTAGGAAACGTCATGATTTGTTGAGCTAGCACAGGGCCTAAGGGAGAAATAGATGTAGTCTCTGACTCTGCAATACTTCTCTGGTCCAACCTCCTCCTCGTCTTCGACATCCACATTCTCTTCTACCTCTTCGTGATGTGCGGGATGGGCCTCTTCTCTCTGAGCATTTTCAACTGGGCTCCACTCCTAGTAGGTGCTACCCTTCATCGGCCTTTACCCTTTTCCTCCTTACTCTATCCCTTCCTCGACCGTAACCTCTTGTTGCGGGATTCTAGGCTTGCTTATTGATGGGGACTACGGGCCTGACATCATTGTATCGTATGTTAACCATCTGCGGACATAAGAGTGGAAGAGATTAGATACCAATTTGGATCACCAGATACCAATTTGAATCAAGTCATAGCACAAAAGGAGAAGAAGACAGGGAGATTTCCCAAAGTCATATAGCCTCTCGAAGAAAAGTACAGACATCTATGTACCATTTCGCAAGACTCTACTAGACTCATTTTGGTACAATGAGATCAACGAACCTAGGGCTCTGATATCAACTTTGTCACGACCCAGACCGTCGTGATTGGCACCCACACTAACCCTCTGGTGGGAGAACCATTACTATAACCCGACTAAGCAACTTAACCAAAAACTATGCATTTAAAGATATGGAAGCATGTTTAAATGACTAATGAAATATGGAGTTCCCATAACTCCGAAAGTTTAAATAAAACAACTAAACAACTATTGCGGAAGTTTTACCCCTAGAACCTGAAAGTCATTATACCAAAACTCTATAAACCAACAATTCTAAGAAAAAGGAGTGCAACCCCTAAACTAACATAAGCAAAGTCTAGCTAAATAGTTTGAGTTCGAAAGAATGGACTAAACTAAAAGGACTCATGACAACCTGGAAGAACTGGCTCACCTTTGAATTCGGTCTCGATCAGTGATCTCCTAACTCAGGTCTGTCAGTAGCCGTCTGAAAATGTTTTGTACTCAACAAAAAAAGAGCAAGTGCAGTATTAGTACACAACCACAGTGTACTGGTAGGATCACGCGGCTACTCTGGTAAGCGAAATACACGCAAGCAATTACAATACAGTAAATACCCATTTACAAAATACATAATCCAGTTCTCATTTCAAAAGAAATATACAACTTCCCAATATGACAGATAGACATGAACATAATAATCACAAGTGATTCTCACATGGAACCCATACCCAAATTGTTAGTGTGTCGGAATGTGACACCCGATCCAATGTATGTGTCGAAACATGACACTCGATCCAATATATGTGTTGGAACGTGACACCCGATCCAATGTATGTGTCAAAATGTGACACCCGATCTAATCAGCACAACCACAATCACAAACACGCCATACTGAATAGTACATATAGTCATATGATCAAGTAACAGTTCATGACATATAATGGTTCGAACATAATCATATCATTACATTCAGTTCGCATTTCCTTATTCACATACATGCATGCATACAATGAAGCAATTAACCGGCGTATATCACACAAATAGGAAAATGAAATCATCACCCACTTCAAAATCAAGCTTGAGTCCTCCTAAAACACTTGAGCCTTCCCTTTTCAGATTCTTTCCGCTTGTTCTTGGTCTAAAATAATTAATTTAACGCAAGGATCAATAAACAAAGCCTAATTTACCCGAATAATAAACAGTCTATAAATCCATGGCCAAACCCAAGATCCTACTGTTCAATAGGGCTTTTCCTACCATTAACTTCAGGCCAAAACCCTCCCCCAATGATAATTACCCAAAATTCTAAGTTCTACAAATGAAATTGCGGATTATGGGAATAATAATCTTACCTTTAGGGCTAGAAAGCATGGAAAACTGTCAAGAACTGTTCTGGGTCGTCCTTGAGCTCTCATGAACAGAGTTTTGTAGAAAATGACATTTTTTGGGTTTTTCTCTGATTTAAGCCATGACTGTTCCGCCACGGCGACCTCGCCCTAGGGGAACTAACCCCGCCCCGGTGGCTTGCACAGAGACAAAAAGTCAGAATTTGAGTTCCAAACTACCATTTCGCAACATACATTCAACCCTTGACGTTTAAAAACTACTCTATCATGCTAGGATTAGTTTTGGGAGTTCTACTAGCCCGAATTCGATTTCGTAAAGCCATACGGGCTCCTTAACGTCTTGGCTATCCATTCATATGATCAAATTCATAATTAAACCCCCCATTCATTACCAGATTTTTCTAGACCTCACTTGACTTAGATTTCATCCAAATCTGGCTTAGGCTAGAAATTTCCAAGTCACTACTCAAAAGTTTTATGGCCCAAATTATTTCCCCATTGACTTTTTCATAACAACGAGAACATGTCGTTACAATGTGGCTTTGGACATTGATCATAAGGGGAAGACTCAAGTCTTGGAGTGACTAGTTGGTTGAATTAAGATAAGTGGTCTCTTAAACCTTGTAATCTAGTAGAATTCATGTATTGCCTTCATTTTGTGTGTGTTAGGAGTGATGGGATTGAGGTGAGGGATTCGTTGTTCCAATTGATAAATATTAATGAATAAAAAAGGGGATTAAAGAAAAGGCTATGCGTTGATCATGATGTTGTGTGCATTGCCTTGTTGTGACCCCTATTTGATTGATTGATGAAGTGATTGATAGCATGATAAGGACTTGAATTGCTCGAATTGTCGTCTCTTCCTTATGGTATGAGTTTACTTATTATGTGCATTGATTGTTGTACATCTTGATGAGACTTGTGACACAAAGCTGATGGAAAATGGTTTCGGCTAGTGATATAAAGCCGATGGAAATGATCCCGGCTAGTGACATCATATAAAGTTGATGGGAAATGATTTCATCAAGTGATATGATATAAAATCATGGGAAATAGTTCTGACAAGTGACATGATATAAAATCGATGGAAAATGGTTCCGACAAGAATTTGACTATTGTGACTATGCATTTTGATTCTTATATTTGACTTGTCTGTTAATTGTGATTGATACTCTTGTTACTTGTGATTGATCTACTTGACATTGAGATTGACTTATTTGATACGTATTGGCCGTTGAACTACGACTATTGGACTGTGATTATTGAGCCTTGTGAGTTGTTACTAGTAGAACTGTTAGGCTGGGCTGATTTCTGTGCAAGTTGTAGTTTTAAGAGGTTTGATTGGGATGAAAGGAGTATTCATTTTCTAGCTAGGTTGCGTCGTTTATTTTTTTTAAAACCACATAAAAAGTACTATAATCTACAATAATTAACAATTTTAAATATTTCAAAATCATATAAAAATTTGGTTGACTCTCAAAATCTCTCATGTTCCACATTAATAATAACAGATGGAGTAACATATATTATTTGAAAACGACATAGAAAAATTATAATAAATCATATTAATTAACAACTTCAAATATTTTTAAAAACATAAAAAAAATTAATTGACTCTCCAATTTTAGGAATGGGAATAAAATACCAAAAATCGAATTACCGAACCGAATCATATTTTTTTTGATAATTTGGTATTTGGAAGTAAAATTTTTGGTTTTGAATTTGGTATGAGGCAATAGTACCATTTGGTATTCGGTATTTTTCGAATACCGAATTATTAACTTAATGAAGGTCATACATCAACATGATCAGTATTCATTAGTACAAGCCCAAAAAGAAAGTTAAAGAATAAATATAAACAACTCAAATACATATGTCTTTTAGTTGTATCAATTTGTTTTTCTTGATGTTTTCACACTCTTTGATCGTCTATTATATTGTGCCTCTACACAGAAAAATAATGTAAATAATTGGAGAAATCATATTGACTTTGTAATACAATCGGCTACAACTTCAAAACAGTATTACCAAATATCATACCAAATCGAAGTTTAATTTACCAATTATCGAACTACCAAACAAAAATTTAAAATTTTTATATTTGGTATCTACTTTTAACTACTAATTAGCGAATCAGTGAACCCAAAATTTAACAATCCTGAACGGAATATCAGACACCTTATTTTATCAATTTTGTCTGTATCACATAAATTAATATTAAAATAATAATATTTATTGAGCCCATATCAGCCTAAGACTCCTAGATCTAGTACGTATATACAGTTACACCTTCTTCTTTTTTTCTCATATGGTAGTTGTAGCAGTTAATTATTGTTGGAAAAAAAATGGCTTTGACTTATTTATATTTCATGGGTCGGTGGACTTGTTACATCAAAGTTTGTCGGGATCACTAGTTATTTTATATGATACTTACAAAATAAGTTGATTAATTTTATTAATTTATTCTTTATTTATATTAATGGATATCAAATTAATTTATGAAAAATCTATCTATATATAATAGAAGAGGAAAAAACGCCACATATCAGCGCCAGAATTAATAAATATATTAAAAGGTCAATTTAAAAAAAAGATTATTTTTTAAAAAAAGTCACATATTAGCAATTACTAAAAAAATACATCTTTCGGTTCTTCAAAATTTGTTTTTAAAATATTTTTAAAATGTAATTTTTCAATTAAAGTCAACTGTCAACACCCAAAAATTGGGATTTGATTTTTCAAATAAATAAACAGTTTCACTAACATATATATATTCTTGGATATTCAATTAGTAAAAACTTTTTACTTAAACTATACATTTTTATATTCTTTAATTTAACTAACAAAACAAAAAATAACGTAACTCCTTAGATTTCCCTTTTTGACTTTATTTTTGAAAATGGTACTTATCCAAATAAATATTCAAACGGGTAAGTTTTTGAAATTTGAGTAATTAATTTAAATTTAAAAGATAAATAACTAATGTTATCCCTAGAAAACAGCCAACCGCATAACACACACACACACATATATATATATATATATATATAGGCGAAGTAAAAAGTGTCACATGTCATCACAATAAAAATCTAAGAGTAATTACTATTTAAAAAATAAATTAATTAATACTAAAAATAAATAAAGTAAAAACTAATGGTATAAAAATCTATCTATATATAATAGGAGATGTAAAAATTGTCACATGTCAGCACCATAAATATTCAAGAATTTTAAATAAACTGTCAACACCCAAAAATTGGGATTTGATTTTTTAAATCTATAAACAGTTTCACTAACATATATATATTCTTGGATATTCAATTAGTAAAAACTTTTTACTTAAACTATACATTTTTATATTCTTTAATTTAGCTAACAAAACAAAAAATAACGTAACTCCTTAGATTTCCCTTTTTGACTTTATTTTTGAAAATGGTACGTATCCAAATCAATATTCAAACGGGTAAGTTTTTGAAATTTGAGTAATTAATTTAAATTTAAAATTTTAAAAGATAAATAATTAATTTTATCCCTAGAAAACAGCCAACCGCATAACACACTATACATATATATTGGTGAAGTAAAAAGTGTCACATGTCATCACAATAAAATTCTAATAATTACTATTTAAAAAATAAATAAATTAATACTAAAAATAAATAAAGTAAAAACTAATGGTATAAAAATCTATCTATATATAATAGGAGATGTAAAAATTGTCACATGTCAGCACCACAAATATTCAAGAATTTTAATTGTTTAAAAATATTTTTAAAATACTCTAAAAATATCATTTTAATAAACAGAAATTTAAATCTAACTATTTAAATTAGAAAAAAATGATTATCCTTTTTTTTTTGGTTAAAAGAACTGTAACGGAAAATATGAAGGATTTTTAAATGCTTCAAATCTCAATTTTAAAGGGAAAAAAAATGAAAACTGAAAATTGAATTTTTATTTTTTTTTTCAAACTGTAATGGCATATTTTTAGAGATTTAAGGAAATGCTTTAAAAAAATGTAATTTAGAAATATTAAAATTAAATTTGAGATAAAAGTGAAAAAAAAAAAAAAAAACTAACAGTAACTACCAACCTGATAAGTATCGTTTTTAACTTTGAATTGTAATAAGTTATTTTGCTCTATTTTGTCTCCTCCTTTATAGCAAATATATATTCCTACAGATCTTTTACACAACAAAGGAGCAGTAGAAATATTTGTAGGTTAAATTCATCGAAGAATAAATTTTGGATTTAGTTAATATATGCTACGAAAAGAAATTTGATCGTTAACTATTATTCTTCAAATTCTTGATCATTTATTTCACTACAATTTGATAAAGTATATGTCCATCAATTGATATTTTTCGTGCCTGAAATGTTTGCTCATGTATTATAAGGTACATTACATTAAATTTTACTTAATTTTCAGTCCTTTTTAATCCGTAATCATCTTGAAATTGCTCACAACTCACAAATATGCCAACTCCTATTTCTTATTGGCAACCATCTTAGAATTTATCTACTGCTATGAAAAAAATTAGTAGAACGCATACAATTTTTATATATAAATTTGGTTGGAGTTTTTTTTTTTTTTTGCTTTTTATTTATCTAAATGAAGAAAAATCATGTTAGGGATGCTATTACTTGGTTTTGATTTCTTCTCTTAAGAGTTAAAGATCACGATTTAATTTCTATATTCATATATTTGAATTAAATTTTTTAAGAAAATATCAAAAAAAAAAAATTATGACTTTGAATTATGAAAGAATTTTAATTTATAACTGTTCTTAATATTTACAACTTCTACATATATAAGAACTTTCTTTTCAACACAGATTTTAATGCAATAAAATATAAATTTTCAGAAAATTATAGTAATTGAACTCTAAAAGTTTGGATTACTGTTAATAGAGTGGATTGAGTTTTAAAATTTTGGAATGATAATGTTAACTAATCAATATACTATATTGTATTTTCGGTAAGTCTTGCATTTTAATGTTGAGAAATAGGCCTCTTGATACTATAGAAGAAGAAATATCTAAATTATAATTGACTAAAATAATATAGACTTTTAATATTACATGCTCCTAATAGTGATTACAATAAATTTCTAACTTTATCCTTAGATATTCAATAATTGATTTATTAATTTATTTAAAATATGAATTGCTCCCAATTAAAAATTTGAAATAAACATATACATTATATGTTAAAAGAGTATAAGTTTTTTGAATTTTACCTATTCCTAAAATTAAATTTTCTCGGGATAAGAAGAGATTAGTGAAAAAAGGAAAAATAAAGTAGATTATTTTTTTGAGTTTTTCTCAAAAACGTTTAAGAATGTTTTTGCCTTTTTTTTAGAAAATAAATGCAAATATTATTTAAAGCGACAAGTTTCTAAAATATCTCATGAAAATAAATATTGTAATATTTTTACGTTGTAATTATTATTTTTTGCATTATGTCATATTACTTTCTAATACGATGTCCATTATATTTTTTTTCGGCATTTATACATTCCCAATGGCAGAAGAAAGTTAATTTCTATTATTTTAAGATATATATCTCTAATGTAACAAAGAAATGCTAATGCTTGTTACATTAATAATAATGCACCACTAAAAAGGCTATTTTAAAAAATTAAAATCAATTTGTAATTTGTAACTATATTAAATTCAAAACTAGAATCTTAGAAATTAATTTTTGTTAAAGAATTACTTAAATTTAATGTGATATAATCATTTTTAAAAATATAAATTTTATAGAAAGATAAAAATTTAAAATAATTAAAATATTCATCTAATAAGTAACACCTCTTAGATTTATATTGTCGGAATCATAAGATATTATTATTGTATAGAAGTATTATTTAATTAATAAATTAATATATATTTATTAATTTTAAAGAGTGTTTTCAATATTCAATGAAGCTTAATTTTTTAATATTAAAATCATTTTATTTTGCTAATTTATGTATCATATTTATTGAATTAATATAAAAAAAAATTAATATATATAAAGTACATGTATAATGTAGTTAATGTTTAGGTTAGGAATTTTTTATTTATTTCATGATTATGGGTAGTTAATGTGTAGGTTGAGTTTTCAATATTGAAACGCTGTATTTATCCGATTTAATCTAAAGCTGTGAGTATATTTATTGTCAATTAAAAACTTATTAGTATTATGAATTTCACCTGATTTTTAATAAAAGTTTGACATGACAATTATTTTCTGAATTGAGTATATAATGATATAATTTGACCAGCCATCATCTAATAAAATTGAATTAATTTATTTTACACTATTATTAATCTTGATTACTATTATTTTATTTTGGGAATTTGCATCAACAAAAATCACATGAATTCAATAACGCTAATGTGGTAGAAAGCTATCATGGACTATGTATCAATAATAATTATTTTTGGAAAAAATATGAAAAGAATTCCTTGATTTAAGATAATTTGATAATTTGTTATAACATTAAATTAGGGATGATAACTATCTTTTCATGTTTGAATAAGATTAAAGATCTTCATTACAATGATTAAATTCAAACAATTTATAGTTACTTTGTAATATAGCTTTTATCTAATGAAGCTATACGCTATTATTAACTATGATTATATTGTATGCATTCCTTTTATTTATTTATAAAAAAATAAAACGCATATCTCATGTAGTTATTTTTGTTTTGCATTTTTATTATTCTTCTTTCTTTATTTCCTTATTATTTTTGGTGTGTTGGAAAGAAAAAGGAAGTAAAGGAGAAAGTTAACAAAAAAATAGAGCAAAAAAACAGAAGTAAAAGCACTGCAAAGTTTTTGTTTCTTAATTAATAATGGAAGCAACAAGTCTGCCTATAAATAGGCTTACTGTAAAACAGAAAATACTAAAATTTAGGTCCACTAAACCACTAACTACTAATTAGCTACTAATGTGCCACAATATCTAAACATGCTAAGATAAAGGAAACTAACTAACAAACTCCTGAAGACTTGGTCAAGTATCTGAATCACTTTTCAACACTCCCCCTTGATTCAAAACAACAAACTCCAAGTTGACCTCTGAAGAACTCGTGCTTTGCTTGCGGAAGTGATTTCATGAAGATGTTTGCTGCTTGCTCATTTGTATCACAAGATTTCAAAGTAATTTCTCCAGTAGAAACAAGACCTCTAATATAGTGATAGCGAATATCAATGTGCTTTGTTCTGCAGTGAAATGTTGGCTTCTTCGTCATCGCAATAGCAGATATATTGTCACAAAAAATTTCAGTTGCACCAGTCGGTTTCTGATTAAAATCTGCAACAAGTCTCCTTAACCAAACTGCTTGACAAGCTGCAGAAGTTGCTGCAATATATTCAGCCTCTGAAGTTGATAAGGCGACCACTTCCTGCTTCTTTGAACTCCATGAAACTGCTCCACTCCAAGATTAAACAAGAAACCGAGATGTGCTCTTTCGATCATCAATGCCGCTTGCGTAGTCACTATCAAGAAAGCCGAGTTAATGTGAAATTTGTTACCTTAGAATACCAAATTCCATGCTCTTGTCCCAGCAATATATCTTAGTACTCTCTTTGCAGCTCCAAGGTAAAGCTTGCTTGGATTGTGCATAAATCTCGATATAACGCTAACAGAGAAAGCAATATCTGGTCTTGTATGAGACAAGTAATTCAAACCACCAACCAGACTTCTAAAATAAGTTGCATTTGCCATTTCAGAACCATCATCACGACACAACTTTTCATTAATATTCATCGGCGTAACAACAACTTTACAATTTATCATAGTAAATTTTTTCAAAAGATCTGTCGCATATTTTCTTTGTGAAACAAATATGCCTTCGATTCCCTGTTTCACCTCAAGACTAAGAAAATAATGCAGTAGACCCAAATCAGACATCTTAAAATTCTTCATCATGCAGTCCTTAAAATCGGTGATCATAGACTCATTTGAACCCATATATATCATATCATCAACGTAAAGACATACAACCAAAAAATCATTTTTACCTTCTCGTTTTACATAAAGAGTAGGCTCATTGTTACTCCTTTCAAAACCATTCTCATGGAAATATGAATCAATCTTGAAGTACCATGCCCGCGAGTACCTTTTTTAACCCGTAGACCTTACCTTCTTTGCCATTTACTACAAAACCTTCAGGTTGTGAGACATAGACTTCCTCTTCCAAATCACCATTTTAAAGGCGGTTTAACATCGAACGGTAAACCCGGCCAACTTAAATTAGCAGCCAAGGCTAAAAAAAGTTCTCACAGTTTCAAAGCGAGAAACAGGAGAAAAAGTTTCTTCGAAGTCAATACCTTGTTGCTGGGAATAACCTTTTGCTACTAGCCTTGCCTTATGTTTTTGGATGCTTCCATCATCATGATACTTGGTTCTAAACACCCATTTGAGCCCAATAGCTTTCTTTCCTTCAGGCAAATCTACCAAGTCCCATGTCTGATTCTTTTGAATAGCCATCAACTCTTCTTCCATAGCCTTGCACCATTTATCCTTTTTTTCAGCATTTTCAAAGAGGATAGGATCTGTAACAAGTAAAGCAAAGGTACAAGATGTACTGTTAGCATATCTAGGATTTTGTTTCCTATCTCTTGTTGATCTTCTTAATAGAGTTGGCTCATGAAGTTTTTTCCAATATTGGAGATTCTTTGGTGCAATTGATGAGGTAGTCGATAGACCAGCCAAAAGGATCTCTACATACTCTTGATCAATAATATTGTCAGAAGGCAACAATTGAATGTTTGAACTTTCATTTGGGGAATTAAAATTCCAACTTGCATCTTCATTAAACACAACATTTCTATTGACCGTAATCTTACCACTCACTGGATTATATAACTTATAAGTCTTGGATTGTGTGCTATATCCAACAAAAATACATTTTTCACAATTTTCATCAAGCTTACGTCGAGCTTGTGAATTTATCAAGGCATAAGCTATACAACCAAAGACATGTAAGTGGCTTACCTTGGGCTTGTTACCTCTCCAAGCTTCATATGGTGTTTGATTAAACACTGCCTTAGTAGGAGAAATATTCAACAAATAAACAGCAGTGGCAATAGCTTCAGCCCAAAAACACTTCAGTACACCCTACCTTCCATCATGCTTTTGCCCATCTCGACAACTGTGCGGTTCTTTCGTTCTGCTACACCATTTTGCTCTGGTGTATAAGGTGTTGTGAGTTCTCTATGTATTCCATTTTCCTCACAAAAGGAACTGAACTCTTTTGACATAAACTCACCACATCTATCTGTTCGAAGTGTTTTGAGTCTACATTCACTTTGCCTCTCACAAAAGATTTGAATTTCTTGAAATTGTCAAAAGCTTCATATTTAAATTTCAAGAAGTATATCCAACTCATACGACTATAATCATCAATAAAAAGCAGAAAGTATCAACTTTCCCTTAAGGACTCAACACTCATAGGACCACACAAATCAGCATGTACTAACTCAAGACAAACAGAAGCTCTCCAAGACTTGCTTACAGGAAAACAGTTTTTACTTTGTTTTCCATAAACACAACTTTCACAAAAATCAAGATTCTCAACTTTTGGCAACCCAAAAACCATTTCCTTTTGACTCAATAACTTCAATTCATTAACATTTAAATGCCCATAACGTAAATGCCATAGTCTAGTTTCATTATCTCCACTAGCTACCATAGTACACCTCTCAACCATTGAAACTTCTAGAGGAAACATTTTATTGTTAGCCATTGGAACTTTAGCAATGATTTTCTCGATTTCTTATTTTTAATAGTGCAAACACCATCGTCAAAGAAAATTGAGTATCCGCTAATCATTAGTTGTCCAATGCTAAGCAAATTATGAGATAGACTAGGAACAAACATCACATCTTCTAAAATCTTACCATTACCTTGGCTGGTCATAATGCTAACTGTACCTCGACCTTCAACCTGAATCTTCTTGTTGTCTCCTAGCCTTACATCTGATTTTTTTGACTCATCTAGCTCCTTGAACAATGATCTTGTTCCAAACATATGATTGGAACAACCACTGTCCAAAAACCAAAAATCGTTAGGAGTTTCTTTTTCACAATAAAGGGCCATGAACAACTTACTGTCATCATCATTTTCCTCTACAAAACTTGCTTGGTTATTCTCATCCCTCTGTTTTTGCCAACAATAAGCTTCTTTATGACCTGATTTTCTGCAGTAGTTGCACAAAAACGTCTTTGTTTGCTTCTCTTCATTTGATCCTCCTCTATCTCGATTTCTTCCTTGGCCTCTTCCACGGCCTTATCCTCGAAAACCACCTCTGCCTCTTCCACAATTTGCAAAGTTTTCTAGCTTATCTTTCTGATGAATGGACTCCCTTTTCACCTGAAATGCCTTTTCTTCATTTTTTTCATGCGATCTTAGAAGCCTCTCTTCATAAGCTTGCAAAGAACTCATTAGTTCATCAAAAGTATAATCAGATAAGTCATGAGATTCCTCAATCGCAACAATAATATGTTCAAACTTTGGAGTAAGACTCCTTAAAACTTTTGCTACAACCGTTTCTTCAGATATGTTTTCACCATAAGACTTCATTTGATTAACAAGAGAAGAAACTCTAGACAAGTAAGTTTGAACAGATTCATTACTTTTCATAGAAAGAGTTTCAAAGTCACGACGGTAAGTCTGTAATTTTATCGTAATCACCTTAGCTGAACCTTGAAATTCCTTCTTCAAAATCTTCCATGCCTGCGAAGATGTAGTTGCTACTGCAATTCTTGAAAACGTTGTATTATGGACTGCTTGTTAAATCAGGAATAGCGCTTTGGCATCCTTCTTTTTTATCTCTTTCAATTTTTCCGTCTCTTCGTCAGTCCATTGCTCCACGAACCTCGTTTCAACCAAATCTCAAACTCCTTGTGATTTGAAAAAGAGTTTTCATTTTGATACTCCAAAACTCATACTTTTCACCAAGAAAATTGGCATGAGTTGTTGGGAAGATGATGAAATACCATTTACCGCCATTTTTCCTCACAATTTTCGAACGGAAAGAAAAAGGAAGTAAAGGAGAAAGTTAACGAGAAAAATAGAGCAAAAAACAAAAGTAAAAGCCTTTTGCAAAGTTTTTGTTTCTTAATTAATAATGGAAGCAACAAGTCTCCATTTTATAAATAGGCCATCAGAAAAACAGAAAATACTAAAATTTAGGTCCACTAAACCACTAACTACTAATTAGCTACTAATGTGCCACAATATCTAAACATGCTAAGATAAAAGAAACTAACTAACAAACTCCTGAAGACTTGGTCAAGTATCTGAATCACTTTTCAACATGGTGTAGTATAGGAAAAGCTCAAACACATATAAATCAATTGAAATAGTATAACCTATGAATTAATTCATAAAAGACTTTGAACATACTACAAGATTATATAAATAAGTGCACATCCTTCGCTCTCTATTTTCACAAGCATACAAGTGTCAAATATATATATATCTATATAGACTTTCAAGCACATTTTTCTAATTAAATAAAGTATAAAATAAAAAAAATTGTTTCACTGTTGATATCTATATTTAATTAATTTCAATAATAACTATAAAAATGCTTAAATTAATTTTATGTGTTAAATTTTGTGTTCATATTTGTATGTAATATGAACATTTTTATTACTCACTCTATTTAAATTTATTTTTGTATTCTAATTTTGGCCAAATTCAAATCATTAAATATTTTTGAATCTTTTGATTTTTTTTTTAAAATATATAAAAATATAAAAATATTTTTAATATTATGATATTAATCATTTTATGAGAAAAGTTAAAATTAATATCATAAATATTAAATTGTGTACTAATAATATTAATATAACTTGCTCAAATGAATAGTTTAATGATTTATTATATTATTTTAAAAATATATTACAAAGTGAATTATAAACCTTATTAGATATTCTAAAATTAAAACATTTATTTTAACACGGAGTAAGAAAATAAGAAAATGAATTTTTACAATGAAAAAATAATAGTTGGTGAGACACTAGGGTTCACTTCTTTACCTTTTTACCATCTCTCTCTTACTCACCTTTCTTTTCTTTCATTTTTTTTTTACTCCTAATAAATATCTAATTCTCAAAACATAATTAAATAATTAATACATTTGATGGTAATTTTCTGTTAAAATAACTTAAACACTTATAAAATTGTTAACATTAAAAATAAACTTATTTTTTCAGTATATTTAATAGAATCAAATTAACTCAAAATACAAACTAATTTACTTTAGCATATAAATTTGATAAGTTTTTTTTTTTTTTTTTTATCTTCTTTTGAAATTACACATACTTTTTCTTTCATAACCATATTTAAATATAAGAATGACAACGAGACAGAACATGATAGGGAGTACTCATCAAAAAATTTATACGGGACGGATCACAGAATGAAATTTGAGTCTTTTAAATTAAAACTTACAATGCTTAATTTATTTTCAAGAATCAATCGGTTCCATATAATTTTAAATTAACTACTCATTATATTATTATTATTATTATTATTATTATTATTATTATTATTATTATTATTATTATTATTATTATTATTATTATTATTATTATTATTATTATTATAATAATAATAATAATAATAATAATATCATTCAACCTTAACATTATTAGAATTCATTTTTCGTGTTTTTGCGTACATTCAATTATAATATATATTTTCCAACGTTTTTCTATTAAGTATTTTAAAAAATTATAATTTAAATTAAGAAAAATAATGGATACCAAGAGAATGACTATAAAAATTTTCAATGAATAAATATATGAACTAAAACCTATTGAAATAGAATTGAGAAAACACTAAATATTTTTTAGTTAATTTGATATTATTAAAAATATTGAATGATATGAGTATTTTAAATACTCTAAAAACATTTTTAGTTATATAAAAATATGTTTACACAATATATCAACTTAAGAAAATGAAGTTAAGAAATATTTATTAGGAGTAAGAAAATAAGAAAATGAATGAAAAAAGGGTGAGTAGGAGAGAGATGGTAAAAAGGTAAAGAAATATTTAATCCAAGTGAATTAATAATTATAATATCAACCTCTTAAAAATTTTCATAAATAGATACCATTGAAATAGAGAGTAGATTCCTTAGATATAGACACATAGTCAACCATATTTAAGAATTTACTTATAATATCAATTTTATTTCTTTTAGGACCACAATATCACTCAATTATACATATTTTCCTCAAAATATATTTATTTCTTCTAATTAGATGTCATGTCATATTATTATTCCTTTAATAAAAAAGATTTTAAGAATACAATAAAAGCTCATTTAATGTCTCTGTAAGCAACTTCTTTTAGGTATTCAATTGAAGCATTTACCTTATTTTTGAATTTCATAAAAGATAATCAAATTAAAATTAATTAATACTTTCTCTCTCCAATTACTTGTCCACTTTTGAATTGGCACACCTATTAAGAAAATAATGATTGACATAGTGAGTTTACCATTTTACCCCTATAAATTATGAAGTGGATAAATTAAAATTTTAAGATTTTTAGGAAGTTGTACCTTTCTAAAAATCATTAATTGAGGATATAATAGGTAAAAGAAATTTTGTCATTTCTTGATTTGTCAAAATGGACAAGGAAAAAAAGAAAAGTTGACAAGTAATTAGGGACAAAGGAAATGCTTATTATTTGTTTGTCAATATTTTTGTAAACTAATTATAAAAAAAATATATAAGTAAAGACTATAAGTTAATAAAATTCATAGACTAAATGTTTCAGTAGAATATACCTAAAAGAAGTTGCTTATAAAGATATTAAACAAGTTTTTATTAATTGTTAAATGAATAAAAGAATAATGTAACATGGCATTTCATTGGAAGAGAGGAATATATTTTGAGAAAAATAACAATAGTTGGGTAATGTTGTTGTGCTAAAAGAAACAAAAGTGATATTAGGGTAAATTTCTAAATATGAATGACTATTTAAGAAATTTACTCTTGAAATAGATACAAGTAATTAATGAACTCTTTTAAAAGAAGTTTTGAAAAAATTCTCAATTATATTTATTTAGGCATTCAAAGAGTATTAATTATAAGAGTAAAATGAGAAAATTTTATTTAATTTTAGATTGATTTAATAAGTGGACAAGTAATTTACGAAATATATTTTTAGTAAGGTGGCCAACTAATATGTGACGAATGTAATATTAGAATTTCTTCAAGTACTCTCTCATCTTATATTGTTTGTCCACACTATTGAAAATATCTATCTCAAATTACCTGTTAATTTATAAAATTAAAAAAATTAATGTAATTTTCCCCCTTTTCTCTTGAAATTAATTTTTTTAAAAGTATATATTATGAAGTTCTGAAAAAGTTTTTCAGTTGTTAATCCTAATATTGATGGATATGATACATGAATATAAAATGTATTAAAAAGAGTAATAGGGTAAATTACTAAAAGTATATTTCATATTTATTATTTCTTAAAGAATGTATAAAAATAAGAGTGGATAGGTAATATGAGACGGACGTAGTAATATATAAGTGATGCTTCTCCCTTTGTGTCATTGGTGCTGAGTGAAGTGAAAATCTCATTCATCATGACTACTACGCGAAAGTTATCATAAGATATATACCCATGTACTATAATCAAAATTTCTACCATAAAAAAATAAAAGGAATAAGGCACAAGTATCCCTGTATTATAATCGAAATTCCTACAACATACCTTAACTTAATTAATGTCCTATTACCCCTCCAACTCATATTTTCATATTTTTTATGCACCTTTAATGCTAACATGATACCTTCAACCACCCAAGTTGGTCATATGCGTACCTTGTATCCTAATTTTTTTTTAGCCTTCATTCATTATTTTTCTCTCTTTTAGAGTGAGAGAGAGAGAGTTGATTGTGTGAGAGAAAGAGAGTGCATCTTTCGGTAACAATGAAAGCCTCTCAAAAATGGGCCGTCGTTATTTTTTTTAAGGAAAATTTACTAAAATACATGTCTTCCTATGTTTCCCTTATTTCCAATATCCCCTTCTATTTCTAAAAATTTCTAAAATCCCTTATTTCTTTAATATATCCGAGCTACATATTAATGTATCCGAGCCAGTATTTAATGTATCCAACCTACATATTATGTATCCGGTTTATTTTATAATATATCCGAGCTAGTTTTTAATGTATCCGAGTTACATATTATGTATCCGAGCTAGTTTTTAATGTATCTGAGCTACATATTATGTATTCGGTGTATGTTACTTTTTAAGGGATTAATGTAATTACAAACTAAAGAGGGATAGATTGTAATTTCATATTAAAATCATGTGATTCCTAAAATTTATCCTTTTTTTAATGACCTTATAATTGAATCGATCCCCGAATAAAATAGGCTACTACTTATGAACTTGTTTTTTCTACATTTTAAGTAAACCCATTTTTATTTTTAAGAAACTTGTTTTCTAAAAAAATTAGTCAAACACACATATAAACTTTAAAAAGTGTTTTTTGAAAAAAATTTCTCTTCGTATCAAATACACTCTTTTAATTTAACGATGTAAATTAAAAGATTGTTGACCAACATAATTAACTTGGAAGCTTGTGGCATATAATTTTTATATTAGGATAACCGGCATGAATTTGATTCGTAAATATTATATCATATCATGTTTCGTGTTTTTTAAGAAATGATTTAAAAAAGAGACAAAGAAAATCATTCCGACATGCTTCTTTTGATCTTTTTAGGTTTTCTTGTTTAGTTTCATAAACTTTGTATCACTAGTTTTGCTAATGTGTAATTTTTTCAATAACTATAACATATTAAATGTAATCCTATAAGTGAAGTCCCAAGTGAGAGAATAGGATGTACGCAGATTGATGAAGTAAGAATGTAAATAATAAAACATTTCAATGAAAAAAAAAATATAATATAAAGTTAGTATAATAAAACCTAGCTCAAAAAAATTAAAAAGTTGATATAATGATATTGAAAGAGTTGCGTTGAATTTGATGAGTTGATATAATGATATTAAAATAGTATTAATTTGTTGAAGTGCTTGAAATTTAAAGAATATATCAAAAAACAAATTTAATCTTTTTATAAATACATAATAGTAGATTTTGCATAATGTAAAAGATTTGAACGGTTGGTGGAGTTTAGAAAAATCAATAATGAGATAATAAAAAGGGAAAATGCATAAGTACCTCCAACCTATGCCTGAAATCTCAGAGACACACTTACACTATACTAATGTCCTATTAACCCCCCCCCCCCCTCCTCAACTTATTTTATAAATAATTTTCTACCCCTTTTCGGCCTACGTGGTACTATCTTCTGGGTCCAACGCGTGTTGACAATTTTTTCAAGCTATCTGGTTGATAGTGTCACGTAGGCAGAAAAAGGATAGAAAATTATTTATAAAATAAGTTGGGGGAGGGCGGGTAATAAGACCTTAGTATAGTATAAGTGTGTCTCTGGAATTTCGGGCATAGGTTGGGGGTACTTCTGCATTTTCCCTAATAAAACTATAAAAGGGAATAACAAAGAAACGTGTAAGAATAATGATGTGGGATTATGATAATGATCAAGATATAAATAATTTAGTAATCTTATGGTGGAGACTCCTCTGGGTAAATTATCAACTCAATGTTAGTCTGGAATTTTTTTGTTTTATATATTTAGGTAAAAGAGGAATAATATGTGACGTTAAATTGCATATATATTTGGTGGACTTTACAAAAATGAAGGACCATAGGGAGAACAAGTGATTAATTATAAAGCATATATAATTGGTGGACTTTCTACCTCTTTATGTTATACTACTATTTGTTTCTTTAATTAATTTAAAAGTAAATTCCACCAACTTATCTAAATTTTGCTAATTACATTCTTACTACTTTCTCCATCAAATAACCCTTTAACTAAACACCATGATTACTTTAACTAACTTAGTAAACAACCTGAATAAAGTAACTAATTGCTTTATGCTTAGTGCCAATTAGCTTTCTTTAGGAGTTAAATATATGGATTTAGCTTAGGATTTTCTTAAGCCTTTAACACTTTCCGACACTAATCCTGAATAAATACACATAAAAAAATTAGCAAACATTATGATTTTATAATATTTGATAGCATTTGGAGTAATAAATTAAAGAACTTTGTAGTAGTAAATCTTCTAAAGTAATATTTTACTTTTGTGAATACCTTTGTGATCCACCATCTTTGAAAATGTTGTTAATGCAATTGACACATGCAGGTGATATTTGAAATGAATTAGGGATGTGCCCATTGCCATTATTAATAAATGCTTTTGACTATGACTATACTATACTATTCCCTCCGTCCCATTTTATGTAACATCCTTTGATTTAACACAAAGTTTAAGAAAAAAGAAAGATTTTTGAAACTTGTGGTCTAAAACATTAATTCTTAGATATCTGTGTGGTTAATTGTAGTAATATGACATTCTTTTTTAGACGGACTAAAAAAAAGAGTGTAACATAAAATGAGATAGATCGAATAGTATTTATGCTTTTATATTTAATTTTCCACAAGTAAAATGACATGTAATACCCTGCATTTGTTGTTGAAACTCATAGAATTATTAAAAAGTTTATAGGGAGATGAATTTAGGATTTAAACTCGATAAGATAAAACAATAAGATTCTTGGAACTTATTAGCACTAAATATATTTTGCCTTTGAAATAGTATGTAAGAATTTAACATGTTAGAAATTATTTTAGTGATTTTTCACATAAAGAGATTTGTATTCCGTAGGTTAAAACTACTTAGTTCAATCGAAACTGTTAAATATAAATGACGTCCACCTATGTATTTAATTGCATAGAAAATATGTGTTGATTAAAGAATTATATATATTTATATAAAATATCACTTTCAAGACTTAATTATCAACATTGGTTTGAGTATTTGAGCTGAAAATAAATCTTTGTGATTTGTATTATTCATTTATTTATTCAATTATATAAATAAAGGTGATGCTCCTACTTGATGGGACTTCTTGGAGAATCTACATATCATGGGCCCTCATTGTCTAATAACACTCTAAATTTAATCTCTTTTGTTATGTTAATAACTAAACATGGCCAACAAAAGCAATAAGTTTCTTCTTGGCATGTGAAAAATTGTCTATGAAATTTGATATATGAATTGAGGCATGGGGTCATATTTTCTTTTTGTTAATATTATAATAACCTAATTTGGCATCATATGTTTGTCTGTTAGGGATTATTTTAACAATAACCTCTTTATACCAAATGTTAATTAAGAAGGTGGTGGCTTTTGTCCAAAGAAAAAGTGATTGTTAACGCGTCTAATTAGTGGATTAATTACTAATTAGCTTTAGTTTAATGGAATGACAATGTCATCATACTATGAAGATTTTGTTTGGAGTAAGTCACCTGTCATTTGCTATGGTGATTTCCTTTTTCATGTAAATGGAAAAATTGAAAAATAATTTTAAAACTAAGGTCACTTCACTAGATAACCAAATTAGTTACTTTAGTACATTATGGTTTGACATCACATAGATTAGGATAAGATCTTGCTTATAGATGTTAACTATGATGACTTCCAGCTAGCTAACTAGAGCAAAACGTTGCTTCCAAATGCACACACAAGTATATGTAGTCAACAAGTAATAAATTGATGATAAGATTGAGTATTATTCCACAAAGTCTTATAATTGACTATTTATTATATTAAACTAATACTAATTATTTATTCAAGCAACTTCTTAGAAGTGATTTTGATTAACTAAAAAGACTGAAATTAAACTAGAAAATAAGAAAATAAGCAAACTTCGAGACAGAATTCAACAAGAGAAAACATTCGAGGGTTATTGATGCTTGGTGTATTTATATATCTTTACGCATTACGTTGCACACATTTCTACCTTTTTATTTAGTAATATATATAAGATTTTAAATATTCCCTACTTGTGATGATTATGAAGTATTGTGTTGGAATACTGACCCCAGGAACGTGTATATTCAATCTATTCCTTTACTGATTACAATAATTATGTTATGTAAAGAAAATAAAGTAATAATATAACATTTTATCATGGAAAATCCTGGCTCATAAAGGATAAAAAATCACAACCTATATATCTATAGGATTTAACTTAACTTCATTAAAATATGTGTAACACCCCAAAAAAATTTCTAAGTTAAGACTCGAACCATTCTTCATTTGTTAATAAGATCATACTGGGTGATTCTTAAATTGCCCATATGTGTAAAGGTCAATTCTTTAGTGTGAGAATGAATTTGGATATGAATTAAGGTCACTAGAATCCCCTAGCACAAAGTTGAGTTGAAAGTTTCCATACCGAGTAAGTTTTGATACAAGATTCTACTTGGGTCAACTTCAAACGACCATATCTCTTAGAATTTAAAGACTTACGTGGCCCATAACCTATCAAATTAAAGGTACTTGAAACTTCTTTCCAACACCAGTAGTTTTGCGTTAATCGGAGTTCCTAGTAGGAAGTTATGACCATTGTAGTAACCTGATATAGTGTAGTGACGAATTAGTCGGCGGGAAAACATTAAAAAGGGTCATTCTTTTCTTTTTACCTCTAAGAAAACCATAAACGAATTTCTTAACTAATTATAGGCCCAAACCAATCAAACTTTCATCTCTTAATCCAACATTTTCTTCTCTCTTAAACCCTTAGGTAAAACCCTAAGAAAAAATCAAAGTAGAAGACTTCCATTCATGATTCTTTCAATCTTCTTCAAGGTAAGTCCTTTCCAAGAACTTCATTCTTTCCTACTTAAATTTCTTCATACAATTATGAATCATTAATAAGAATCCTAATTTTTGGTCATACAGTTTCAAGAAGCTAATTCAAGAATCTCAAGAAAGGTTTTCTTGATGGTGCTCCATCAAGATAGAGTTTCAAGGATTCTAATTAAGTTCTTCTTCAAGATTCTTAAAGAACTTTATTCTTCTAGGTATGTAAGGCTATCATAGTGTTGGACTAGTTCATCATCATGACCTACATCTATTTTCAATCAATAAAAGAGTAATCTAGGATTCTATCCTTAGAATTGAGTATTCTTGAGATGAGTTGATGTTGAGTTCTCAGTTCTAATTTTCTGATTCTTTTTGAAATTTTATTCCTAATTATTGAACTGCTATATGTTATGCATTAAGATTCTTGAGTTGATTCGTTCATGACTATATTTCAGTATGAACCCTATGAATTGAGTATTCTTAAGATGAGTAGTATCATTGAGTTATGTGCTTTTGAGTTCTGATTATTGAGTTTTTATATTGCTATTGAGATCCTTGAGTTGATTTGTTCATGTTTATATTCCAGCATGAACCCTAATTTGAGCTATAAATTTTGAGAATATTTTAAAGCCAACATTTGTGTTTTAAACTGAGTTTTTGATAAAGTAAAAAGGAGTTTGAGAAAGATTATAAGGGAACTAAGTATTTCCCAAATATTTCATTTTTACATGAAGAAAAAGAGTGTTATTTTGAGAAAATAGAAACTTTGATTTCTAAACAAGTTTATGAGTTCAGAGATATTTCAGAGTAGTTACCTCTTTTAAGAGGATAGTTTGAGCAATTATCTCAAACTAGAGAAAGAGTGTGTTTTATACATTTGATCATGAGCATATGTATTATTGGGAGTAGTATTGAGCACCGATATGGAGATGAGTTCAGACAACTCAAAATCCTCATAAATCATGTCTTGCCAACATGAGTAAAGGATCATACTTTTTAGATGAATCTTTATTGCTTAGTAGATCCACTTAGTTGAGGTGTCCTATATCCCGACACGATATAGGACAGTTTGGGCAGTGTGGGTTGTATCATCACATAGCTCATAGTGATGATTTTTGAATGTTGTGCGTGGTGTACGGGTTACATCCCGATTATTTCTTTGATGTATTAGATTGACTTATCAAGACTATGCTTACATTTCCACTTTTATGTCAAACTCTTCTATTGATATGAGATTTCCTACTTTTGTCTATTATGTTGTGTTGAATGTATGTCAAGTGGCTTGTGTAATGCCTCTCAGGGTCTTATACACCATGTCACATCTATGGTGTAATTTGGGTCATGACAATTCATCCTAGTTAAGTACATCACCCTTGTTTCCGCCATACCCACCATTGGGTTCACGGGAGCAACGACCTTTCCATTAGCTTGGGCAATCATGGCTTGAGCCAATACTTGGAAAGTGGCTCGAAACTCAGCATGTGACACTTGCTCAGCCAAAGGATTAACTGGTACTCAAGGAACCTCAGGCTCCACACTATTGCCAGCATTCTTACTTGCATTAACTCTTGAGGAGACATATCCTGGAAAGCATCAAACAAGAGTTAGAAGAAAGACCTTTATAGAGATGAACTCTATGACACAACTTTAGAGTGGTGAAAGAAGTGAAGTTTCCTAAACGTCTTGTAGCCTCCTATTCATGAATGTGGCCTGCTTCACACTTATGAACAAGACTCTACTCGACGCAACTTGTTAGACATCCTAGGACTTTTCTATAAACCAGCGCTTTGAATACAAAGCCTGTCACGATCCAATGTACATGGCGAATAAGACTCCAAGAGATCTTAAAAAAGTCACTTGACATAAGCATGACGTACTGAAACACAATAAATGAGAAATATAGGCAATATAAGTCTCAACCCATAAAATGACATACATAAAATGACATAAAAGATACAAATAAAGTACATGAGAGGATACACATAATACTACTAAGTCTTACATAAGTCTTATATCCATATATGTGACTAGGAAAACCTCCAAGTCACAAACGAAATCTGAAAACTCAAATGACATCAAAAGAAATAAAGTAGTCTATGGCCTTGACCTCAAAATATGAGGACACATCAATCCAATCTGTAAAGGGGAACAATCCTGATCTAGCCAAGATCAGGAGGAGGACGTCAGACCCTATATTATGAGATAATATAGGCACAAATATGCATTATTACTATAAATATACTAAGTATGGGAAAATACATAAAAACGTAGGCATGATGGTACGATGAACTTAAAAAATGATATATATGACTAAGTGAAACGTCGTAAAAGTCTTTAAAGGGAAATCATAATTCCTAGTAGGTTCAATACATATTGAAAACCATAGAAAACTTTGAAGAGACTTCTGGAAAAATAACATAGTTAATTTGTAGGATATTGACCGTTAACCGATAATGAGACCATGTGAGCTATAACATGAAATCTGGTGTAACCCTCACACTGAAAAAAGAGAGTTTACTTGTCAGGGTAGAACTCTGTATCATTCATAATTTCTAAGGTGGATCCACTAGCTAGGTCATTTAAGACAATCCTATGGGGACACATAGTTTGGGACAAAGAGATTGCTTCTAAAGACCCGACCTCTACCAGCGGGAGAGCCTCTATCTCAAAGTCCTCTCGGTGCTAAGTGAATCCCAACAAAATAGACAAAGTCATGTTATATCATAGTAAAAATACTTGGAAAGACAACAATGAAGACTTACCAATCCAATTATAAATTCATATTAGAGTAGCTCCTTTCAAAACCATGATTTCATAACTTCATTCATTAAAAAACTTACCTATCTAAGCATATAGATCATGATTTCCTTCATATGTGAGGAAAAAAATTCTTAAATAGTTGACATCTTATCTTAAAAGCATCATTTAGTCATAGATAAACAATTTCATATAGCATGCATAGATTCATAATCAAAATTCATAAATCCATAATCATAGTTCATATTCATAAAATAGACATACACATAGATTCATGTGAAAACAATTGAAAATCATGTAATAGAGTTATAATGAATTGAATCGCAATAAATTGAACCCATGAAGAATCATATGAAACACTAAGAGAATTTGGGTGAAATTAAATTGGAGATTGAGATTTCTTTAGAACTCAATGGATGAAAGGGATCAATTGGTAAATTCTCACATAACTTGGTAATGAAAGCCCTAACAATGGTGTAAGAGACCTCTAAGATTGATGAAACCCTAGCTTGACTTGAAGATCCTCAGAGAGAATTTGGAGAAGAAACACCTAAGAGAACTTGTGAGTTTGAGTGAATAGGAAATGAGCTAAGCTTTGAAGAGTAAAATCAGTTATAAGGGTAGTTATAGGGTAAAAATACATATTTTAAAGGGGTGAATGGATAGAAAATGTAACACCCCGCAACTAGAAAGAGTCATTTTTGGAAACAATGAAAATCTGGAAATTTGACAAAATTAAGTTAAGTATGAAGTTTTGGGTCAACTTTAAACAACCATAACTTATAGATCACGATGAGTTAAGTGTGATACAAGATACCGTAGGAAATATCTTTGAATTATCTTTCCAACGCCACTGAGTTTGCGCAATTTCGAGTTCATATGAGGGAGATATGCCCATTTGAGGTTGAGTTGTCTAGATAAGGAAAGTCAAAACCAGATTTTAGAAGGGTATTATGGTCTTTTCACCACCCAATTAATTAATTTCGTTTTTGATAATTAAGTTGGAGTCTAAACTGATTGGGTTTAGTTTACGCTATTGAAAAATAAGTTAGGGTTTTGAGAGAAGAGAAAAGAGGAGAAAAAGCAAGGAATCGCCAAGTTCTTGAAGTTTTGCTTGAGGATTTCGCCAAGGGTTGATCCCTACGACTTATGTGAGATCACATGGCATTGGGTTAATTCAACCACACGCCAATCATGATTTGATTCAGCGTAATTATGTTCTTGAAAGAACAGTTTATGAGTTTTTGATGAATATTGTTGCAAGTTTCATTTGAATCTTGATTGTTAAAGTTTGGAGAAGTTCTTAAGTTAGATCCATGAAATTAGATGTGGTTTTGAGTAGATTCTTGCATAGTTTTGGTATGTAGTCGAATCTAAGTGTATGGGGAAAGACCCAATTGAGTTTAGAGGGTTTAGAGTTGAAAAACAACCAAGAGAATTCGTCAAAAAATCTGGGAAAATAGGTGGGGCGCCGCGCCACTCAGAGCGCCCCACAAAGTTCTCTGACGTTTGGCCTCTGGGGCACCGCGCCAGCAAGAGCGCCCCAATCAAGACTCTTAAGTTTTGGGTCTGCCGTCCAGCGCTACTCAGAGAGCCAGGGACGCCAGGTCTTCTACTTTTTCCCACTTTTTTCCGTACTAGTTCCCTTGAAACGTACCTATGTTTCCTAGTTGATTCCTACACTCTAAGGTACGTTTAAACAACATGAAATCATCAATAACATGAGATCGTGAACCTTGAATCCATAATTCAATTCAAGGAAAGTTAAGAGCCAAATCAAGAAAAGTTCATAGAGTTTTCCAAAAGTCTTTCCCAAAAGTTTTAACTTTGTTTTAAGACTTGAGTTTTGACTTGAGTAAAGAGTAAGAGTTGAAGTTCATTTCTTCAAAAGAGTATATGGGTACTATGTATTCCTAAAGAGTTTCAAGTGTTTTCACATTTAAATAAGAAAGGAAACTAAGATTTCCAAAGAGCCTTTGAGCTTGTTTTCAGAAAAGAGTTAATGCTTTCACAATTAAGCAAGAGGGGAAACTTTAATTTCCAAGAAGAGCTTTTGAGCTAAGTTTTGAGCAATTATCTCAAACCATAGAAAGAAGATATGTTTTTAAACATAAGAGCTAGTATTATATTTTGGGAGTAGTATTGAGCACTGATATGGGGGAAAGTTGAGACAACTCCCAGCCCCCATAAACCATGTAGCCACCATGGGTAGAAAAGGGGCATACTTTTTAGATGATTTATTAGTGCTTTTTAGCATAGACTAGTGGATCTACTTAGTATTCAGGTTATATGCCTTCGACAAGGTATAGGACAGCCCTGGCAGTGTGAAGTAAAACGTTATATCATCACAATAGCTCTTAAGTGACAGTTGTCGATTAGAGAAACTCCCATAGTAGTATTTTGTATTTTTATATACATTTCAGAGTTACATTGTATATTTGCATACACAGAGTTTTATTGTATTTCTAAAAACACAGAGTTGTTATCTATGTTTCAAAAAAAAATTCTTTATATTGCATTTGTTTATACTTCTTTATATTGAAATGAGTTCAGTTCAGTTGAGTTGAGTTGAGACCAGGTTTGTTCTTTCAGTTCTTTTCAAGCTTATGTCTTATTTAGTATTCCCATCGCATGCTCGTACATTCAATGTACTGATGTTATTTGGCCTGCATCTTTTAATGATACAGATACAGGTAACCAGAATCAGCATCCAGTGCATCGTTGATTCTAGTTGAGCTCCGGAATTATTGGTGAGCCTCCTTGCTCCCGGAGGATCCCTTTTATCACTTTTAGTATGTTTAGTTCTTTAGGATATCGTGGGTCTTGCCCCGATGTTCATCTCAGTTATTTAGAGGCTTCATAGACAATTAGTGATGTTAGTTCTTGAGTCTTTCTATTTCTTATTTTGATGGTTGAGACTTGAGTTGCCAGTTTGGCCAGTGAATGTTATTTTAATACATTGTAAGTTTATTATTAAGCAGTTCAATTTACTTTTTAAAGTACTTATATCATGAGTAAGTCTTCCGATGAGTAAGTAAGTCAGACCAAGGGTTCGCTTGAGGCCATTAATAGTTCTCGAGTGCCAGTCGCGCCCAGGGTGTAGGCTTGGGGAATGATAAACTTGGTATCAGAGCACATAGTTCAAGAGTCTTAGGGAGTCTATGAAGTCGTGTCTATAAAGTCCTAGTTATCAGTGTGAAGCACGCCACATCTATAACTAGGAGGCTGCAAAACTTAGGAATGTTCTCACTTCTCTCATACTCATTTTGTGCGTTAGAGTTTTTTCTTTAAAAAATTTCTTCGAATTCATGCTTGCACGTGTCTTTCAATTGATCATTCCTCCACGAATAATTGTCAGAGGTCGTCCAGCTAGAAGGAATGTTGAGCCACAGAAACAAGGGGGTACCTAATGTACCAAAAGTGCAACCTCAAGGAGAGGTCACCAATAATGAGTTCTGTGAGGCCATCCGGATGTTGAGCCAAGTTGTGACCAATCAAGCTGGGCAACAGAGAGGGAATCAACAGGAAGTGGTTGACACTTCAAGGATCCGTGAATTCTTAAGGATGAATCCACCGAGCTTTACTGGTTCAAGTGTTACTGAGTATCCAGAAAACTTTGTTGAGGAAATTCATAAGGTTTTTGAGATCATGCATGTTGTTGATGCTGAGAGGGGGGACTAGCTACATACCAAATGAAGGGTGTCACTAGGATATGGTTTGACCAATGGAAGAAGAACCAAGTTGAGGGAGAACCACTTGTGAGTTGGGCTTGTTTTGAGGAGGCCTTCTTGGGGCGGTTATTTCCCTGAGAACTGAGAGAAGCAAAGGTACGAGAGTTTCTCACTCTTAAGTAGGATTCTTTGAGCGTTCATGAGTATAGTCTAAAGTTCACACAACTTTCCCGTTATGCTCCGGAGATGGTTGCTGACATAAGGAGCAGGATGAGTTTATTCGTTGCTGGGTTGTCTCTCATGTCAAGTAAGGAAGTCAAGGCAGCTATGTTGATAGGGGATATGGACATAGCAAGGCTAATGATCCATGTGCAACAAGTTGAGAAGGACAAGCTAAGGGATAAAGAAGAGTTTAAGAATATGAGGGCTAAGACATTAGGGAATGAGTCCAGGCAACAGAAGAGATTAGCCAACCGGTCATCCTTCCAACAGAAACAAAAGGGACCTGCTCCATCATCTTCTAGTGCACCTGCACCAAAGAACAAAGGTGAATACAATAGTCAGAATTTCAGAGCTACTTATTCTCAGGGTAGTATGGCACAAGGGGGTTGTAAGCCTCCTGCATGTGCTAAGTGTGGTAGGAACCACTTAGGTATGTGTCGTGATGGCTTCACTAGTTGATTCAAGTGTGGCTAGAATGGTCATTTTATGCGAGAGTGTCTGAAGAACAAGCAGGGTAACTGTAATGGGGGCAATAGAGCCTAGTCTTCTTCAGTTTCTCCACCAGACAGAAATACATCTAGAGTAGCTACTTTAGGGGTAGGCAGAGGAGGAAACTGTCTATATGCTATCTCTAGTCACCAGGAGCAAGAGGATTCTCCAGATGTTGTCACTGGTATGATCCAAGTCTTTAACTTTAATGTTTATCTTTTGTAACTCCATATCTTGCTATGAATTTCGATGTTCTTCCTGAGCAACTTAGTGAGCCCTTTAGTGTTTCTACACATGTTAGTAATTCTATTCTAGTAGAGAGAGTCTATCGTGATTATACCATTTCCTTCAAGCACAAGAGTACCATGGCTGATCTAGAAGAGTTAGACATGGTAGATTTTGATGTCATTTTAGGTATGGACTGGCTTCATGCATGTTATGCCTTAATTGATTGAATAACTCGAGTTATCAAGTTCCAGTTTCCAAATTAGTCAGTCTTAGAGTGGAAAAGTAGTTCAGCAGTGTCTAAGGGTTGTTTTATTTCGTACCTTAAGGCGAGAAAGTTAGTTTCCAAGGGGTGTGTCTATCACTTAGTCCGAGTTAATGACTCTAGTGTTGAGATACCTCCTACTCAGTCAGTTCCAGTAGTAAAAGAGTTTCCAGAATTCTTTCCAATGATCTTCCTGGAGTCCCTCCTGAGAGAGAAATAAACTTCGGTATAGACCTTCTTCCAGATACTCATCCTATATTTATTCCGCCATATAGGATGGCACTAGCAAAGTTGAAAGAGCAATTGAAAGATCTCCTAGATATGGGTTTTATTTGACCAAATGTTTCACCTTGGGGAGCTCTGGTCTTATTTGTGAGGAAGAATGATGGTTCCCTTAGGATGTGTATAGATTATCGTCAATTGAACAAAGTTACCATCAAGAATAAGTATTCTCTTCCAAGAATTGATGATCTCTTGGATCAACTTCGGGATGCCACTTGTTTCTTTAAGATAGACCTCAGATCTGGCAACCATTAGTTAAGAGTAAGGGAATATGATATTTCAAAGACAGCTTTCAGGACTCGTTATGGTCAATATGAGTTTTTGGTCATGTCGTTCGGTTTAACTAATGCACCTACAACGTTCATGGACCTTATGAATAGAGTATTCAAGCCTTACTTAGATATGTTTGTTATTGTGTTCATTGATGACATACTAATGTATTCGAGGAATGAGGAAGATCATGCTAGCCATCTCAGAATAGTCCTCCAAACTCTAAAGGATAGGGAGTTGTATGTCAAGTTCTCTAAGTGTGAGTTTTTTCTTGAGTTTGTGGAATTTTTAGGCCACATTATTTCCGGTGATGGGATTAGAGTTGATACTTAGAAAATTGAGGCAGAGCAGAATTGGCCTAAACCCATATCTCCAACTGATATTAGGAGTTTCTTGGGGTTGGCTAGATATTATAGAAGGTTCGTAGAGGGATTCTCATCTATTTTGTCCCCTTTGACCAAGTTGACTCAGAAAACAATGAAGTTTCAATGGTCTAGAGCTTGTGAGAAAATCTTTCAGGAATTGAAAAAGAGATTGACTATTGCCCCAGTATTGACTTTACTAGAAGGTACATAAAGCTTTGTTGTATATTGTGATGCGTCTAGAGTTGATTTGGGTTGTGTGTTAATGCAGAATGGCAAAGTTATAGCTTATGCCTCTAGACAGTTGAAAGTTCACGAGAAGAATTACCCAACCCATGATCTAGAGTTGGCTGTCGCAGTATTTTCTTTGAAAATATGGCGTCACTATCTTTATGGTGTTCATGTGGATATGTTCACTGAACACACGAGTCTTCAGCATATGGTTAGTCAGAAAGAGCTTAATTTTAGATATAAAAGGTGGTCAGAGTTACTCAAAGATTATGATATGAGTATCCTCTATCACCCAGGTAAGTCTAATGTTGTTGTTGATGTCTTGAGCAGGTTGTCTATGGGTAGTAACGCCCATTTTGAGGAAGATAAGAAAGAGTTAGCAAAAGATGTGCAGAGACTTGCATGATTAGGAGTTCGACTAATGGATTCCACAGAATGAGGAGTAGTGGTGATGAATGGGGTTGAATCATCATTAGTGTCAGAAGTAAAAGATAAGCAAGACTAAGATCCTATTTTTCTTGAATTGAAGGCAAATGTTCATAAGCAAAAAGTAATGGCTTTTGAATAAGGGGGAGATGGTGTATTGAGGTATCAAGGTAGGTTGTGTGTACCAAGGGTGGATGATCTCCAAGAAAAGATCATGGAGGAAGTCCATAGCTCCATATATTCTATCCAGTCAGGTTCCACAAAGATGTATCGCGATTTGAGAGAAGTTTATTGGTAGAGTAGTATGAAAAAAGGCATTGCAGAGTTTGTTGTTAAGTGTCCAAATTGCCAATAAGTTAAAATAGAGCACCAGAGGCTCGGTGGTATGACACAGAATATAGAACTTCCGGAATGAAAGTGGGAGATGATTAATATGGATTTCATCACAGGTTTACCATGGTCTCGCAGACAGCATGACTCGATTTGGGTGATTGTAGATCGAATACTAAATCAACCCATTTTTTGCCAGTAAAGACTACCCATACAGTAGAGGACTATGCCAAGTTGTATCTTCAAGAGGTAGTTAGACTTCATGGGGTGCCAGTATCAATTATTTCAAACAGAGGTGTGCAATTTACTACACGATTCTTGAAATCTTTTCAGAAAGGCTTAGGTTCAAAGGTGAACTTAACACTGCTTTTCATCTTCAGACAGATGGGCAAGCAGAGCACACTATTCAGACCTTAGAGGTTATATTGAGGGCCTGTGTGATTGATTTCAAAGGTAATTGGGATGATCACCTACCTCTCATTGAGTTTGCTTACAACAATAGTTACCACTCTAGCATCCAAATGGCTCCTTATGAAACTCTTTATGGGAGAAGATGTAGATCTTCTAATGGATGGTTTGAAGTTGGTGAAGCTGGGTTGATTGGACCATACTTAGTTCATCAAGCTATGGAGAAGGTGAAAGGTATTTAAGAGAGGTTGAAGACAGCGCAGAGTCGTAAGAAATCCTATACAGATGTTAGGAGAAGGCTTAGAGTTTAAAGTAGATAATTGGGTCTACTTGAAAGTTTCACACATGAAGGGTGTTATGAGGTTTGGTAAAAAGGGTAAACTTAGTCCCCGGTATATTGGTCCTTACAGAATGTCCAAGAGGATTGACAATATAGCTTATGAGTTAGAGCTACCACAAGAGTTAGCAGCAGTTCATCCGGTATTTCACATCTCCATGTTGAAGAAATGCATGGGTAATCCTTCACTTATCATGCTTACTGAAGATATTGGAATCAAGGATAACTTATCTTATAAGGAGATTTCTGTTCAGATTCTTGATCGCCAAGTTCATAAATTGAGAACAAAAGAGGTAGCATCAGTCAAAGTTCTTTGGATGAATCAGCTTGTTGAGGCTACTTGGGAAGTTGGGGAGGATATGAAGAAGAGATACCCACATCTCTTCGAATCTGGAGAAGTCCTAAATTAAGGTACTAATTATCTTCTTAGTACTCTTAAATTTATATGCTTGATGTGTTAGATTTGCTTGTTGGGTGTTTCTGCTGAATGTTAGATGTTACACCCTTAGCCTACTAAGAGTAATCTCATTCTATGACGAATGTTACCAATGGGGAGATATTGTAACACCCCGCAACTAGAAAGAGCTAGAATTAGAAAGAGTCATTTTTAGAAAGAATGAAACTCTAGAGATTTGACCAAATTAAGTTAAGTATGAAGTTTTGGGTTAAATTCAAACAACCATAACTCCTAGCTCAGGATGAGTTAGGTGTGCTACAAAATACCATAGGAAAGATATTTGAATTATCTTTTGAACGCCGCTGAGTTTGCATAATTTTGAGTTTGTATGAGGGATATATGCCAATTTGAAGTTGGGCTGTCTAGATAAGGAAATTAAAAACCGGATTTTAGAAGGGTATTATGGTCTTTACACCACCCAATTACTTAATTTCATTTTTGGTAATTAAGTTGGGGTCTAAACTAATTGGGTTCAGTTTAGGCTAATGAAATATAAGTTAGGGTTTTGAGAGAAGAGAAAAAAAGAGGAGAAGAAGCAAGGAATCGCCAAGTTCTTGAAGTTTTGCTTGAGGATTTCGCCAAGGGTTGATCCCTACAAGGTATGTGAGATCACATAGAGTTGGGTTAGTTCACTCACGCACCAATCATGATTTGATTCAACGTAATTATGTTCTTGAAAGAAAAGTTTATGAGTTCTTGATGAATATTGTTGAAAGTTTCGTTTGAATCTTGATTGTTGAAGTTTCGAGAAGTTTTTGAGTTAGATCCATGAAATTAGATGTCATTTTGAGTACATTCTTGCATATTTTGGGTATGTAGTCGAATCTAAGTGTTTGGGGAAAGACCCAATTGAGTTTAGAGGGTTTAGAGTGGAAAAACAACCAAGAAAATTCATCAAAAATCTGGGAAAAAGGGTGGGCCGCCGCGCCACTCAAAGCCCCCCAAAAAGTTCTCTGACGTTTGGCCTCTGGGGCACCATGCCAGCCAGAGTGCCCCAAGCAAGACTCTGAATTTTTGGGTCAGGTGCCCCGCGCCACTCAGAGCGCCAGGGATGCCAGGTCTTCTACTTTTTCCCACTTCTTTCTATACTAGTTCCCTTGAAACGTACCTATGTTTCCTAGTTGATTCCTACACTCTAAGGTGTGTTTAAACAACATGAAATCATCAATAACATGAGATCATGAACCTTGAATCCATAATTCAATTCAAGGAAAGTTAAGAGTCAAGTCAAGAGAAGTTCATAGAGTTTTCCAAAAGTTTTATCTTTGTTTTAAGACTTAAGTTTTGAGTTGAGTAAAGAGTAAGAGTTGAAGTTCATTTCTTCAAAAGAGTATATGGGGAATATATATTCCCAAAGATTTTAAAGTGTTTTCACATTTAAATTAAAAAGGAAACTGAGATTTTCAAAGAGACTTTGAGCTAGTTTTCATAAAAGAGTTAATGCTTTCACAATTAAGCAAGAGAGGAAACTTTAATTTCCAACCATTTTTCGTAGCGGAACTGGTAGTTGGTGAATTCATGAAAGTGGTAGTGTGGTAGATAGTAGGGTAGTAAGTGAGTGACTTATTTTTAAGATTTTATTATAATATCTTTTTACTAAGTGTCTCAATCTTGATATCTCTTAATATTATTTTTTGGTAGTGCTAAGTTCATGGTAATATATAATAATATTTATTGTAATATTCTTCCGATAGTTGTTTTAATCTTAATTGTTCTAACAATTTTATTTCTTCAATAGTTTCTATCCAATATTGTAAATATTCGTAATTCATCTTATTTTGAATTTATTTCTAAATCGTACCATTCTATTCTTCCATTATCTAAGTATAGATCTTGTAAATCTATTTCATACCATTCTTGATTTAATATATTTTCGATTCGTAATCATTAAATATTTTTTCCCATATTATTTTTCTTAATTCAATTATTTCTATACCGTTAAGTATATATAAGATTAAAGTTTCATAGTTTTTATCACTTCATCATGTACGTATGTAGTCATGTTCTTCATTATGCAGGTTTTTATTTCAAATTATTCCTTCCTATCATATTCATAATTGACTAAATTCATATTAGATCATTATGAACTAGATTATCTTTATCATGTTTTCTGTCACTACTAGCATCGTACTTTAGCGGATACTTCCTTCTTATCGGCGCCTCAACTTTGTTTACTCCCTAAATGGCTTTCCTCGCCTACCGGTTTCTGGATTTCAGATTTTTCCATTAACTTTTAAGTAATTTCTATATCTTAGTGGAGAGAGTTTTTGAAAGTTGAAAGTTTTTTATTAACTTAGGCGTTGCCTCCCCTCTTTATTTACATCTCCCTTTCTTTATATAGAAAGGAGTTTACATACATACTACATTACTTACAATAATGCACTACTACACTTGTCACCTAATAATACTACTACTTTACTTACTCTGATGACTTTTTTACACTACTTGACAATCTCATACTTACTCTTTACACTTGTCATCACTATTATGACACACACCATACTATGCACTATTTACTTTATTATGACACTTACCTAATTTATGACACACTACTACCATTCATGACTTTTTACAATAGGACAAATAGCTTCTCATCTTATCTACTTTTGTTTTCTTCTTTCTATCTTATCTCATCTTTCTTTCTACGACTTTCTTTTGCACACATGTGTCCATCTCGTCCATTATCTCCTTCTTATCTTCTTCCGTCTTATTTGATCATTCCAGCTGTACATCTGGGATTATATTATCTTCTCCGTTACATTTTGTACATATATGGTCGGGATACTTGTGTCCAATTAATTTACAATATCTGGTCAATAATTCTTTTGAAATAAATCCGTGTCTTCAAAGCTCTCGTTGTAGGTTGTTCTTCCGGCTTAAGTAATGATAAAATCCATCTCCTCGACTTCATCCATATCTCGCTTTCCTTAACTCCCTTGAATTGGAATAAATCATTAGTGATCTCTTGCATAGTAGCTCCATATAGCGTTTCCGTTTAAATAATTATTTGCTAGCTCCCGTATGATAGTTGATATACCAATTATCCTTTTGTTGGCATAAAAACTTGGTATCTCATTTTTTTGTATCTCTCGGTTGCTGTCCGATATCTTCCTAGATTATCATATCTTTTGTTAGTCCTATCTTCACCACTTGTATCGGAGGTTTTATTTCCTCGTATAATATTTCATTTGTTTGCCGTATAAAATTTCACATAGAATAAATTTCCTTTAGTAACTCTTTTATATGTAATAAATGCTTTATGTAGTTCGATATTCCACTTAGTTCCTCTCCATCATATGTATATACGTATTTAATAATCCATAGTTATAACATGTCCGCACTAGGTTGGCGTTAGTTTTGGGTTGTGCAATTAGTTTATTATAACCTTGTAACCTTTGGGTTAAATAATCTTGGTTGGGTTTTTGGGTTGTAGTAGATCTTGGGTTAAGATTTAAAAATGTTTGGATTTTGTATATATTTTCTATATAGGTTCGTGTAATATGGTTGTATGTCCTTTTGTCATGGTGTAGGCTATCTCGCATATGTAGAAGTTTGTGGTTCTATAGTTAATATGTTTTTGGTGTTAGTCTTGGAGTAAATGGTTTTTCGAATAGCCGGTTTAAGTTTGTATTCTTTTGTTTTTCACTAACTCGTTTGCTTGTACACTGCAATTGTATTTAAACAAATGTTATGGGTTTTAAGGAGTTTCCCATCGTCTCCTTTTAGCTCGGATTTTTTCCGTCTTCCGATCGACGTAGCTCCGCATTTTTATAGTCATGCGCGACTAGCTTTAGACTTCAGATTATCTTCATTAGTCTTTAGCTTTTGTATTTCGTTGTCCATACTATCCACTTTTGTAGAAAGTGTAGTAATGGCTTTGAGTATCTTTTCAATTGTATTTTCTTCCTCGCCCTCGGTCCGAGTAGCTTTGTCGTGATAGGTAACTGCAATAACATTCTTATCAGGTTTTTATTACTTCAATTGTAAATGTGAAATTTAATATATTTAATACCAATCTCCTTATTTCTTTTGTTTGTTACCGAATCTTGTATTTTTCTTGTTAGCCACCATTTTACTTGTGTATTATCTGTTCTTATAATAAATTTGTTATATACAATATATGGTTCAAATGATAATAAACACTTATATACCGAATATAATTCTTTTCTATTTATTTCCCATTTTATTTCGTATTATTAAATGTTCTGAATAATACCGCAAAGATGTTCTATCGTAGTGTCATCATACCCGTATTTTAATATTCCTCCGTAACTTTTTTCACTCGCATCCGATTCTATTATATAAGAAAATTTTTTATTTTCATCCGGAAAATATAGTTTAGGTAGGTTCTTACATAATAATTTTATTTTTGTATTTGTGTTTGATCTTTCTTATCAAACCGGGTATTCTACATCTTTCTTTAATTTTTGTTGTAATGGTTTTAAATTCTCTGCTAATTTTGGTATGTATTCTCTTACTTGATTTACTAGTCCTAAGAATGATTGTAATTTCTTTTTTGTGTCTAGTTGTTCATTTGAGTTAATTATTTTTTGTACTATATGTGTTTGCATTTTTATTCCGTTTTTATCAATTTGTATTCCTAAGAATTCTATTTGATTTTTCATTATATCAGCCTTCTTTTTACTTAGACTTATACCTGAATATTCTACGATGTGTATAAATTTTTCTAATAATCTTATGTGTTCATCTTGTGTTTTGGAATATAATAATATATCATCAATGTACACTACACAATTTTCTATTTGTTTAAAGTAATTGTCCATAAAGTGTTGATATCTACCTCGTGCATTTTTATATCCAAATGGTAATACGTTCCATTCATAAAATCCTTGTGGTACTTTGTAAATGCCGTTAGTTTTTTAGATTCTTCTTCTAATTTTAAGTGGTAAAATCCTGATTTACAATCAAATTTGCTAAAATAATTATATCCTTGTATCTGTCTTATTTTTAGTATCTTATTTGGTATCGGATAATTATATGTTTTAGTTTTTGCATTTAAGTTTCTATAATCAATAACCATTCTACTTTTTCCTCTTTTTTGTTCACTATGTTTATTTACGATAAATGCCGGGCTTGTATGCTTACTATTGCTTTCTTGTATATATCCTTTTTCTAGTAATTCATCTATATGTATTTTAAATTCGGTTAAATCACTAAAATTATACTTTAATGGTTTTTGGGTTATTATACCGTTGTTATCAATTAGCTCAATTTTTATTTTTGTTTTATGTTTTTCCCATCCTTGTAAAGGATCCTCACTATATAATAATTCTAGCTTATCTTGAATTATTTTTACTTTATCTATAGAGAATATAATTAATTCTATTTTAGGGTCTTCTTCTTTTATATTTTCTAATTTTTGTGTAATTTTTCACTTCCTTTTATCCATTCTCGTTGTTTTTCGTTTTTTATTATTTACTCTTTTTGCTCCTATTTTTGTTTACACGGTGTGGTGAACCACCAAAGGTGTTTTTGTTATTATATGTGGGTATAATTTTTCTAAAAATGGCATTCCTAATAGCATATCTTTTGTAGTTAATTCAAAGTTATATATTTCTTCTATAGTTAATATCTTATCCCATATTTGTATTTTTATATTTTTTGCCTTATATGTGATCATGCTTCCTTCATTATTAAATCCTGTTACTACTATCGGTGTTTTTAATTTTTCCCACTTATCTTACGGTAAACAATTATATTTACATATATTAGCTTCTCGCTCCCGTATCTATCATTGATGTATAAGATCTGTTGTAACATCCTTGTATTATTATCTTTGCAAGTATATATATTTTCATCTTTTTATCATACCAAAGTCCTTTTTATTATTACTCTTTTATTTTCATAATTTATTATTAACCTGTTTGTCTTCTAAATTATATGGTTTTACTTGTTCTAGCCATTTTATTCCTAAAGTGATATTTTCATCTCCTTGATATATTTTAAATTTTATTATTATTGGTATTCCTCCAATGATTATTTCCTTTTCCGTAGTTTCTTCGGTATATGTTAGTACTCTTGGTAGTTCGGGGCATGATTGTTCAATAGTTATTATTTCATCTTCCGTTACTAATTCTCTTGTAATATAATTTTCTTCTAGTCCCGTATTTATTAATATTAAATATTTTCGTTGTTCCATTATTCCCGTTATGTAGTAATGATGTGGTTTTCTTTCTTCTTCCATTGATTTTTGTGGAGATTTATCTATTCTTCTTGAGGTACTCATTTTTGATGATATTTGGGGTATCTCATCGTTTATTCTTTTCGATGTACTTAGTCTTTCTTTTACTATTTCTAAATCTTCTTCTATATCAATTTCTTTATAGCTATAATCATTATTATCTATGACTAAACTATTCTTTCAAAGGGATCTTCTATTTTTATTTTATCTATTTTATTTTTTGCTGTTATTTTATGTTTTGTTGTTAAAACATATAAGTTTTTACATCTAGTCAGAATATTTTACTTCCGGGGGCTTAAATTTAAATTTTTGGTATATGAGGTTACCTTTTAATGCCCTTATTATACTTTTTTCTATAGGTTGTATGATCCTATCATCCGCTAAGTATATTTCTATGGGTGTATCTATTCCTTCTCTAAAGCATGCTTTTATTAATATTTCCGTTCCTCCTAAATGTACATATTTAATTGGATTTTTAGCCTTAATATCTTGTATTTCTTTATTTATTATTCGTTTATTTATTATTGGTATTTTGGCCTTTCCTTTAGTGTATTTGCAATCTATGATATGTTCTCTTTGACTTACTACATAATATTCTTCTTTTTGTCGTTTAAACCAGTTTCTTATTGTTGGTATTTCGAATATTTTTGTTACACTTAGATCTAATTCTTTTCCTTTTATTTGTTCAAATATATTATTATCAAATATTATTTTTTGTTCTACCGATTCTTCATCTTGATATTTTTCTTTAGTTATTGTTTGTATATCTCGCGCCATTTATATAGTGTTCACTATCTCGATTCTCGTTAATGAATTATTTTCCATTTCGTCTATTTCATTTTCTCGATAATTCATATATGCTATCTTCACTTTCTAATTCATAATCTACGTATTCTATTTGTGTATATTTTTCGTTTGTCTATTATTATTTCGATATTTGTTTTTCTTTGGATTTTTAGGTAATTTACAATCTCTAGCTATATGTCCTAATTTTCCACAATTATAACAAGTACATTCCGTTAGTTTTCTTTTTGGTCTATATGGTCTTTTAGTTTTATAGTTTTTTACATAGTACCTTCTTCTAGGTTTTTTATATTTATATTTTGATCTATATTTTTGTTATATTTCTTTCTATTTTTATAATACTTATCCGTACAACCAAATTGAGGTCTTTGTTTTGTTTTTGCAACATGCTAAGTTTTTTATTAATATTTTTTCCATTTTTATTTCTTCTTTATGTTTTTCACATAATTCCATAAACCATCGTTGCAAGAATTTCATTCTAGCTCCTAAGGTGTCTCGTTAATTCGCTTCATTCCAGTTTTTTATTATTTTTGAACTAAAAGGTTACGTAATTTTGTAAAATATAATTTTCTTATTTCTTTACTTTCTTCGTGCTATATGTTCCTTTATAATAGTATTCTCTAAATGCACATGTATATTCATCTATGTAACACATATTACATATTGCTAATTTTGTCATTAGATTTCGATTTATAATTTTTCTTTATTTTGTTCTTCTACTTCGTTGTCATACTACTAAATTCGTTTCTTATAGCTATTTCGTATTTATGTAGAATTTCCATAGTTGTAGTAGCTATTCCACCATCAAATTTTTTATTACTTCTTAGAGTTTGTAAACTTTCATCGATAAATTTTGTAGCCATAATTTTACTTGTTCCTATAAGTGTTCTTTCTATATATCCCGGCGTTTTGTCATTGTTATTTTGTTATCTATTAATTGTTTTGATATGTATCCCATCCATAATTGGATTGTTTTATTTATATTCGCTTTACGCCAGCCTAAATCTAAAAAATCATGTCGTTCAGCTATTGGTTTAGGTGTCCATTTTTTATTTAATTTTTTATCCCATATAGTTTTTTCTCTATTATATTGTCCATAGTTTTCATCATAATATTTTGATTAAAATTTTTTGGGTTTTTTACCCCGATGTGCTAGGTTTTTCATCCATGTCTATGTCTCCCGTATTTATTTCTAAATTCTTTGTATTATCTATGTTTGCTAAAAGTTCCGTATATGTTTCGCTTGTCTCCGAATGTTGTTCTAGATCATCGTCGTTTATTTCATCAACTCTTATTTCGGGTAGATTATCTTGGTTATTTTCTTCTTTTTCTTCTAATTCATCTTCTAGCTGCAATTTTTCTTTAAACTTAATTATCTCATTTGTTAATTTCGTTTTTTGTTCTTTTTCTTTTTGTTTCATTTCATATATTTCTTTCAATATTGCTAACTCTTTTTCTAGCTCTATTATTTTGGTATTTTTACTTCTTCTAATTGTTGTACTTCTTTTTTGCTTGTTGTTTTATTTTTTCAATTTCCGTTTTTCTATCGATTTCTTCATTTTCTTTTGTTATTCTTACCATAAGCAGTTTAAACTATCTTCTAGTTTTACCGTTTCTTTTTCTAACATTAAACTTATATTGTCACCTATTTTCTTATATCTTCTTCCTAGATTAGAAAATATTATTTTTATTTTTAATCCGTCATAATTTTCATATGTTTTTTCATCTATTGCGTATTCTTCCTTATTCATTTATAGATCGTGTTGAAATTTATATTCTAACTTATTTATTTGTATTTCTAGATAGAAAATAATCTTTCTTTGTGCTAATATAGATTTGTGACAAACTCCTGCAAATATGTTATTGTTAAGACTATTTTTCTATGTGCTAATTCTTGTCTTTTTGCTATAATTATTTCATTAAGTTTTTGTCTATATTCGTTATTCTTGTTATTCATTGTAATTTTAAATATCGAATATATTTATATTCTACTTTAGATATATTATCTATTAAGTGATTTAATTTTTCGTTATCGGTTTTTGTGATATTGAGTTGTTTATACTTCGGATACAATTTATTTAATTTTCTTCTTATTTTTCTTAACTTTCTACTAATACGGTTCTTCTTATACTTCTCGACATCCATAGCTCTGATACCATTTTTCGTAGCGGAACTGGTAGTTGGTGAATTCATGAAAGTGGTAGTGTGGTAGATAGTAGGGTAGTAAGTGAGTGACTTATTTTTAAGATTTTATTATAATATCTTTTTACTAAGTGTCTCAATCTTGATATCTCTTTAATATTATTTTTTGGTAGTGCTAAATTCATGGTAATATATAATAATATTTATTGTAATATTCTTCCGATAGTTGTTTTAATCTTATTCTAGATATAACATATCTTGGGTTTCTTGGTACATATATAAATTTTTGCCATTAATTGTTCTAACAATTTTATTTCTTCAATAGTTTCTATCCAATATTGTAAATATTCGTAATTCATCTTATTTTGAATTTATTTCTAAATCGTACCATTCTATTCTTCCATTATCTAAGTATAGATCTTGTAAATCTATTTCATACCATTCTTGATTTAATATATTTTCGATTCGTAATCATTAAATATTTTTTCCATATTATTTTTCTTAATTCAATTATTTCTATACCGTTAAGTATATATAAGATTAAAGTTTCATAGTTTTTATCACTTCATCATGTACGTATGTAGTCATGTTCTTCATTATGCAGGTTTTTATTTCAAATTATTCCTTCCTATCATATTCATAATTGACTAAATTCATATTAGATCATTATGAACTAGATTATCTTTATCATGTTTTCCCTGTCACTACTAGCATCGTACTTTAGCGGATACTTCCTTCTTATCGGCGCCTCAACTTTGTTTACTCCCTAAATGGCTTTCCTCGCCTACCGGTTTCAACATTAGGATGGCATAGTATAGAAGTTTTCTCCTCGTTTCCGGTGTGCTAATAAACTAGAAATCATGATTCAAATAATTCTAATACATAATAACTAACATAAATTTATTCAATCATATATATGATATTCGGGAATATATGAAATTAGTTCTCGCATATTTTTTGAACAATATACCTTTGCCTCTTGCTTGGCCATGCTATCCGAAATATCCGACCGGATTTCGATTTTTCCATTAACTTTTAAGTAATTTCTATATCTTAGTGGAGAGAGTTTTTGAAAGTTGAAAGTTTTTTATTAACTTAGGCGTTGCCTGTCCCCTTTATTTACATCTCCCTTTCTTTATATAGAAAGGAGTTTACATACATACTACATTACTTACAATAATGCACTACTACACTTGTCACCTAATAATACTACTACTTTACTTACTCGATGACTTTTTTACACTACTTGACAATCTCATACTTACTCTTTACACTTGTCATCACTATTATGACACACACCATACTATGCACTATTTACTTTATTATGATACTTACCTAATTTATGACACACTACTACCATTCATGACTTTTACAATAGGACAAATAGCTTCTCATCTTATCTACTTTTGTTTTCTTCTTTCTATCTTATCTCATCTTTCTTTCTACGACTTTCTTTTGCACACATGTGTCCATCTGTCCATTATCTCCTTCTTATCTTCTTCCGTCTAATTTGATCATTCCAGCCGTACATCCGGGATTATATTATCTTCTCCGTTACATTTTGTACATATATGGTCGGGATACTTGTGTCCAATTAATTTACAATATCTGGTCAATAATTCTTTTGAAATAAATCCCGTCTTCAAAGCTCTCGTTGTAGGTTGTTCTTCCGGCTTAAGTAATGATAAAATCCATCTCCTGGACTTCATCCATATCTCTTTCCTTAACTCCCTTGAATTGGAATAAATCATTAGCCGATCTCTTGCATAGTAGCTCCATATAGCGTTTCCGTTTAAATAATTATTTGCTAGCTCCCGTATGATAGTTGATATACCAATTATCCTTTTGTTGGCATAAAAACTTGGTATCTCATTTTTTTGTATCTCTCGGTTGTCGTCCGATATCTTCCCAGTATTATCATATCTTTTGTTAGTCCTATCTTCACCACTTGTATCGGAGGTTTTATTTCCTCGTATAATATTTCTCGTTGCCGTATAAAATTTCACATAGAATAAATTTCCTTTAGTAACTCTTTTATATGTAATAAATGCTTTATGTAGTTACGGTATTCCACTTAGTTCCTCTCCATCATATGTATATACGTATTCAATAATCCATAGTTATAACATGTCCGCACTAGGTTGGCGTTAGTTTTGGGTTGTGCAATTAGTTTATTATAACCTTGTAACCTTTGGGTTAAATAATCTTGGTTGGGTTTTTGGGTTGTAGTAGATCTTGGGTTAAGATTTAAAAATGTTTGGATTTTGTATATATTTTCTATATAGGTTAGTGTAATATGGTTGTATGTCCTTTTGTCATGGTGTAGGCTATCTCGCATATGTAGAAGTTTGTGGTTCTATAGTTAATATGTTTTTTGGTGTTAGTCTTGGAGTAAATGGTTTTTCGAATAGCCGGTTTAAGTTTGTATTCTTTTTGTTTTTCACTAACTCGTTTGCTTGTACTTTCAGTTTGTATTTAAACAAATGTTATGGGTTTTAAGGAGTTTCCCATCGTCTCCTTTTAGCTCGGATTTTTTCCGTCTTCCGATCGACGTAGCTCCGCATTTTTATAGTCATGCCGTCGACTAGCTTTAGACTTGATTATCTTCATTAGTCTTTAGCTTTTGTATTTCGTTGTCCATACTATCCACTTTTGTAGAAAGTGTAGTAATGGCTTTGAGTATCTTTTCAATTGTATTTTCTTCCTCGCCCTCAAACGAGTAGCTTTGTCGTGATAGGTAATCTGCAATAACATTCTTATCGGTTTTTATTACTTCAATTGTAAATGTGAAATTTAATATATTTAATACCAATCTCCTTATTTCTTTTGTTGTTACCGAATCTTGTATTTTTCTTGTTAGCCACCATTTTACTTGTGTATTATCTCGTTCTTATAATAAATTTGTTATATACAATATATGGTTCAAATGATAATAAACACTTATATACCGAATATAATTCTTTTCTATTTATTTCCCATTTTATTTCGTATTATTAAATGTTCCTGAATAATACCTCACGGTGATGTTCTATCGTAGTGTCATCATACCTCGTATTTTAATATTCCTCCGTAACTTTTTTCACTCGCATCTGATTCTATTATATAAGAAAATTTTTTTATTTTCATCCGGAAAATATAGTTTAGGTAGGTTCTTACATAATAATTTTATTTTTTGTATTTGTGTTTGATCTTTCTTATCAAACCGGTATTCTACATCTTTCTTTAATTTTTGTTGTAATGGTTTTAAATTCTCTCGCTAATTTTGGTATGTATTCTCTTACTTGATTTACTAGTCCTAAGAATGATTGTAATTTCTTTTTGTGTCTAGTTGTTCATTTGAGTTAATTATTTTTTGTACTATATGTATTTGCATTTTTATTCCGTTTTTATCAATTTGTATTCCTAAGAATTCTATTTGATTTTTCATTATATCGACCTTCTTTTTACTTAGACTTATACCGAATATTCTACGATGTGTATAAATTTTTCTAATAATCTTATGTGTTCATCTTGTGTTTTGGAATATAATAATATATCATCAATGTACACTACACAATTTTCTATTTGTTTAAAGTAATTGTCCATAAAGTGTTGATATCTACCTGGTGCATTTTTATATCCAAATGGTAATACGTTCCATTCATAAAATCCTTGTGGTACTGTAAATGCCGTTAGTTTTTTAGATTCTTCTTCTAATTTTAAGTGGTAAAATCTGATTTACAATCAAATTTGCTAAAATAATTATATCCTTGTATCTGTCTTATTTTTAGTATCTTATTTGGTATCGGATAATTATATGTTTTAGTTTTTGCATTTAAGTTTCTATAATCAATAACCATTCTACTTTTTCCTTTTTTTGTTCACTATGTTTATTTACGATAAATGCCGGGCTTGTATGCTTACTATTGCTTTCTTGTATATATCCTTTTTCTAGTAATTCATCTATATGTATTTTAAATTCGGTTAAATCACTAAAATTATACTTTAATGGTTTTTGGGTTATTATACTGTTGTTATCAATTAGCTCAATTTTTATTTTTGTTTTATGTTTTTCCCATCCTTGTAAAGGATCCTCACTATATAATAATTCTAGCTTATCTTGAATTATTTTTACTTTATCTATAGAGAATATAATTAATTCTATTTTAGGGTCTTCTTCTTTTATATTTTCTAATTTTTGTGTAATTTTTCACTTCCTTTTATCCATTCCGTTGTTTTTCGTTTTTTATTATTTACTCTTTTTGCTCCTATTTTTTGTTTACACGGTGTGGTGAACCACCAGTGTGTTTTTGTTATTATATGTGGGTATAATTTTTCTAAAAATGGCATTCCTAATAGCATATCTTTTGTAGTCAATTCAAAGTTATATATTTCTTCTATAGTTAATATCTTATCCCATATTTGTATTTTTATATTTTTGCCTTATATGTGATCATGCTTCCTTCATTATTGAATCCTGTTACTACTATCGGTGTTTTTAATTTTTCCCACTTATCTTCTGGTAAACAATTATATTTACATATATTAGCTTCTGCTCCCGTATCTATCATTGGTGTATAATATCTGTTGTAATATCCTTCTATTATTATCTTTGCAAGTATATATATTTTCATCTTTTTATCATACCAAAGTCCTTTTTATTATTACTCTTTTATTTTCATAATTTATTATTAACTGTTTGTTTTCTAAATTATCTGGTTTTACTTGTTCTAGCCATTTTATTCCTAAAGTGATATTTTCATCTCCCTGATATATTTTAAATTTTATTATTATTGGTATTCCTCCAATGATTATTTCCTTTTCCGTAGTTTCTTCGGTATATGTTAATACTCTTGGTAGTTCGGGGCATGATTGTTCAATGGTTATTATTTCATCTTCCGTTACTAATTCTCTTGTAATATAATTTTCTTCTAGTCCTCGTATTTATTAATATTAAATATTTTCGTTGTTCCATTATTCCCGTTATGTAGTAATGATGTGGTTTTCTTTCTTCTTCCATTGATTTTTGTGGAGATTTATCTATTCTTCTTGAGGTACTCATTTTTGATGATATTTGGGGTATCTCATCGTTTATTCTTTTCGATGTACTTAGTCTTTCTTTTACTATTTCTAAATCTTCTTCTATATCAATTTCTTTATAGCTATAATTATTTTTATCTATGACCGTAACTATTCTTTTAAAGGGATCTTCTATTTTTATTTTATCTATTTTATTTTTTGCTGTTATTTTATGTTTTGTTGTTAAAACATATAAGTTTTTACATCTAGCTGTAAATATTTTACTTCCCTAGGCTAGTTCTATTCCCGACATTTTCCAATATAATACTAAGGATTTATCTATATTTCTGTCATTTTACTGCTTGAGTAGTTAGCACTTATTATAAATTTAAATTTTTGGTATATGAGGTTACCTTTTACTGCGCTTATTATACTTTTTTCTATAGGTTGTATGATCCTATCATCTGCTAAGTATATTTCTATGGGTGTATCTATTCCTTCTCTAAAGTAGACGAAATGGAAAATAATTCATTAACAGAATCAGATAGTGAACACTATATAAATGACTGAAGCAGATATACAAACAATAACTAAAGAAAAATATCAAGATGAAGAATCAGTAGAACAAAAAATAATATTTGATAATAATATATTTGAACAAATAAAAGGAAAAGAATTAGATCTAAGTGTAACAAAAATATTCGAAATACCAACAATAAGAAACTAGGTTTAAACGACAAAAAGAAGAATATTATGTAGTAAGTCAAAGAGAACATATCATAGATTGCAAATACACTAAAGGAAAGGCCAAAATACCAATAATAAATAAACGAATAATAAATAAAGAAATACAACTACCAGTTCCGCTACGAAAAATGGTATCAGAGCTATGGATGTCGAGAAGTATAAGAAGAACCGTATTAGTAGAAAGTTAAGAAAAATAAGAAGAAAATTAAATAAATTGTATCCGAAGTATAAACAACTCAATATCACAAAAACTGATAACGAAAAATTAAATCACTTAATAGATAATATATCTAAAGTAGAATATAAATATATTCGATATTTAAAATTACAATGAATAACAAGAATAACGAATATAGACAAAAACTTAATGAAATAATTATAGCAAAAAGACAAGAATTAGCACATAGAAAAATAGACTTAACAAAGAACATATTTGCGGGAGTTTGTCACAAATCTATATTAGCACAAAGAAAGATTATTTTCTATCTAGAAGTTATGACGGATTAAAAATAACAATAATATTTTCTAATCTAGGAAGAAGATATAAGAAAATAGGTGACAATATAAGTTTAATGTTAGAAAAAGAAAGGGTAAAACTAGAAGATAGTTTAACTGGTATGGTAAGAATAACAAAAGAAAATGAAGAAATCGATAGAAAAACGGAAATTGAAAAAATAAAACAACAAGCAAAAAAAGAAGTACAACAATTAGAAGAAGTAAAAAATACCAAAATAATAGAGCTAGAAAAAGAGTTAGCAATATTGAAAGAAATATATGAAATGAGATAATTAAGTTTAAAGAAAAATTGCAGCTAGAAGATGAATTAGAAGAAAAAGAAGAAAATAACCAAGATAATCTACCCGAAATAAGAGTTGATGAAATAAACGACGATGATCTAGAACAACATTCGGAGACAAGCGAAACATATACGGAACTTTTAGCAAACATAGATAATACAAAGAATTTAGAAATAAATACGGGAGACATAGACATGGATGAAAAACCTAGCACATCGGGGTAAAAGACCCAAAAATTTTAATCCAAAATATTATGATGAAAACTATGGACAATATAATAGAGAAAAAACTATATGGGATAAAAAATTAAATAAAAAATGGACACCTAAACCAATAGCCGAACGACATGATTTTTTAGATTTAGACTGCGTAGCGAATATAAATAAAACAATCCAATTATGGATGGGATACATATCAAAACAATTAATAGATAACAAAATAACAATGACAAACGCCGGGATATATAGAAAGAACACTTATAGGAACAAAAGAAAAATTATGGCTACAAAATTTATCGATGAAAGTTTACAAACTCTAAGAAGTAATAAAAAATTTGATGGTGGAATAGCTACTACAACTATGGAAATACTACATAAATACGAAATAGCTATAAGAAACGAATTTAGTAGTATGACAAACGAAGTAGAAGAACAAAATAAAGAAAAAATTATAAATCGAAATCTAATGACAAAATTAGCAATATGTAATATGTGTTACATAGATGAATATACATGTGCATTTAGAGAATACTATTATAAAGGAACATATAGCACGGAAGAAAGTAAAGAAATAAGAAAATTATATTTTACAAAATTACCAGAACCTTTTAGTTCAAAAATAATAAAAACTGGAATGAAGCAGTAATGCACACCTTAGGAGCTAGAATGAAATTCTTGCAACGATGGTTTATGGAATTATGTGAAAAACATAAAGAAGAAATAAAAATGGAAAAATATTAATAAAAACTTAGCATGTTGCAAAAACAAAACAAGACCTCAATTTGGTTGTACGGATAAGTATTATAAAAATAGAAAGAAATATAACAAAAAAATATAGATCAAAATATAAATATAAAAACCTAGAAGAAGGTACTATGTAAAAACTATAATACTAAAAGACCATATAGACCAAAAAGAAAACTAATGGAATGTACTTGTTATAATTGAGGAAAATTAGGACATATAGCTAGAGATTGTAAATTACCTAAAAATCCAAAGAAAAAACAAATATCAGAAATAAAAATAGACAATGAAAAATATACACAAATAGAATACGTAGATTATGAATTAGAAAGTGAAGATAGCATATATGAATTATCGTAAAATGAAATAGACGAAATGGAAAATAATTCATTAACGAATCGATAGTGAACACTATATAAATGACTCAAGCAGATATACAAACAATAACTAAAGAAAAATATCAAGATGAAGAATCAAAACAAAAATAATATTTGATAATAATATATTTGAACAAATAAAAGGAAAAGAATTAGATCTAAGTGTAACAAAAATATTCAAATACCAACAATAAGAAACCGGTTTAAACGACAAAAAGAAGAAAATTATGTAGTAAGTCAAAGAGAACATATCATAGATTGCAAATACACTAAAGGAAAGGCCAAAATACCAATAATAAATAAACGAATAATAAATAAAGAAATACAAGATATTAAAGCTAAAAATCCAATTAAATATGTACATTTAGGAGGAACGGAAATATTAATAAAAGCATGCTTTAGAGAAGGAATAGATACACCCATAGAAATATACTTAGCCGATGATAGGATCATACAACCTATAGAAAAAAGTATAATAAGCGCAAAGAAAAGGTAACCTCATATACCAAAAATTTAAATTTATAATAAGTGCTAACTACTCAAAAGCGGTAAATGACGAAAATATAGATAAATCCTTAGTATTATATTGGAAAATGTCGAATAGAACTAGCCCCTGGAAGTAAAATATTTACAAACTAGATGTAAAAACTTATATGTTTTAACAACAAAACATAAAATAACAAAGAAAAAATAAAATAGATAAAATAAAAATAGAAGATCCCTTTGAAAGAATAGTTACAAATCATAGATAATAATGATTATAGCTATAAAGAAATTGATATAGAAGAAGATTTAGAAATAGTAAAAGAAAGACTAAGTACATCGAAAAGAATAAACGATGAGATACCCCAAATATCATCAAAAATGAGTACCTCAAGAAGAATAGATAAATCTCCACAAAAATCAATGGAAGAAGAAAGAAAACCACATCATTACTACATAACGGGAATAATGGAACAACGAAAATATTTAATATTAATAAATACAGACTAGAAGAAAATTATATTACAAGAGAATTAGTAACGGAAGATGAAATAATAACTATTGAACAATCATGCCCCGAACTACCAAGAGTATTAACATATACCGAAGAAACTACGGAAAAGGAAATAATCATTGGAGGAATACCAATAATAATAAAATTTAAAATATATCGTGGAGATGAAAATATCACTTTAGGAATAAAATGGCTAGAACAAGTAAAACCATATAATTTAGAAAACAAACAGTTAATAATAAATTATGAAAATAAAAGAGTAATAATAAAAGGACTTTGGTATGATAAAAAGATGAAAATATATATACTTGCAAAGATAATAATAGAAGGATATTACAACAAAGATATTATACACCAATGATAGATACGGGAGCGTAAGCTAATATATGTAAATATAATTGTTTACCGAAGATAAGTGGGAAAAATTAAAAACACCGATAGTAGTAAATGTGATTCAATAATGAAGGAAGCATGATCACATATAAGGCAAAAAATATAAAAATACAAATATGGGATAAGATATTAACTATAGAAGAAATATATAACTTTGAATTGACTACAAAAGATATGCTATTAGGAATGCCATTTTTAGAAAAATTATACCCACATATAATAACAAAAACACACCGGTGGTTCACCACACCGTGTAAACAAAAAATAGGAGCAAAAAGAGTAAATAATAAAAAAACGAAAAACAACGAGAATGGATAAAAGGAAGTGAAAAATTACACAAAAATTAGAAAATATAAAAGAAGAAGACCCTAAAATAGAATTAATTATATTCTCTATAGATAAAGTAAAAATAATTCAAGATAAGCTAGAATTATTATATAGTGAGGATCCTTTACAAGGATGGGAAAACATAAAACAAAAATAAAAATTGAGCTAATTGATAACAACAGTATAATAACCCAAAACCATTAAAGTATAATTTTAGTGATTTAACCGAATTTAAAATACATATAGATGAATTACTAGAAAAAGGATATATACAAGAAAGCAATAGTAAGCATACAAGCCCGGCATTTATCGTAAATAAACATAGTGAACAAAAAGAGGAAAAAGTAGAATGGTTATTGATTATAGAAACTTAAATGCAAAAACTAAAACATATAATTATCCGATACCAAATAAGATACTAAAAATAAGACAGATACAAGGATATAATTATTTTAGCAAATTTGATTGTAAATCAGGATTTTACCACTTAAAATTAGAAGAAGAATCTAAAAACTAACGGCATTTACAGTACCACAAGGATTTTATGAATGGAACGTATTACCATTTGGATATAAAAATGCACCGGGTAGATATCAACACTTTATGGACAATTACTTTAAACAAATAGAAAATTGTGTAGTGTACATTGATGATATATTATTATATTCCAAAACACAAGATGAACACATAAGATTATTAGAAAAATTTATACACATCGTAGAATATTCGGTGTATAAGTCTAAGTAAAAAGAAGGCTGATATAATGAAAAATCAAATAGAATTCTTAGAAATACAAATTGATAAAAACGGAATAAAAATGCAAACACATATAGTACAAAAATAATTAACTCAAATGAACAACTAGACACAAAAAGAAATTACAATCATTCTTAGGACTAGTAAATCAAGTAAGAGAATACATACCAAAATTAGCAGAGAATTTAAAACCATTACAACAAAAATTAAAGAAAGATGTAGAATACCGCTTGATAAGAAAGATCAAACACAAATACAAAAATAAAATTATTATGTAAGAACCTACCTAAACTATATTTTCCGGATGAAAATAAAAAATTTACTTATATAATAGAATCGATGCGAGTGAAAAAGTTACGGAGGAATATTAAAATACGTATGATGACACTACGATAGAACATCACCCAAAATGTATTATTCAGAACATTTAATAATACGTAAATAAAATGGGAAATAAATAGAAAAGAATTATATTCAAGATATAAGTGTTTATTATCATTTGAACCATATATTGTATATAACAAATTTATTATAAGAACAGATAATACACAAGTAAAATGGTGGCTAACAAGAAAAATACAAGATTCTAGAACAACAAAAGAAATAAGGAGATTGGTATTAAATATATTAAATTTCACATTTACAATTGAAGTAATAAAAACCGATAAGAATGTTATTGCAGACACCTATCACGACAAAGCTACTCGACCGAGACCGAGGAAGAAAATACAATTGAAAAGATACTCAAAGCCATTACTACACTTTCTACAAAAGTGGATAGTATGGACAACGAAATACAAAAGCTAAAGACTAATGAAGATAATCTCGGGTCTAAAGCTAGTCACAAAGATGACTATAAAAATGCGGAGCTACGTCGATCGGAAGACGGAAAAATCCAGAGCTAAAAGGAGACGATGGGAAACTCCTTAAAACCCATAACATTTGTTTAAATACAAATTGCAGTACAAGCAAACGAGTTAGTGAAAAACAAAAGAATACAAACTTAAACCAAATATTCGAAAAACCATTTACTCCAAGACTAACACCAAAAAAACATATTAACTATAGAACCACAAACTTCTACATATGCAGATAGCCTACACCATGACAAAAGGACATACAACCATATTACACGAACCTATATAGAAAATATATACAAAATCCAAACATTTTTAAATCTTAACCCAAGATCTACTACAACCCAAAAACCAACCAAGATTATTTAACCCAAAGGTTACAAGGTTATAATAAACTAATTGCACAACCCAAAACTAACGCCAACCTAGTGCGGACATGTTATAACTATGGATTATTAAATACGTATATACATATGATGGAGAGGAACTAAGTGGAATACCGTAACTACATAAAGCATTTATTACATATAAAAGAGTTACTAAAGGAAATTTATTCTATGTGAAATTTTATACGGCAACAAAGAAAATATTATACGAGGAAATAAAACCTCCGATACAAGTGGTGAAGATAGGACTAACAAAAGATATGATAATACCGGAAGATATCGGACAAAGAACCAGAGATACAAAAAATGAGATACCAAGTTTTTATGCCAACAAAAGGATAATTGGTATATCAACTATCATACAGAGCTAGCAAATAATTATTTAAACGGAAACGCTATATGGAGCTACTATGCAAGAGATCAGCCTAATGATTTATTCCAATTCAAGGGAGTTAAGGAAAGCAGATATGGATGAAGTCCAGAGATGGATTTTATCATTACTTAAGCCGAAGAACAACCTACAACGAGAGCTTTGAAGACAGGATTTATTTCAAAAGAATTATTGACCGTATATTGTAAATTAATTGGACACAAGTATCCCGACCATATATGTACAAAATGTAACGGAGAAGATAATATAATCCCGTATGTACAGCTGAATGATCAAATAAGACGGAAGAAGATAAGAAGGAGATAATGGACAGATGGACACATGTGTGCAAAAGAAAGTCGTAGAAAGAAAGATGAGATAAGATAGAAAGAAGAAAACAAAAGTAGATAAGATGAGAAGCTATTTGTCCTATTGTAAAAAGTCATGAATGGTAGTAGTGTGTCATAAATTAGGTAAGTGTCATAATAAAGTAAATAGTGCATAGTATGGTGTGTGTCATAATAGTGATGACAAGTGTAAAGAGTAAGTATGAGATTGTCAAGTAGTGTAAAAAAGTCATCGAGTAAGTAAAGTAGTAGTATTATTAGGTGACAAGTGTAGTAGTGCATTATTGTAAGTAATGTAGTATGTATGTAAACTCCTTTCTATATAAAGAAAGGGAGATGTAAATAAAGAGGACAGGCAACGCCTAAGTTAAAAAAAAAAAACTTTCAACTTTCAAAAACTCTCTCCACTAAGATATAGAAATTACTTAAAAGTTAATGGAAAAATCTGAAATCCAATGATATTTCGTATAGCATGGCCAAGCAAGAGGCAAAGGTATATTGTTCAAAAATATGCGTAACTAATTTCATATATTCCCCGAATATCATATATATGATTGAATAAATTTATGTTAGTTATTATGTATTAGAATTATTTGAATCATGATTTCTAGTTTATTAGCACACCGGAAGCAGGGAGAAAACTTCTATACTATGCCATCCTAATGTTGAAACCAGTAGGCGAGGAAAGCCATTTAGGGAGTAAACAAAGTTGAGGCGCCCGATAAGAAGGAAGTATCCGCTAAAGTACGATGCTAGTAGTGACAGAAAACATGATAAAGATAATCTAGTTCATAATGATCTAATATGAATTTAGTCAATTATGAATATGATAGGAAGGAATAATTTGAAATAAAAACCCGCATAATGAAGAACATGACTACATACGTACATGATGAAGTGATAAAAACTATGAAACTTTAATCTTATATATACTTAACGGTATAGAAATAATTGAATTAAGAAAATAATATGGGAAAAATATTTAATGATTACGAATCGAAAATATATTAAATCAAGAATGGTATGAAATAGATTTACAAGATCTATACTTAGATAATGGAAGAATAGAATGGTACGATTTAGAAATAAATTCAAAATAAGATGAATTACGAATATTTACAATATTGGATAGAAACTATTGAAGAAATAAAATTGTTAGAACAATTAATGGCAAAAATTTATATATGTACCAAGAAACCCAAGATATGTTATATCTAGAATATATCATAAATAATATTAATGAAATATTCGTATTAAAACAACTATCGGAAGAATATTACAATAAATATTATTATATATTACCATGAACTTAGCACTACCAAAAATAATATTAAAGAGATATCAAGATTGAGACACTTAGTAAAAGGATATTATAATAAAATCTTAAAAATAAGTCACTACTTACTACCCTACTATCTACCACACTACCACTTTCATGAATTCACCAACTATTACATATAAAAGAAAAATGGTAAAGGAAATTTATGGATGTCGAGAAGTATAAGAAGAACCGTATTAGTAGAAAGTTAAGAAAAATAAGAAGAAAATTAAATAAATTGTATCCGAAGTATAAACAACTCAATATCACAAAAACCGATAAGATAATTAAATCAAATAGATAATATATCTAAATGAGATATAAAGTTTTTATGCCAAAAAAAGGAATAATTGGTATATCAACTATTTAAAATTAATGAAATAATTATTTAAACAAAAAGACAATAATTAGCTACTATAGAAAAAAACTTAATGAAATTCCAATTATAGTTAAAAAGACAAGAATGAAGTCCATAGAAAAAATCAGACTTAAGCCGAAGAACAACCTTGCGAGAGTTTGAAGACATTTATTTCAAAAGAATTATTGACACAAAAAAAGATTATTTTCTATCTAGAAATACAAATAAATAAGATAGAATAATAAATTTCAACAATGATCAAATAAGATGAAGAAGATAAGAAGGAGATAATGGATGAAAACACATATGGAAACATTATGACGTAAGAAAGTCGTAAAAAAAGATGAGATAAGATAGGAAAGAAGAAAACAAAAAATAGATAAGACAAAGCTATTTGTCCTATTGTAAAAAAAGTCATGAATGGTAGTAGATAGTTTAATAAATTAGGTAAGAATCATAATAAAGTAAATAGTGCATAGTATGGTGTGTGTCAAAAAGTGAAACAACAAGTAAAGAAGAAGTACAAGATTGTCAAGAAGTAAAAAAGTCATCAAAATAATAGAGCTAGAAAAGTGTAGTAGTGCATTATTGTAAGAAATAGTATGAAAACTCCTTTCTATATAAAGAAAGGGATATGTAAATAAAGAGGAAATTAACAAATGAGATAATTAAAACTTTAAAGAAAATTCTCCACTAAGATATAGAAATTACTTAAAAGAAGAAAATAAATCAAGATAATCTACCCGAAATAAGAGTTGATGAAATAGGCAAAGGTATATTGTTCAAAAATATGCAGAACTAATTTCACATATTCCCCGAATATCATATATATGATTGAATAAATTTATGTTAGTTATTATGTATTAGAATTATTTGAATCATGATTTCTAGTTTATTAGCACACCGGAAACAGGAGAAAACTTCTATACTATGCCATCCTAATGTTGAAACCGGTAGGCGAGGAAAGCCATTTAGGGAGTAAACAAAGTTGAGGCGCCGATAAGAAGGAAAACTATCCGCTTTTAATGCTAAAGTATTATGAAAACATGATAAAGATAATCTAGTTCATAATGATCTAATATGAATTTAGTCAATTATGAATATGATAGGAAGGAATAATTTGAAATAAAAACAATATAATGAAGAACATGACTACATACGTACATGATGAAGTGATAAAAACTATGAAACTTTAATCTTATATATATTATTAACGGTATAGAAATAATTGAATTAAGAAAAATAATATGGGAAAAAATATTTAATGATTACGAATCGAAAATATATTAAATCAAGAATGGTATGAAATAGATTTACAAGATCTATACTTAGATAATGGAAGAATAGAATGGTGGATTTAGAAATAAATTCAAAATAAGATGAATTACTAATATTTACAATATTGATAGAAACTATTGAAGAAATAAAATTGTTAGAACAATTAATGGCGAAAAATTTATATATGTACAAAGAAACCCAAGATATATTATATCTAGAATATATCATAAATAATATTAATGAAATATTAGCAATAAAAACAACTATCGGAAGAATATTACATAAATATTATTATATATTACCATGAACTTAGCACTACCAAAAAATAATATTAAAGAGATATCAAGATTGAGACACTTAGTAAAAAGATATTATAATAAAATCTTAAAAAATAAGTCACCTTTTACTTCAAAAATACTATCTACCACACTACCACTTTCATGAATTCACCAACTTAGGAGCTAGAATGAAAAATTCTATCGAGCTATGGTTGTCGAGAAATATAAGAAGAACCGTAAAGTAGAAAGTTAAGAAAAATAAGAAGAAAATTAAATAAATTATATCCGAAGTATAAAAACAACTCAATATCACAAAAACAAAACGAAAAATTAAATCACTTAATAGATAATATATCTAAAAATAGAATATAAATATATTCGAAATTTAAATTACAATGAATAACAAGAATAACCTATATAGACAAAAACTTAATAAAATAATTATAGCAAAAAGACAAGAATTAGCACATAGAAAAAATAGACTTAACAAAGAACATATTTGCGGAGTTTGTCACAAATCTATATTAGCACAAAGAAAGACTATTTTCTATCTAGAAATACAAATAAATAAATTAGAATATAAATTTCAACACGATCTATAAATGAATATCGAAGAATACGCAATAGATGAAAAACATATGAAAATTATGACACAAAAATAAAAATAATATTTTCTAATCTAGGAAGAAGATATAAGAAAATAGGTGATAATATAAGTTTAATGTTAGAAAAAGAAACGGTAAAACTAGAAGATAGTTTAACCGCTATGGTAAGAATAACAAAAGAAAATGAAGAAATCGATAGAAAACGGAAATTGAAAAAATAAAACAACAAGCAAAAAAAGAAGTACAACAATTAGAAGAAGTAAAAATACCAAAATAATAGAGCTAGAAAAAGAGTTAGCAATATTGAAAGAAATATATGAAATGAAACAAAAAGAAAAAGAACAAAAAACGAAATTAACAAATGAGATAATTAAGTTTAAAGAAAAATTGCAACTAGAAGATGAATTAGAAGAAAAAGAAGAAAATAACCAAAATAATCTACCCGAAATAAGAGTTGATGAAATAAACGACGATGATCTAGAACAACATTCGGAGACAAGCGAAACATATACGGAACTTTTAGCAAACGTAGACAATACAAAAAATTTAGAAATAAATACAGAGACATAGACATGGATGAAAAACCTAGCACATCGGGAGTAAAAACCCAAAAAATTTTAATCCAAAATATTATGATGAAAACTATGGGCAATATAATAGAGAATATAGAGAAAACTATATGGGATAAAAGATTAGATAAAAAATGGACACCTAAACCAATAACCGAACGACATGATTTTTTAGATTTAGACCGCAGCAGATATAAATAAAACAATCCAATTATGGATGGGATATATATCAAAACAATTAATAGATAACAAAATAACAATGACAAAAAACGCCAGATATATAGAAAGAACACTTATAGGAACAAGAAATTATGGCTACAAAATTTATCGATGAAAGTTTACAAACTCTAAGAAGTAATAAAAAATTTGATGGTGGAATAGCTACTACAACTATGGAAATACTACATAAATACGAAATAGCTATAAGAAATGAATTTAGTAGTATGACAACAGTAAGTAGAAGAACAAAATAAAGAAAAAAATTATAAATCGGAATCTAATGACAAAATTAGCAATATGTAATATGTGTTACATAGATGAATATACATGTGCATTTAGAGAATACTATTATAAAGGAACATATAGCACGAAAGAAAGTAAAGAAATAAGAAAATTATATTTTACAAAATTACCAACCTTTTAGTTCAAAAAAAAAAAAAATCGAATGAAGCAGAATTAATAGATACCTTAGGAGCTAGAATGAAATTCTTGCAACGATGGTTTATGGAATTATGTGAAAAACATAAAGAAGAAATAAAAATGGAAAAAAATATTAATAAAAAACTTAGCATGTTGCAAAAACAAAACAAAGACCTCAATTTGGTTGTACGGATAAGTATTATAAAAATAGAAAGAAATATAATAAAAATATAGATCAAAATATAAATATAAAAAATAATAATAGACAATGAAAAATATACACAAATAGAATACGTAGATTATGAATTAGAAAGTGAAGATAGCATATATGAATTATCAGAAAATGAAATAGACGAAATGGAAAATAATTCATTAACAGAATCAGATAGTGAACACTATATAAATGACTAAAGCAGATATACAAATAATAACTAAAGAAAAATATCAAGATGAAGAATCAAGAAACAAAAAATAATATTTGATAATAATATATTTGAACAAATAAAAGGAAAAGAATTAGATCTAAGTGTAACAAAAATATTCGAAATACCAACAATAAGAAACTGGTTTAAACGACAAAAAGAAGAATATTATGTAGTAAGTCAAAGAGAACATATCATAGATTGCAAATACACTAAAGGAAAGGCCAAAATACCAATAATAAATAAACGAATAATAAATAAAGAAATACAAGATATTAAAGCTAAAAATCCAATTAAATATGTACATTTAGGAGGAACGGAAATATTAATAAAAGCATGCTTTAGAGAAGGAATAGATACACCCATAGAAATATACTTAGTGTTACGTCATAGATAATAATGATTATAGCTATAAAGAAATTGATATAGAAGAAGATTTAGAAATAGTAAAAGAAAGACTAAGTACATCGAAAAGAATAAACAATGAGATACCCCAAATATCATCAAAAATGAGTACCTCAAGAAGAATAGATAAATCTCCACAAAAATCAATGGAAGAAGAAAGAAAACCACATCATTACTACATAACGGAGATAATGGAACAACGAAAATATTTAATATTAATAAATACAGGACTAGAAGAAAATTATATTACAAGAGAATTAGTAACGGAAGATGAAATAATAACTATTGAACAATCATGCCCCGAACTACCAAGAGTATTAACATATACCGAAGAAACTACGGAAAAGGAAATAATCATTGGAGGAATACCAATAATAATAAAATTTAAAATATATCAGGGAGATGAAAATATCACTTTAGGAATAAAATGGCTAGAACAAGTAAAACCATATAATTTAGAAGACAAACAGTTAATAATAAATTATGAAAATAAAAGAGTGATAATAAAAGGACTTTGGTATGATAAAAAGATGAAAATATATATACTTGCAAAGATAATAATAGAAGGATATTACAACAGATATTATACACCAATGATAGATACGGAGCGAAGCTAATATATGTAAATATAATTGTTTACCAGAAGATAAGTGGAAAAAATTAAAACACCGATAGTAGTAACAGGATTTAATAATGAAGGAAGCATGATCACATATAAGGCAAAAATATAAAAATACAAATATGGGATAAGATATTAACTATAGAAGAAATATATAACTTTGAATTGACTACAAAAGATATGCTATTAGGAATGCCATTTTTAGAAAAATTATACCCACATATAATAAAAAAACACACCGGTGGTTCACGACACCGTGTAAACAAAAAATAGGAGCAAAAAGAGTAAATAATAAAAACTAAAAACAACAGAATGGATAAAAGGAAGTGAAAAATTACACAAAAATTAGAAAATATAAAAGAAGAAGACCCTAAAATAGAATTAATAATATTCTCTATAGACAAAGTAAAAATAATCCAAGATAAGTTAGAATTATTATATAGTCAAGATCCTTTACAAGGATGGGAAAAACATAAAACAAAAATAAAAATTGAGCTAATTGATAATAACAAAGATAATAACCCAAAACCATTAAAGTATAATTTTAGTGATTTAACCGAATTTAAAATACATATAGATGAATTACTAGAAAAAGGATATATACAAGAAAGCAATAGTAAGCATACAAGCCCGGCATTTATCGTAAATAAACATAGTGAACAAAAAAGAGGAAAAGTAGAATGGTTATTGATTATAGAAACTTAAATGCAAAAACTAAAACATATAATTATCCGATACCAAATAAGATACTAAAAATAAGACAGATACAAGGATATAATTATTTTAGCAAATTTGATTGTAAATCAGGATTTTACCACTTAAAATTAGAAGAAAAATCTAAAAAACTAACGGCATTTACAGTACTACAAGGATTTTATGAATGGAACGTATTACCATTTGGATATAAAAATGCACTAGGTAGATATCAACACTTTATGGACAATTACTTTAAACAAATAGAAAATTGTGTAGTGTACATTGATGATATATTATTATATTCCAAAACACAAGATGAACACATAAGATTATTAGAAAAATTTATACATATCGTAGAATATTCAGGTATAAGTCTAAGTAAAAGAAGGCCGATATAATGAAAAATCAAATAGAATTCTTAGGAATACAAATTGATAAAAACGGAATAAAAATGCAAACACATATAGTACAAAAATAATTAACTCAAATGAACAACTAGACACAAAAAGAAATTACAATCATTCTTAGGACTAGTAAATCAAGTAAGAGAATACATACCAAAATTAGCAGAGAATTTAAAACCATTACAACAAAAATTAAAGAAAGATGTAGAATACCGTTTGATAAGAAAGATCAAACACAAATACAAAAATAAAATTATTATGTAAGAACCTACCTAAACTATATTTTCCTGATGAAAATAAAAATTCACTTATATAATAGAATCGATGCGAGTGAAAAAAAGTTACTGAGGAATATTAAAATACGTGTATGATGACACTACGATAGAACATCACTCGCAGTATTATTCAGAACATTTAATAATACGTAAATAAAATGGGAAATAAATAGAAAAGAATTATATTCAGTATATAAGTGTTTATTATCATTTGAACCATATATTGTATATAACAAATTTATTATAAGAACGAGATAATACACAAGTAAAATGGTGGCTAACAAGAAAAATACAAGATTCGGTAAACAACAAAAGAAATAAGGAGATTGGTATTAAATATATTAAATTTCACATTTACAATTGAAGTAATAAAACCGATAAGAATGTTATTGCAGATTACCTATCACGACAAAGCTACTCGTGACCGAGACCGAGGAAGGAGATACAATTGAAAAGATACTCAAAGCCATTACTACACTTTGTGCAAAAGTGGATAGTATGGACAACGAGATACAAAAGCTAAAGACTAATGAAGATAATCAAGTCTAAAGCTAGTCAAAGATGACTATAAAAATGCGGAGCTACGTCGATCGGAAGACGGAAAAATCCAGAGCTAAAAGGAGACGATGGGAAACTCCTTAAAACCCATAACATTTGTTTAAATACAAACAGGTACAAGCAAACGAGTTAGTGAAAAACAAAAGAATACAAACTTAAACCAAAACTGCTATTCGAAAAACCATTTACTCCAAGACTAACACCAAAAACATATTAACTATAGAACCACAAACTTCTACATATGCAGATAGCCTACACCATGACAAAAGGACATACAACCATATTACACGAACCTATATAGAAAATATATACAAAATCCAAACATTTTTAAATCTTAACCCAAGATCTACTACAACCCAAAAACCCAACCAAGATTATTTAACCCAAAGGTTACAAGGTTATAATAAACTAATTGCACAACCAAAAACTAACGCCAACCTAGTGCGGACATGTTATAACTATGGATTATTAAATACAAAATATATACATATGATGGAGAGGAACTAAGTGGAATACCGTAACTACATAAAGCATTTATTACATATAAAAGAGTTACTAAAGGAAATTTATTCTATGTGAAATTTTATACGGCAACATGCAGAAATATTATACGAGGAAATAAAACCTCCGATACAAGTGGTGAAGATAGGACTAACAAAAGATATGATAATACCGGAAGATATCGGACAAAGAACCGTAGATACAAAAAAATGAGATACCAAGTTTTTATGCCAACAAAAGGATAATTGGTATATCAACTATCATACAGAGCTAGCAAATAATTATTTAAACTAAACGCGATATGGAGCTACTATGCAAGAGATCACTAATGATTTATTCCAATTCAAGGGAGTTAAGGAAAGCGAGATATGGATGAAGTCCAGAGATGGATTTTATCATTACTTAAGCCGAAGAACAACCTACAACGAGCTTTGAAGACGGGATTTATTTCAAAAGAATTATTGACCAGATATTGTAAATTAATTGGACACAAATACCCCGACCATATATGTACAAAATGTAACGGAGAAGATAATATAATCCCGGATGTACAAATTGAATGATCAAATAAGACGGAAGAAGATAAGAAGGAGATAATGGACAGATGGACACATGTGGACACATGTGTGCGAAGAAAGTCGTAGAAAGAAAGATGAGATAAGATAGAAAGAAGAAAACAAAAGTAGATAAGATGAGAAGCTATTTGTCCTATTGTAAAAAGTCATGAATGGTAGTAGTGTGTCATAAATTAGGTAAGTGTCATAATAAAGTAAATAGTGCATAGTATGGTGTGTGTCATAATAGTGATGACAAGTGTAAAGAGTAAGTAATGTAGTATGTATGTAAACTCCTTTCTATATAAAGAAAGGGATATGTAAATAAAGAGGACAGGCAACGCCTAAGTTAATAAAAAACTTTCAACTTTCAAAAAAACTCTCTCCACTAAGATATAGAAATTACTTAAAAGTTAATGGAAAAATCAAATCCAAATGATATTTCGAGATAGCATGGCCAAGCAAGAGGCAAAGGTATATTGTTCAAAAATATGCGTAACTAATTTCATATATTCCCGAATATCATATATATGATTGAATAAATTTATGTTAGTTATTATGTATTAGAATTATTTGAATCATGATTTCTAGTTTATTAGCACACTGGAAACAGGAAGAAAACTTCTATACTATGCCATCCTAATGTTGAAACCGGTAGGCGAGGAAAGCCATTTAGGGGAGTAAACAAAGTTGAGGCGCAGATAAGAAGGAAGTATCCGCTAAAGTACGATGCTAGTAGTGACAGGAAAACATGATAAAGATAATCTAGTTCATAATGATCTAATATGAATTTAGTCAATTATGAATATGATAGGAAGGAATAATTTGAAATAAAAACCCTGCATAATGAAGAACATGACTACATACGTACATGATGAAGTGATAAAAAACTATGAAACTTTAATCTTATATATACTTAACGGTATAGAAATAATTGAATTAAGAAAAATAATATGGGAAAAAAATATTTAATGATTACGAATCGAAAATATATTAAATCAAGAATGGTATGAAATAGATTTACAAGATCTATACTTAGATAATGGAAGAATAGAATGGTACGATTTAGAAATAAATTCAAAATAAGATGAATTACGAATATTTACAATATTGGATAGAAACTATTGAAGAAATAAAATTGTTAGAACAATTAATGGCGAAAAATTTATATATGTACCAAGAAACCCAAGATATGTTATATCTAGAATATATCATAAATAATATTAATGAAATATTCAGATTAAAACAACTATCGGAAGAATATTACAATAAATATTATTATATATTACCATGAACTTAGCACTACCAAAAAATAATATTAAAGAGATATCAAGATTGAGACACTTAGTAAAAAGATATTATAATAAAATCTTAAAAATAAGTCACTCACTTACTACCCTACTATCTACCACACTACCACTTTCATGAATTCACCAACTACCAGTGTCCGAAGTATAAGAAGAACCGTAAAAAAGTTAAATAAAAGAAAATTAAATGTATCCGAAGTATAAACAACTCAATATCACAAAAACCGATAACGAAAAAATTAAATCACTTAATAGATAATATATCTAAAGTAGAATATAAATATATTCGATATTTAAAATTACAATGAATAACAAGAATAACGAATATAGACAAAAACTTAATGAAATAATTATAGCAAAAAGACAAGAATTAGCACATAGAAAAAATAGACTTAACAATAACATATTTGCGGAGTTTGTCACAAATCTATATTAGCACAAAGAAAGATTATTTTCTATCTAGAAATACAAATAAATAAGTTAGAATATAAATTTCAACACGATCTATAAATGAATAAGGAAGAATACGCAATAGATGAAAAAACATATGAAAATTATGACGGATTAAAAATAAAAATAATATTTTCTAATCTAGGAAGAAGATATAAGAAAATAGGTGACAATATAAGTTTAATGTTAGAAAAAGAAACGGTAAAACTAGAAGATAGTTTAACCGCTATGGTAAGAATAACAAAAGAAAATGAAGAAATCGATAGAAAAACGGAAATTGAAAAATAAAACAACAAGCAAAAAAAGAAGTACAACAATTAGAAGAAGTAAAAATACCAAAATAATAGAGCTAGAAAAAGAGTTAGCAATATTGAAAGAAATATATGAAATGAAACAAAAAAGAAAAAGAACAAAAAACGAAATTAACAAATGAGATAATTAAGTTTAAAGAAAAATTGCAGCTAGAAGATGAATTAGAAGAAAAAGAAGAAAATAACCAAGATAATCTACCCGAAATAAGAGTTGATGAAATAAACGACGATGATCTAGAACAACATTCGGAGACAAGCGAAACATATACGGAACTTTTAGCAAACATAGATAATACAAAGAATTTAGAAATAAATACGGAGACATAGACATGGATGAAAAACCTAGCACATCGGGGGTAAAAAACCCAAAAATTTTAATCCAAAATATTATGATGAAAACTATGGACAATATAATAGAGAAAAACTATATGGGATAAAAAATTAAATAAAAAATGGACACCTAAACCAATAGTCGAACGACATGATTTTTTAGATTTAGATCATGGAAAGCAGATATAAATAAAACAATCCAATTATGGATGGGATACATATCAAAACAATTAATAGATAACAAAATAACAATGACGAAAACGCCAGGATATATAGAAAGAACACTTATAGGAACAAGAAATTATGGCTACAAAATTTATCGATGAAAGTTTACAAACTCTAAGAAGTAATAAAAATTTGATGGTGGAATAGCTACTACAACTATGGAAATTCTACATAAATACGAAATAGCTATAAGAAACGAATTTAGTAGTATGACAAATGTAAGTAGAAGAACAAAATAAAGAAAAAAATTATAAATCGAAATCTAATGACAAAATTAGCAATATGTAATATGTGTTACATAGATGAATATACATGTGCATTTAGAGAATACTATTATAAAGGAACATATAGCACGAAGAAAGTAAAGAAATAAGAAAATTATATTTTACAAAATTACCGAACCTTTTAGTTCAAAAATAATAAAAACTGGAATGAAGCAGAATTAACAGACACCTTAGGAGCTAGAATGAAATTCTTGCAACGATGGTTTATGGAATTATGTGAAAAACATAAAGAAGAAATAAAAATGGAAAAATATTAATAAAAAACTTAGCATGTTGCAAAAACAAAACAACACCTCAATTTGGTTGTACGGATAAGTATTATAAAAATAGAAAGAAATATAACAAAAATATAGATCAAAATATAAATATAAAAACCTAGAAGAAGGTACTATGTAAAAACTATAAAACTAAAAGACCATATAGACCAAAAAGAAAACTAACGGAATGTACTTGTTATAATTGTGGAAAATTAGGACATATAGCTAGAGATTGTAAATTACCTAAAAATCCAAAGAAAAAAACAAATATCGAAATAATAATAGACAACGAAAAATATACACAAATAGAATACGAGATTATGAATTAGAAAGTGAAGATAGCATATATGAATTATCGAAAATGAAATAGACGAAATGGAAAATAATTCATTAACGAGAATCGGATAGTGAACACTATATAAATGACCGAAACCGAGATATACAAACAATAACTAAAGAAAAATATCAAGATGAAGAATCAAGAGAACAAAAAATAATATTTGATAATAATATATTTGAACAAATAAAAGGAAAAGAATTAGATCTAAGTGTAACAAAAATATTCGAAATACCAACAATAAGAAACCTGGTTTAAACGACAAAAGAAGAATATTATGTAGTAAGTCAAAGAGAACATATCATAGATTGCAAATACACTAAAGGAAAGGCCAAAATACCAATAATAAATAAACGAATAATAAATAAAGAAATACAAGATATTAAGGCTAAAAATCCAATTAAATATGTACATTTAGGAGGAACGGAAATATTAATAAAAGCATGCTTTAGAGAAGGAATAGATACACCCATAGAAATATACTTAGCAGATGATAGGATCATACAACCTATAGAAAAAGTATAATAAGCGCAGTAAAAGGTAACCTCATATACCAAAAATTTAAATTTATAATAAGTGCTAACTACTCGGTTGAAATGACGAAATATAGATAAATCCTTAGTATTATATTGGAAAATGTCAGAATAGAACTAGCCTGGAAGTAAAATATTTACAAAGATGTAAAAACTTATATGAACAACAAAACATAAAATAACAGCAAAAAATAAAAAATAGATAAAATAAAAATAGAAGATCCCTTTGAAAGAATAGTTACAGTCATAGATAATAATGATTATAGCTATAAAGAAATTGATATAGAAGAAGATTTAGAAATAGTAAAAAGAAAGACTAAGTACATCGAAAGAATAAACGATGAGATACCCCAAATATCATCAAAAATGAGTACCTCAAGAAGAATAGATAAATCTCCACAAAAACAATGGAAGAAGAAAGAAAACCACATCATTACTACATAACGGGAATAATGGAACAACGAAAATATTTAATATTAATAAATACAGGACTAGAAGAAAATTATATTACAAGAGAATTAGTAACGGAAGATGAAATAATAACTATTGAACAATCATGCCCCGAACTACCAAGAGTACTAACATATACCGAAGAAACTACGGAAAAGGAAATAATCATTGAGGAATACCAATAATAATAAAATTTAAAATATATCGGGGAGATGAAAATATCACTTTAGGAATAAAATGGCTAGAACAAGTAAAACCATATAATTTAGAAGACAAAAAAAGTTAATAATAAATTATGAAAATAAAAGAGTAATAATAAAAAGGACTTTGGTATGATAAAAAGATGAAAATATATATACTTGCAAAGATAATAATAGAAGGATATTACAACGGATATTATACACCAATGATAGATACGGGAGCGTAAAGCTAATATATGTAAATATAATTGTTTACCGAAGATAAGTGGGAAAAATTAAAAACACCGATAGTAGTAACGGGATTTAATAATGAAGGAAGCATGATCACATATAAGGCAAAAATATAAAAATACAAATATGGGATAAGATATTAACTATAGAAGAAATATATAACTTTGAATTAACTACAAAAGATATGCTATTAGGAATGCCATTTTTAGAAAAATTATACCCACATATAATAACAAAACACACCGGTGGTTCACCACACCGTGTAAACAAAAAATAGGAGCAAAAAGAGTAAATAATAAAAAACGAAAAACAACGGAATGGATAAAAGGAAGTGAAAAAATTACACAAAAAATTAGAAAATATAAAAGAAGAAGACCCTAAAATAGAATTAATTATATTCTCTATAGATAAAGTAAAAATAATTCAAGATAAGCTAGAATTATTATATAGTGAGATCCTTTACAAGGATGGGAAAAACATAAAACAAAAATAAAAAATTGAGCTAATTGATAACAATAGTATAATAACCCAAAACCATTAAAGTATAATTTTAGTGATTTAACCGAATTTAAAATACATATAGATGAATTACTAGAAAAAGGATATATACAAGAAAGCAATAGTAAGCATACAAGCCCGGCATTTATCGTAAATAAACATAGTGAACAAAAAAGAGGAAAAAGTAGAATGGTTATTGATTATAGAAACTTAAATGCAAAAACTAAAACATATAATTATCCGATACCAAATAAGATACTAAAAATAAGACAGATACAAGGATATAATTATTTTAGCAAATTTGATTGTAAATCAGGATTTTACCACTTAAAATTAGAAGAAGAATCTAAAAAACTAACGGCATTTACAAAGACCACACAAGGATTTTATGAATGGAACGTATTACCATTTGGATATAAAAATGCACCAGTAGATATCAACACTTTATGGACAATTACTTTAAACAAATAGAAAATTGTGTAGTGTACATTGATGATATATTATTATATTCCAAAACACAAGATGAACACATAAGATTATTAGAAAAATTTATACACATCGTAGAATATTCGGGTATAAGTCTAAGTAAAAAGAAGGTGATATAATGAAAAATCAAATAGAATTCTTAGGAATACAAATTGATAAAAACGGAATAAAAATGCAAACACATATAGTACAAAAAATAATTAACTCAAATGAACAACTAGACACAAAAAAGAAATTACAATCATTCTTAGGACTAGTAAATCAAGTAAGAGAATACATACCAAAATTAGCAGAGAATTTAAAACCATTACAACAAAAATTAAAGAAAGATGTAGAATACCGTTTGATAAGAAAGATCAAACACAAATACAAAAAATAAAATTATTATGTAAGAACCTACCTAAACTATATTTTCCGGATGAAAATAAAAAAATTTACTTATATAATAGAATCGATGCGAGTGAAAAAAGTTACGGAGGAATATTAAAATACGGGTATGATGACACTACGATAGAACATCACCGTGGGTATTATTCAGAACATTTAATAATACGAAATAAAATGGGAAATAAATAGAAAAGAATTATATTCAGTATATAAGTGTTTATTATCATTTGAACCATATATTGTATATAACAAATTTATTATAAGAACAGATAATACACAAGTAAAATGGTGGCTAACAAGAAAAATACAAGATTCGGTAACAACAAAAGAAATAAGGAGATTGGTATTAAATATATTAAATTTCACATTTACAATTGAAGTAATAAAAACTGATAAGAATGTTGTGCAGATTACCTATCACGACAAAGCTACTCGGACCGGGACGAGGAAGAAAATACAATTGAAAAGATACTCAAAGCCATTACTACACTTTCTACAAAAGTGGATAGTATGGACAACGAAATACAAAAGCTAAAGACTAATGAAGATAATCTGAAGTCTAAAGCTAGTCAGCGATGACTATAAAAATGCGGAGCTACGTCGATCGGAAGACGGAAAAATCCAGAGCTAAAAGGAGACGATGGGAAACTCCTTAAAACCCATAACATTTGTTTAAATACAACCCAGTACAAGCAAACGAGTTAGTGAAAAACAAAAAGAATACAAACTTAAACCAGCTATTCGAAAAACCATTTACTCCAAGACTAACACCAAAAAACATATTAACTATAGAACCACAAACTTCTACATATGCGGATAGCCTACACCATGACAAAAGGACATACAACCATATTACACGAACCTATATAGAAAATATATACAAAATCCAAACATTTCTAAATCTTAACCCAAGATCTACTACAACCCAAAAACCCAACCAAGATTATTTAACCCAAAGGTTACAAGGTTATAATAAACTAATTGCACAACCCAAAACTAACGCCAACCTAGTGCGGACATGTTATAACTATGGATTATTAAATACGGTATATACATATGATAGAGAGGAACTAAGTGGAATACCGGAACTACATAAAGCATTTATTACATATAAAAGAGTTACTAAAGGAAATTTATTCTATGTGAAATTTTATACGACAACAACAGAAATATTATACGAGGAAATAAAACCTCCGATACAAGTGGTGAAGATAGGACTAACAAAAGATATGATAATACCGGAAGATATCGGACAACAAACCGAGAGATACAAAAAAAAAAAGATACCAAGTTTTTATGCCAACAAAAGGATAATTGGTATATCAACTATCATACAGAGCTAGCAAATAATTATTTAAACGGAAACGCTATATGGAGCTACTATGCAAGAGATCGGCTAATGATTTATTCCAATTCAAGGGAGTTAAGGAAAGCGGATATGGATGAAGTCCAGAGATGGATTTTATCATTACTTAAGCCGAAGAACAACCTACAACGAGAGCTTTGAAGACGGGATTTATTTCAAAAGAATTATTGACCGGATATTGTAAATTAATTGGACACAAGTATCCTGACCATATATGTACAACATGGAGCGCAGAAGATAATATAATCCCTCCTGTACACCTGGAATGATCAAATAAGACGGAAGAACACAAGAAGGAGATAATGGACGAGATGGACACATGTGTGCAAAAAGAAAGTCGTAGAAAGAAAGATGAGATAAGATAGAAAGAAGAAAACAAAAGTAGATAAGATGAGAAGCTATTTGTCCTATTGTAAAAAGTCATGAATGGTAGTAGTGTGTCATAAATTAGGTAAGTGTCATAATAAAGTAAATAGTGCATAGTATGGTGTGTGTCATAATAGTGATGACAAGTGTAAAGAGTAAGTATGAGATTGTCAAGTAGTGTAAAAAAGTCATCGAGTAAGTAAAGTAGTAGTATTATTAGGTGACAAGTGTAGTAGTGCATTATTGTAAGTAATGTAGTATGTATGTAAACTCCTTTCTATATAAAGAAAGGAGATGTAAATAAAGAAAACAAGGCAACGCCTAAGTTAATAAAAAACTTTCAACTTTCAAAACTCTCTCCACTAAGATATAGAAATTACTTAAAAGTTAATGGAAAAATCAAATCCAAATGATATTTCGAATAGCATGGCCAAGCAAGAGGCAAATGTATATTGTTCAAAAAATATGCATAACTAATTTCATATATTCCTGAATATCATATATATGATTGAATAAATTTATGTTAGTTATAATGTATTAGAATTATTTGAATCATGATTTCTAGTTTATTAGCACACTGGAAACGGGGAGAAAACTTCTATACTATGCCATCTTAATGTTGAAACCGGTAGGCGAGGAAAGCCATTTAGGGAGTAAACAAAGTTGAGGCGCCGATAAGAAGGAAGTATCCGCTAAAGTACGATGCTAGTAGTGACAGGAAAACATGATAAAGATAATCTAGTTCATAATGATCTAATATGAATTTAGTCAATTATGAATATGATAGGAAGGAATAATTTGAAATAAAAACCCGCATAATGAAGAACATGACTACATACGTACATGATGAAGTGATAAAAAACTATGAAACTTTAATCTTATATATACTTAACGGTATAGAAATAATTGAATTAAGAAAAATAATATGGGAAAAAATATTTAATGATTACGAATCGAAAATATATTAAATCAAGAATGGTATGAAATAGATTTACAAGATCTATACTTAGATAATGGAAGAATAGAATGGTACGATTTAGAAATAAATTCAAAATAAGATGAATTACGAATATTTACAATATTGGATAGAAACTATTGAAGAAATAAAATTGTTAGAACAATTAATGGCGAAAAATTTATATATGTACCAAGAAACCCAAGATATGTTATATCTAGAATATATCATAAATAATATTATTGAAATATTCGATTAAAACAACTATCGGAAGAATATTACAATAAATATTATTATATATTACCATGAACTTAGCACTACAAAAAATAATATTAAAGAGATACCAAGATTGAGACACTTAGTAAAAAGATATTATAATAAAATCTTAAAAATAAGTCACTCACTTACTACCCTACTATCTACCACACTACCACTTTCATGAATTCACCAACTATAAACAACTCAATATCACAAAAACTGATAAAAATGGTATCAGAGCTATGGATGTCGAGAAGTATAAGAAGAACCGTATTTCTATCTAGAAATACAAATTTCAACACAAATAAATGGTATCAGAGCTATGGATGTCGAGAAGTATAAGAAGAACCGTTTTTCTATCTAGAAATACAAATAAATAAGTTAGAATATAAATTTCAACACGATCTATAAATGAATAAGGAAGAATACGCAATAGATGAAAAAACATATGAAAATTATGACGGATTAAAAATAAAAATAATATTTTCTAATCTAGGAAGAAGATATAAGAAAATAGGTGACAATATAAGTTTAATGTTAGAAAAAGAAACGGTAAAACTAGAAGATAGTTTAACAGCTATGGTAAGAATAACAAAAGAAAATGAAGAAATCGATAGAAAAACGAAAATTGAAAAAATAAAACAACAAGCAAAAAAAGAAGTACAACAATTAGAAGAAGTAAAAAATACCAAAATAATAGAGCTAGAAAAAGAGTTAGCAATATTGAAAGAAATATATGAAATGAAACAAAAGAAAAAAGAACAAAAACGAAATTAACAAATGAGATAATTAAGTTTAAAGAAAAATTGCAGCTAGAAGATGAATTAGAAGAAAAAGAAGAAAATAACCAAGATAATCTACCCGAAATAAGAGTTGATGAAATAAACGACGATGATCTAGAACAACATTCGGAGACAAGCGAAACATATACGGAACTTTTAGCAAACATAGATAATACAAAGAATTTAGAAATAAATACGGGAGACATAGACATGGATGAAAATCCTAGCACATCAGGGGTAAAAAACCCGAAAAATTTTAATCCAAAATATTATGATGAAAACTATGGACAATATAATAGAGAAAAATCTATATGGGATAAAAGATTAAATAAAAAATGGACAGCTAAACCAATAGTTGAACGACATGATTTTTTAGATTTAGACTGTGTAGTAAAATATAAATAAAACAATCCAATTATGGATGGGATACATATCAAAACAATTAATAGATAACAAAATAACAATGACGAAAAACGCCAGGATATATAGAAAGAACACTTATAGGAACAAGAAAAATTATGGCTACAAAATTTATCGATGAAAGTTTACAAACTCTAAGAAGTAATAAAAAATTTGATGGTGGAATAGCTACTACAACTATGGAAATTCTACATAAATACGAAATAGCTATAAGAAACGAATTTAGTAGTATGACAACGTAAGTAGAAGAACAAAATAAAGAAAAAAATTATAAATCGAAATCTAATGACAAAATTAGCAATATGTAATATGTGTTACATAGATGAATATACATGTGCATTTAGAGAATACTATTATAAAGGAACATATAGCACGAGAAGAAAGTAAAGAAATAAGAAAATTATATTTTACAAAATTACCGAACCTTTTAGTTCAAAAATAATAAAAAGCTGAATGAAGCAGAATTAACAGACACCTTAGGAGCTAGAATGAAATTCTTGCAACGATGGTTTATGGAATTATGTGAAAAACATAAAGAAGAAATAAAAATGGAAAAAATATTAATAAAAAACTTAGCATGTTGCAAAAACAAAACAAAGACCTCAATTTGGTTGTACGGATAAGTATTATAAAAATAGAAAGAAATATAACAAAAATATAGATCAAAATATAAATATAAAAAACCTAGAAGAAGGTACTATGTAAAAAACTATAAAACTAAAAGACCATATAGACCAAAAAGAAAACTAACGGAATGTACTTGTTATAATTGTGGAAAATTAGGACATATAGCTAGAGATTGTAAATTACCTAAAAATCCAAAGAAAAAAACAAATATCGAAATAATAATAGACAATGAAAAATATACACAAATAGAATACGTAGATTATGAATTAGAAAGTGAAGATAGCATATATGAATTATCGAAAAATGAAATAGACGAAATGGAAAATAATTCATTAACGAGAATCGAGATAGTGAACACTATATAAATGACTCAAGCGATATACAAACAATAACTAAAGAAAAATATCAAGATGAAGAATCGGTAGAACAAAAAATAATATTTGATAATAATATATTTGAACAAATAAAAGGAAAAGAATTAGATCTAAGTGTAACAAAAATATTCAAATACCAACAATAAGAAACTGTTTTAAACGACAAAAGAAGAATATTATGTAGTAAGTCAAAGAGAACATATCATAGATTGCAAATACACTAAAGGAAAGGCCAAAATACCAATAATAAATAAACGAATAATAAATAAAGAAATACAAGATATTAAGGCTAAAAATCCAATTAAATATGTACATTTAGGAGGAACGGAAATATTAATAAAAGCATGCTTTAGAGAAGGAATAGATACACCCATAGAAATATACTTAGCGTGATGATAGGATCATACAACCTATAGAAAAAAGTATAATAAGCGCGGTAAAAGGTAACCTCATATACCAAAAATTTAAATTTATAATAAGTGCTAACTACTCGTGAGCAAATAAATGACAGAAAATATAGATAAATCCTTAGTATTATATTGGAAAATGTCGGGAATAGAACTAGCCCTAGAAGTAAAATATTTACAGCTAGATGTAAAACTTATATGTTTTAACAACAAAACATAAAATAACAGCAAAAAATAAAATAGATAAAATAAAAATAGAAGATCCCTTTGAAAGAATAGTTACAGTCATAGATAATAATGATTATAGCTATAAAGAAATTGATATAGAAGAAGATTTAGAAATAGTAAAAGAAAGACTAAGTACATCGAAAAGAATAAACGATGAGATACCCCAAATATCATCAAAAATGAGTACCTCAAGAAGAATAGATAAATCTCCACAAAAAACAATGGAAGAAGAAAGAAAACCACATCATTACTACATAACGGAATAATGGAACAACGAAAATATTTAATATTAATAAATACAGACTAGAAGAAAATTATATTACAAGAGAATTAGTAACGGAAGATGAAATAATAACTATTGAACAATCATGCCCCGAACTACCAAGAGTACTAACATATACCGAAGAAACTACGGAAAAGGAAATAATCATTGGAGGAATACCAATAATAATAAAATTTAAAATATATCGGGAGATGAAAATATCACTTTAGGAATAAAATGGCTAGAACAAGTAAAACCATATAATTTAGAAGACAAACAGTTAATAATAAATTATGAAAATAAAAGAGTAATAATAAAAAGGACTTTGGTATGATAAAAAGATGAAAATATATATACTTGCAAAGATAATAATAGAAGGATATTACAAATGTATATTATACACCAATGATAGATACGGGAGCGAAGCTAATATATGTAAATATAATTGTTTACCGAAGATAAGTGGGAAAAATTAAAAACACCGATAGTAGTAACAAAGATTTAATAATGAAGGAAGCATGATCACATATAAGGCAAAGAATGGATAAAAGGAAGTGAAAAAATTACACAAAAATTAGAAAATATAAAAGAAGAAGACCCTAAAATAGAATTAATTATATTCTCTATAGATAAAGTAAAAATAATTCAAGATAAGCTAGAATTATTATATAGTGAGGATCCTTTACAAGGATGGGAAAAACATAAAACAAAAATAAAAATTGAGCTAATTGATAACAATAGTATAATAACCCAAAACCATTAAAGTATAATTTTAGTGATTTAACCGAATTTAAAATACATATAGATGAATTACTAGAAAAAGGATATATACAAGAAAGCAATAGTAAGCATACAAGCCCGGCATTTATCGTAAATAAACATAGTGAACAAAAAAGAGGAAAAAGTAGAATGGTTATTGATTATAGAAACTTAAATGCAAAAACTAAAACATATAATTATCCGATACCAAATAAGATACTAAAAATAAGACAAATACAAGGATATAATTATTTTAGCAAATTTGATTGTAAATCAGGATTTTACCACTTAAAATTAGAAGAAGAATCTAAAAACTAACGGCATTTACAGTACCACAAGGATTTTATGAATGGAACGTATTACCATTTGGATATAAAAATGCACCAGGTAGATATCAACACTTTATGGACAATTACTTTAAACAAATAGAAAATTGTGTAGTGTACATTGATGATATATTATTATATTCCAAAACACAAGATGAACACATAAGATTATTAGAAAAATTTATACACATCGTAGAATATTCGGTATAAGTCTAAGTAAAAGAAGGTCGATATAATGAAAAATCAAATAGAATTCTTAGGAATACAAATTGATAAAAACGGAATAAAAATGCAAACACATATAGTACAAAAAATAATTAACTCAAATGAACAACTAGACACAAAAAAAAAATTACAATCATTCTTAGGACTAGTAAATCAAGTAAGAGAATACATACCAAAATTAGCAGAGAATTTAAAACCATTACAACAAAAATTAAAGAAAGATGTAGAATACCGCTTGATAAGAAAGATCAAACACAAATACAAAAAATAAAATTATCATGTAAGAACCTACCTAAACTATATTTTCCGGATGAAAATAAAAAATTTACTTATATAATAGAATCGATGCGAGTGAAAAAAGTTACGGAGGAATATTAAAATACGGTATGATGACACTACGATAGAACATCACCGCAGGTATTATTCAGGAACATTTAATAATACGTAAATAAAATGGGAAATAAATAGAAAAGAATTATATTCAGTATATAAGTGCTTATTATCATTTGAACCATATATTGTATATAACAAATTTATTATAAGAACAAATGTAATACACAAGTAAAATGGTGGCTAACAAGAAAAATACAAGATTCGGTAACAACAAAAGAAATAAGGAGATTGGTATTAAATATATTAAATTTCACATTTACAATTGAAGTAATAAAAACCGATAAGAATGTTATTGCAGATTACCTATCACGACAAAGCTACTCGGGCCGAGACGAGGAAGAAAATACAATTGAAAAGATACTCAAAGCCATTACTACACTTTCTACAAAAGTGGATAGTATGGACAACGAAATACAAAAGCTAAAGACTAATGAAGATAATCTGAAATCTAAAGCTAGTCAGCAAAAGATGACTATAAAAATGCGGAGCTACGTCGATCGGAAGACGGAAAAAAATCCGAGCTAAAAGGAGACGATGGGAAACTCCTTAAAACCCATAACATTTGTTTAAATACAGCTTATGGTACAAGCAAACGAGTTAGTGAAAAACAAAAGAATACAAACTTAAACCAAACTATTCGAAAAACCATTTACTCCAAGACTAACACCAAAAAAACATATTAACTATAGAACCACAAACTTCTACATATGCGGATAGCCTACACCATGACAAAAGGACATACAACCATATTACACGAACCTATATAGAAAATATATACAAAATCCAAACATTTCTAAATCTTAACCCAAGATCTACTACAACCCAAAAACCCAACCAAGATTATTTAACCCAAAGGTTACAAGGTTATAATAAACTAATTGCACAACCCAAAACTAACGCCAACCTAGTGCGGACATGTTATAACTATGGATTATTAAATACAGTATATACATATGATAGAGAGGAACTAAGTGGAATACCAGAACTACATAAAGCATATATAACATATAAAAGAGTTACTAAAGGAAATTTATTCTATGTGAAATTTTATATTTTTTTTTCAGAAATATTATACGAGGAAATAAAACCTCCGATACAAGTGGTGAAGATAGGACTAACAAAAGATATGATAATACCGGAAGATATCGGACAGCAACCAGAGATACAAAAAATGAGATACCAAGTTTTTATGCCAACAAAAGGATAATTGGTATATCAACTATCATCAGAGCTAGCAAATAATTATTTAAACTAAACGCTATATGGAGCTACTATGCAAGAGATCGGCTAATGATTTATTCCAATTCAAGGGAGTTAAGGAAAGCAGATATGGATGAAGTCCGGAGATGGATTTTATCATTACTTAAGCCGAAAGAACAACCTACAACGAGAGCTTTGAAGACAGGATTTATTTCAAAAGAATTATTGACCAGATATTGTAAATTAATTGGACACAAGTATCCCCGACCATATATGTACAAAATGTAACGGAGAAGATAATTTAATCCCGGATGTACAGCTGGAATGATCAAATAAGACGGAAGAAGATAAGAAGGAGATAATGGACAGATGGACACATGTGTGCAAAAGAAAGTCGTAGAAAGAAAGATGAGATAAGATAGAAAGAAGAAAACAAAAGTAGATAAGATGAGAAGCTATTTGTCCTATTGTAAAAAGTCATGAATGGTAGTAGTGTGTCATAAATTAGGTAAGTGTCATAATAAAGTAAATAGTGCATAGTATGGTGTGTGTCATAATAGTGATGACAAGTGTAAAGAGTAAGTATGAGATTGTCAAGTAGTGTAAAAAAGTCATCAGAGTAAGTAAAGTAGTAGTATTATTAGGTGACAAGTGTAGTAGTGCATTATTGTAAGTAATGTAGTATGTATGTAAACTCCTTTCTATATAAAGAAAGGGAGATGTAAATAAAGAAAACAGGCAACGCCTAAGTTAATAAAAAACTTTCAACTTTCAAAAACTCTCTCCACTAAGATATAGAAATTACTTAAAAGTTAATGGAAAAATCTGAAATCCGATCGGATATTTCGGATAGCATGGCCAAGCAAGAGGCAAAGGTATATTGTTCAAAAAATATGCGAGAACTAATTTCATATATTCCCCGAATATCATATATATGATTGAATAAATTTATGTTAGTTATTATGTATTAGAATTATTTGAATCATGATTTCTAGTTTATTAGCACACTGGAAACAGGGAGAAAACTTCTATACTATGCCATCCTAATGTTGAAACCGGTAGGCGAGGAAAGCCATTTAGGGGAGTAAACAAAGTTGAGGCGACAAGAAGAAAGTATCCGCTAAAGTACGATGCTAGTAGTGACAGGAAAACATGATAAAGATAATCTAGTTCATAATGATCTAATATGAATTTAGTCAATTATGAATATGATAGGAAGGAATAATTTGAAATAAAAACCCTGCATAATGAAGAACATGACTACATACGTACATGATGAAGTGATAAAAAACTATGAAACTTTAATCTTATATATACTTAACGGTATAGAAATAATTGAATTAAGAAAAATAATATGGGAAAAAATATTTAATGATTACGAATCAGAAAATATATTAAATCAAGAATGGTATGAAATAGATTTACAAGATCTATACTTAGATAATGGAAGAATAGAATGGTACGATTTAGAAATAAATTCAAAATAAGATGAATTACGAATATTTACAATATTGGATAGAAACTATTGAAGAAATAAAATTGTTAGAACAATTAATGGCGAAAAATTTATATATGTACCAAGAAACCCAAGATATGTTATATCTAGAATATATCATAAATAATATTAATGAAATATTCAGATTAAAACAACTATCGGAAGAATATTACAATAAATATTATTATATATTACCATGAACTTAGCACTACCAAAAAATAATATTAAAGAGATATCAAGATTGAGACACTTAGTAAAAGATATTATAATAAAATCTTAAAAATAAGTCACTCACTTACTACCCTACTATCTACCACACTACCACTTTCATGAATTCACCAACTACCAGTTCCGCACCGAAAAATGGTATCTATATATATATATATATATATATATATATATATATATATATATATATATATATATATATATATATATATATATCTATATATATATATATATATATATATATATATATATATATATATATATATATATATGTTGAAGGAGAATCTGTAAAAATAAGTAAATATTCAAAAATCCTAAGTAAAACTGAATTTAAGAATATGTCACACTACATTTTTAAGATAATGCTCCATAAAATTAGGAATAAAAAGAAATATTTGAAAAAAAAAAACGGTATTTAAGGATTTAGTAATAAATATGTAATAACATGATTCTGTTCTCCCATTTTTCTTTGCATGATCTCTCATGTACATTAACCAACAAACCGTTTGAAACATTCAAATAGGGATGGGGTGTCTTTGCAAAATATTTTCACAGACTTAACTTCTTTAAGAAACACGGTGATCATGCGCAGGGAACAACTTGGCTATTATAAGTGATTAGAACTTGCATTCTCATTTTAAAAAAATTCATGTGGTCTATTTCATATTGATACCCACGTAATTTTATTTTAATTAACAGTAGTTGTTTTTGAATTTGAATTTAAAGTTGTTACTTAAAATTGTTCTACCCATTATCTCTATTCTCTATATATACATAAATAAATGTCAATCAAAAAAATTAATGGGTCTATTCTTCTTCAAATGTGTAATGTTATTTGTTGAATTATTATTTTCATTCTTCTTATAGTCATCTTTTTTGGGGGTGAAAGTCCAAGAATAAAAATAAGAACAATATTTATCAAAGTGAAAATCTTCGTACATCATAATGATATTTTTAGATCTATAATATCTTATTATGATTTCTTTAGTTCCTTTAATTCAATTTGATTTGTTTCTATCATATTTTGTACCTAAATTCTTTAGATCGAATGAGTTTCTATGTTTATCTGATTTACATTTGTAATTGAGATTAATTTATCTGACAGAATTTCTTGGTATTTTACTTTTTTTTTTAGTAAAAATCTAAAAATGTTCTATTAATTAACTTTATTCTTTTGTGTTTTGCAGATTTTTGTACAATGCAAACTCTAGCATTGTAAGTAATATATAGCCAATATTGCCTATATTGCTTTGCCTAAACAGATTATAAACCATGTAATTAGTTATTTTATAAGAGCTTATGAGAAATTTAATTAATAATATTCATATGGTGTGTCTAACCATGTAATTAGTTATTTTATAAGAGCTTATGAGAAATTTAATTCATAATATTCATATGGTGTGTCTTTTTGCATATCGATTATGTTTAAGACTCATATAGAATAAGTATTTGAGTTGAATACTTCTATTAAACAAATGTTATCTACTTAACACTCATGTATAGCAATCCATAAAAATGATACTAGAGTTATTTAATTATTTATTTGAATTAATTTATTTTAAGTACTTTTAAATCAAAATAGCTTTTATGTTTTATATAATGGTTGGTTTAACTAAAAAAAAAAGTCCTTTATAATGGTTGTGATTAGAGTAAGATAAAATTTAGATATTTTCTACTTATTTTATTTTTTTAGATCAAATGAGTTTCTATGTTTTTTTGGATTACAAATGTAACATTTGATGATTTTTACGATAATTAATATTTTTTTAGAATTGTATGTTATTTTTATTCAACTTTATTAAAGTTAATATAATGCTTTCTTAATTCATTATTTCTTTGTTAATTTTTAATACAGATCATAGATACTAACATGATTTTTATTATAGAATTATTGGTCATATCTTCACATATATTAAAATGCTTTTATATGTGCAATTGAAAAATTACTATGCTGGAATATATGATAAATTTTACAGTCTTGAATATGGGTGCAAATTTATACAATATTTATCAATTTATGTGTATATATGTATATGTGTGTCACAGTGGTGGGTGACTACATTAAATTATTAAGTGAAATATTAATATAATAATGATGCTTAACATGTTTTGAAAACGATATAAATGGTTAATATAAAAATGAAATGACAATTGTGATTTTACTAAATCTCTATAATCTAATTTGTTTAAATAAGTCAAATTATATGATTTAGACATTCTGTATTTAAATAATATTATTCGTGCATCGCGCAGATACAAATACTAGTAATATTAATAATAATAATAATAATAATAATTAATATTATTATTATTATTATTAAATGAATAAAATAAAACAAAAGTATTTTGTCTTTTCTTCTCCCAAAATATTTCATTTATTACATTGCTAAATTTTAATCCTCTCCCAAAAGATTTCATTTATTACATTGCTAAATTTTAATCCATATAGAAAATATCAAAAACCCTCTCCTCTCTTCATGAATTCATGTTTTTCACCCACATAGAAATCATCGAAAATCATTGTCTTCTATCTCTCAAATTTATTGTTGCTTTAGATATATCCATAAGAAATTGATAGCGTCCTTCTTCTACTTCAACTGGATATTCTAATGCTTGATTTTCAGCTGAAATACACATTCAACTTGCTTGTTAGCACATTTACCAGTGGAGGGAAATTTTTTGGGCTAATCAAGATCAATAAATTGTGCATGTTTCTTCTTGTATGGTACATCCACGTTTTCCTTTCTCTTTCTTTAGGTTTTATTTGAGATTTTTTGAGTAATATGAACAAGATTTCTATGTTGCATAATTTCTTTCTTGTCAAAAAATTGATTGTATTCTTCTCTATTTTGGGATGAAATATAATAGATTGATGTGAATAATTTGTCTAGAATGGTGTGATCTCTGTAGTTTGAACTAAATAGGAAATCTAAAATTTTTAGTCATCTACTAGATTTTAGTTTAGCAGCAATTGATATTTGATGGTAAAGTAAACCAACTACAACTGATTATAATTATTAAATTGTTAGTTTTAAAAAGAATATGATGCAACTATATGTTCTTTATTATTTTTTGAGTGACTTTGATGTATATCATTTCAATTGTAGTATTGAATTTGTATGCAAGAGAAAAAAATTCTAAAAGTCAGTGTAAAATAATAAACCACATTATTTTAAGACTTTATTTGCCTCTACTTGGATGTACAATTCATTTTTTGAAGGAAAAAATTATGTTTATATCCTAAAAGGAACATCGAGTATAGCCAATTTTTATATATATGAATTGTGTCTACGGGGTTCCAAACGAATTCAGAGGATCCATTCAATAAGTTTGTTATTAGCTGTATATTACCGATGTCTAATGCATTTGCTTAGGAATTAGGATGTTTTCTTTCTCGAAGATCGCTTTAGCGAGGTGTGGCTCACATTCGCAAAAGGGCAGGTGGGCTTACCCTCAGTTTCACTAAGACCTCATGGCTTTCGCCACTTACATTTAGTTTAACAGCAATTGTTATTTGATGGTAAAATGAACTACAACAGATTATAAGTATTAAATTACTTTTAAAAAAATAAAAATATAATGCAACTATATGCTTCTTTATTATTTTTGGAGTGACTTTTATGTATATCATTTCAATGGTAGTATTGAATTTGTATGCAAGAGAAAAATATTCTCAAAGACAAGTAAATAATAAATCACATTATTTTAAGACTTTATTCGCCTTTACTTGGATATACAATTTATTTGTTAAATGAAAAATTATGTTTATATCTAAAAAAGGAACTCTTTTATCAATTAATTTTTCTTAAGAATTTGTTGAAGCTAATTTTTTTCTTTAGTTGAATACCATATGAAGTATTTTACAAATTACTCATATTTAAATCAATCTCTCAACAATTTTTTTCACTTCAATATATAATAATTAAAATAATTAATAAAAATTTGCTTAGCTTAAGAAATAATTAAATTATAGAGTTAAGCAAAAGGCTTCGAAGAATACAAACTCTAAATATAAGTTATAAAACAAAATATGACAAACTTTTGAATATAAGAATCTCAAATTTTACCATCAAATATAAGGAAAAGATCTCCAAATAAAATAACAAATAGCTATCAAAATTAAAATTTTTTGTTGTAATTCCTCATTTATTAATTAGTTATGTTTTCTTTCATATCAAATCTCTTTTTATGGTACGTTATTGTAACACTTATATCTTGAAGTGTTTGTAAGATAATACAATTTTTTGATTTGTCATAAACTTCTCAACATTTATCATGATGTTACAAATATGACTTTGTGAGGGCCTATGAGATGAATTTTCCTCTAATATAAATAACTATTATTGTCTCCCAATGCATTATCCCACTAATATTTAAGGTTCCATATTTACATTAAGGTTGAAAGATTTATTTATATGTCCAATTCAGAAAGTAGACTCAAAATGGATTAGCTTATTTGAGCAAGGTTGATTTGTATCATTTTGGAACCAATCTTGAGATGTTTGAGTAGCTTGAGATGGAGTTATTGAATTTTGAGAATCACTATGCTTCTCGTAAGCTGTTTTGTAAGTTGATTTCTTGTGACAAGCTTGAATACGATTTATATATGTTCCTAACTTCCCTTTCTTATATAATCTGGCAACATCTATGGTTACACCATGTGTTTCACTTGATGCGGATTATTTTTTCCTTTTCTCTCTTATTTTTCCGTCTCAACTGCTTTTCTCTTGGAGGCTCACGTTCATCAGGCTCTTTTCTTTTATTTTTTTTTACTGATTTACCTCTCTTTGGATCATAGTTAGGATGTTCAATATATGTTGGGCTCATAGGTTCATGCATTCTAGTAATAATCATTCATGATTTTTTTTGAATTCACTCTTACATGGAATATGTAGGTCACTGCATGTGAGTATGTGATACTTTTAAGGTCCCATCTCCTTTAAAATCAAGTTCATCCATTTTATTCAACACTTGTTGTTCGTCATACATAGTCTGTACTTGAAGTAATAATTATTATATCCTAGTAAAAATTGATGTAGTTGCTTCTAATTTTTTTTGTTTTACTAATTTCTACATGTTCCAACCCAGACATCCATGATTGACACCCACACTAACCCTCCAGTGGGAGAACCATTACTACAACCCAACTAAACAACATAATGATAAGCTAAACATTTAAAGATACGGAAGCAGATTTAAATGTCTAAAGAAAAAGAGAGTTCCCATAGACTAACAATAAGTCTAAGAACAAGGGGTACGACCCCGAAACTAAACAAAGAAATATTTAAATCACTAGTCCAACTCCAAAGAGAATGGACTAAACAAAATGAGAACTCATGGCAGCTTGGAAGAACTGGCTAACCCTTAAATCCGATCTCGATCAGTGATCTCCTAAATGAGGTCTGTTAGTAGCCGCCTGAAGATGCCTTGTACTCAATAAAGAAAGAGAAAGTGCAATATCAGTACACAACCATAGTGTACTCGTAGGTGATGCTTATCGTGACCAACAACACTAACCTACAATACGAGTGTCTACGATCATCGATAATATAGTAACCCAACCAAGGGTTGGGGTCGTGTCCCAAGGGAGTGGTTTTGAGAATTAGTAGAAAAATAAAATTTAGTTATAACTAGTCGTAGCTAAAGACATTAACGATTAAAAACATAATAAATCAAAGGGGGTGACACAAAAGTGTCAATTAACAAATGGGGGTTTTGTCACAAGTGTAATAAAAACAACAAATAATAAGGAAAATCAAGAATGGGAAAAAGTTCTTAGGGTGTGACCGCAATACAAGTTGAGATAAATCATTAGGTGCATGCTTTCGATAGAAATTTTGCAAGATAATAGTGACTAGGCTAAGCTTTAGATGGAAATAAGTTCCCTCTCGGGCAACTTACCCCGTTTCAAATGCGTTCCTCTCAGACACCCATTTGTCGTATGAATGCCAGCCTACACCTTACCCCAGTCCCTCTCTCGAGCTGAGTGTTAGGATATGGGACTAAGGCTCACCCTCTCGGGTTGAACCTTATGTCGACCTACTCCTTAGGCCATCAGTCTAGTGTTTTTGGTTTCGTGACCTCCCTCTCGGGCAAGCCGTAAACACATGGGTGGTTTTGTATTTGCAACTACAAACCCATTAAATTAAACCACAACCACTAGGTGAAATCACCATTAAAATACATCTAACCTATCAACAAGCAAGACCCAACAACAATATCAACACATATTTGCTAAATCACACCCCAAGAATGGGGTTTTTAGCCACCATCAAGAAATAACAAAATACACCTAAAATAATAATAAAATCAAATGGGTATAAGGAATTTAACTTTGATTTAAGAAAAGGAAGAAGAATGGAGAAGACCCTCTTCCAACTTGGGGAAGATGAAATCCTTCTTTATTCAAGTCTCCCACAAAACCCTCTCCAAACTTGAGAGAAAAATATCCTAAAAAGTACTATTCTATTCTAAAAATTATAATAATAATTCGACTCTTCAAAAATTAATAACAAGTTTAGTAGTTATAGACTTTAGAAAATGGTGTTGGCGGATTTTTTGGCGAGGTTAGTCGAAATCGCTGATTAACTCGGCGATTCGCCCATCATCTGGTTCATCGCCTTCTGTGCTTGCCTACAACATCTCTGCATCCTGGACCATTGGGCGATATTGTATTGCTTCGCAGAACTGTTCGGCGATGCGCCAACTGCTCCTTTTTACAGCCGATTTGATCCTCTTCCTTCAAGGCTACACATACTGGAACAAAGGGTGGAGTGTGTCCCTTTGGCGATTCAGCAAGTATGCTTGGCAATGCTCAAGCTTCAGTTTCTTCATTCTTTTCAGCCTTTTTGTTCCTTTTTGTGCCTAAGTGTCCATGCTTTCACTAAAACTTCAAATACCTGAAACTTAAGTGTTTTCATCAGATATTGAGATAAAATAAGCATTTGAGGACACTATTTCTATTAAAATAAAGCCCTATATAGGTCCAATTTGTGGACTCATCAACACCCCCAACTTAAACTTTTGCTTGTCCTCAAGTAAAACTTAAGTTCAGCAGTTCAAATAGGATGTCTAAACTAGTGCTACACAAGACTCAATCATGAATGTACACAACAAGACTTCAAACTACTTATGCGAAGATTCAATTGTGTACTCAAAGATTCAATTTGTGACACACCATTACCAAATATTCTCATGCTCGCAATACTTGCTACTTGTGAAAGTTCAAGCTCAACAAAGAGTATCTAAATGCACTCACATAAAGAATGATTCCATACTCACACACATAGGTTAATCAATTCAAGATCAGGAATCAGATGCAACGCTCACACTCAGAAAGAGGAATACAATGCATGTTTTCACCCATAGGCTTGCCCTAATTTTCCAATCGATCTTCGGTTCGACTCAAGATCAAAAAGGTCTTTTTGAGGCTTGTAATGGGGTTGAGTGTAAAAGTATGGTCATTTAGGCTCAGTGGCTTTTTCCCCATGAGATGTGGTACTCTCAAGGCATTTCCTTCTTTTCCTTTATCAATTCTTTTTCTAGTGCTTCTAAGTTATCTTTTTATTCACTCTCCATGGATTGCTTGGAAACCCAATTTCTTTTTGCACTTTTATTCCACAACTTTTTCTTTTTCATTCTTTTCTTTTCCTTTTTTTTTTTAAATATGGAGGGTTTCCATTTTTCCGCAACATCATGGGTTAATGGAGACTTTTCTTGCACTTCTTGACTTCTCCTTTTCCTTTTCACCACACCCCCAAGTTAGGCTAAAAGCCTAAGTTGTATATTCACTAAATCACAAATCAAGAGGATTATAGGTAGTGGATCAAGTAAGGTCTAGGGTTCATCAAAGTTCTTCCGAAGAAAGGTAAGGCTGAAAGGGTGTTCAAGAAAGTTTCATACGCTCACGGGTAGGCCACAAAAGAGGTATGTGTCAAATTAGCTCACACTCTTCAAAGTTTGCCTAAGATCATCTCAAGAGCACACCTTACTTAATCAACCGGACTACAGGGGCAAATTCTAGGTTTATTCATGCATGGTTCAAAGTAAGATTATCACACAAGGCATCGACACTACCGTCAAACAAGACTACACACTTTTGCTAGTGTGTAACGGTCATCACAAGAGAATCAATTTGATACATGGCTAATCACAACGAGATGAAAAGAGTTCACATATTGCCTATGAAACTTCATTTGGTCTCGTTGTAGCCGCACATTCATGTTTGTTCGATTGAAAGCACTATTCAAGTCATCGGTATTGATCAAAACCGAGACTCGAATTTGTACGAGAACGATCACTTTCAACACAAGAGGTGGGAAAATTTTTCGAAAAGTGAATTTTTTTTAGAAGGGTCAAAATGTTTTGCAAATTAAAACTAAAGAGGAGCCACAAGTTCAAACATCCACAAAAAGTAGTATATACTACACTTAAAAATAGACAACCCAAATGTACACAAAAACACGAGTATCAACACAGAAGGTGCACAAAAAGTATGGGCCTCACCCCACCACAAATAAAAACATTTTTACTAAAATGTAAATGATAAATATCCAGTAGTGAAAGTAAAGAAAAAATAGAGAGGGAGGTAAGGAGGGGATTTTGTCTAGACACTTTCTCCATCTGTCGGGGCATCGTTGCCCGATGCATTAGCCTGAAATTCGACAATGGTCCCTGGATTGTCATTTTGGGTCGCATTGTGTTCATTTTCCCTAGCTTCTGCAGCGATATCAACTGCAATCATTTTGACCAACTTGTGTGCTGCCCAAAAGCAGTTTATAGCTGTGTAGAGTCCACGTTTCCATGAAGGAATAATGGGATCAATGGGGATCCTCCTGCTGACACTTGCTTTCCTACTCTCTTTTCTTTCTTTTGCCAGTTCTGCTATCTTTTCATCTCTTTTGAAATCTCGTGCTCTTACGTGTCGGGGTGGCATGTCCCTTCTTGCAATTTTTGGTCTAGCCATTTCTGCAAAAGACTTCGAGAGAAAGTTAGACAATATGTTAAATAGGAAAATGGTTGTCCTGGGTGTAGAATTGTTTCACCAAAACAGTTGGTGAACTGCTCACCCGTTTAGGCGATTTGCTGAAAATGATGTATAGATGGTACAAGGGTGTAGAAAAAAAGCGCGAACAGGAAACCTTTCGGTGATTTGCCAACTGTATATGGCGATTCAATCTTGTTCGCTGAAAGTGACAGAGTCAATTACACATTTAAATTAAAGGCGAAATGGGGACGTTAGGAGAACCGCCAAGTGGTTTGGCGAGGTTTACTTGGCTCACCAAATCAACCCAACATGCCTATTTTCAACCCATCCTTCCAAATTTGACCTTGTAACCTTTTATATCTTAATTTAAGCCTCTACAACACCAACTCAATGAAGACCCATAGCACTTACACACTCCCGCAGTAAATTAATTCAATTTTAAGTGCACGTGAGTGAGATTCCATCATTTAAACAAGAGTTATTAAATAGTAATTGAGAATGTATGTAATTCAATCAACTCAGAGAGACTCAGCAATGAGTCATATTATGCAAATGAGTACAATTTCGAAGAAATAAACACGAGGTTCAAGTCACCAACCATTGGTGCTGAATCAGATACTTATGAAATGCTAGGCAGCAATGCAATCCGAATCCGAGCACAGTTTGACAACTAAAATATTCTAAAAACGCAAGAAATATCAGGCTAGAGTACTGATGTGAGTTTGTGAAAAGGGAAAAAGTGAAAGAGAGTGAATGAAATATAACTTCTAAACCTTTGGTTTGCAAAACCAGTCCAGCTTCTGCCCATTCGGTGATATTGGTCGAGTTCGTCCAATCATTCGACAACATACTGACTATTTGATTTCCTCACCGAATTTATCAGCGCCTCTAGTTCATGTGGGAATATCAACAACGGTCTCTGTTGAGATCGCCAACTAGGTGGGCGATGCGCTGATAAATTCCTCACTTCACAGTGTTTTACTGACTCAACCTTGAAGATGTCTTGAATCAAACAGCGGGATAGATCAGGTCCGCTGAACTTGTCGGTGATTCGCCAACTGGTCCTATTGGTCACCTCCATATACCTTTTCAAGCACTTTCATAGCTTCACCCTGTACTAACAACAGACCATTATTTTACCAAGAAACAAAAAGCAATTAAAGGGTTTTGGGTTGTCTCCCAAACAACATCGTAGTTAACGTCGTGGCACGATGCAAGCCCTTATTTATCCCTCATTAGTGGGGTTGTCCTTAGGTTCATAAGGGCACCCCGCACTTAAATTTGGATAGATAGAAGATAGCACTTGGTCCATTTAGGACCCCAGTAGATGAATGGGCATGGAGTGGGAGGTTATAGTCTTGTTTAGCATGAAGACATTTTCTCTCAACTCTTCCAGCAATATATCTTGCTCATTGGCCTTTTTGAGCAGTAGTGTGAGCATTACCTTGACCTTTCCCTCCTTTTCTTTCATAACTCTCTTTCGTTCATGCGGAGGAACGTAGCGTCCCTGTTCGTATTGTCCTTCAAGCTCTTCCATCTTCTTACATGCACTACTCGACATATTTACCTTAAAACAACAACTTTAAAGAAAAACAAAACTAAAAATTAAGTTAGTAGAAACTGTAACTAGAAAGAACAAAAAGCTATAGTTAACTACATTTTCACGTGACACCACTCCCCGGCAGCGGCACCATTTTGATGCTTATCGTGACCAATGACACTAACCTACCGTATGAGTTTTTACGATCGTCGATAATATAGTAACCCAACCAAGGGTTGGAGTCGTGTCCCAAGGGAGTCGTTTTGAGAATTAGTAGAAAAATAAAATTTAGTTCTAACTAGTCTTAGCTAAAGACATTAACGATTAAAAACATAATAAATCAAAGGGGGTGACACAAAAGTATCAATTAAAAAATGGGGGTTTTGTCACAGGTGTAATAAAAACAACAAATAATAAGGAAAATCAAGTATGGGGGAAAGTTCTTGGGGTGTGACCGCAATACAAGTTGAGATAAATTGTTGGGTACATGTTTTTGATAGGAATTTTGCAAGATAATAGTGACTAGGCTAAGCTTTAGTTGGAAATAAGTTCCCTCTCGGGTAACTTACCCCGTTTAAAATGTGTTCCTCTCGGACACCCATTTACCGCATGAAGGCCAGCCTACGCCTTACCCCACTCACTCTCTCGAGCTGAGTGTTAGGATATGGGACTAGGGCTCACCCTCTCGGGCTAAACCTCATGTCGACCCACTTCTTAGGCCATCAGTCTAGTGGTCTTGGTTTCACGACCTCCCGCTCAGGCAAGCTGAAAACACATGGGTGGTTTTGTATTTGCAACTACAAATCCATTAAATTAAACCACAACCACTAGGTGAAATCACCATTAAAATACATATAACCTATCAGAAAGCAAGACCTAACAACAATAACAACACATATTTGCTAAATCACACCTAAAGAATTGGGGGGGGGGGTTTAGCCACACATCAAGAAATAACAAAATACACCTAAAATGATAATAAAATCAAATGGGTATAAGGAATTAAACCTTGATTTAAGCAAAGGAAGAAGAATGGAGAAGACCCACTTCCAACTTGGAAAAGATGAAATCCTTCGTTCTTCAAGTCTCCCACAAAACCCTCTCCAAACTTGAGAAAAAATATACTAAAAGGTAATATTCTATTCTGAAAATTATATTAACAATTCTACTCTTCAAATATTAATAACAAGTTTAGTATTTATATACTTCAGAAAATAGTTGGTCGCAGATCTTTCAGCGAGGTTAGTCGGGATCGCCGATTAACTCGGCGATTCTCCCATCATCTAGTTCATCGCCTTTTGTGCTTGCCTACAACATGTCTGCGTCCTGGACCATTGGGTGATATTGTACTGCTTTGCGAAACTATTTGGCGACGCGCCGACTACTTTTTTTTACTGCCGATTTGATCCTTTTCCTGCAGGGCTTTGTGTACTGGAACAAAGGGCGAAGTGTGTCCCTTTGGCGATTCGCCAAGTATGCTTGGCGATGCTCAGGCTTCAGTTTCTTCGTTCTTTTCAACATTTTGTTCCTTTTTGCGCCTAAGTGTCCATGCTTCCACTAAAACTTCAAATACCTGAAACTTAAGTCTTTTCATCAGATATTGAGATAAAATAAGTATTTGAGGACACTATTTCTATTAAAATAAAGTTCTAAATGAGTCCAATTTGTGGGCTCATTAGTAGGATCACACAACCACTCCAATAAGTGAAATATAGGCAAGGAATCACAACACAATATACACACATATACAGAATACGCAGATCAAACTTCCTTTCCAGAGCAACATACAGTTCTCAATATCAACGACAGTTAGACATAATTATATAATCAGAGTGATCCTCTTATGGAACTCATACCCAACTGTTAGTGTGTCAGAACATGACACCTGATCCAATATACATGTGTCAGAACGTAATACCCGGTCCATTATATGTGTTGGAATGTGACCCTGATCAAATATATGTGTCAAAACATGATACCCGATCCAATATATATGTCGAAATGTGACACCAGATCCAGTCAACACAAACACAACCACAATAACAATCACACCCATAATGGAAAATTCTCATAGTCATACAATCAAGCAATGGTTTCATGAAATGTAATTATTCATATGCATATACTCATTTACATTAGATTAGATTCACATTTCCCTATTCACATACATGCATGCATACACCGAAGCAATTAACCGGCATATATCACACAAACAGGAAATCAAACCATCACCTATCTCGAAACCAAGGTTATATCCTCCTAAGACACTTAAGCCTTCTCTGTCCGAATTCTTTTCGCTTGTTCTTTATCTACAATCGAGTAATTTAACACAAAAATCAATAATTAAGGTCTATTTTACCTGGATTATAACTAACACAATAACCCAAGACCAAACCCACTTTCTTAAAGTGCAACTAGGGCTTTTTCCACCATTAACTTCATGCCTAAACCCTTCCCCAATAATAATTACCTAAGAATCTAAGTTCTGTGGATCAAAAAATGGATTAGGGGAATAAAATCCTTACCTTTTGCACAAAAAGTCATGGAAAACTGTCAATATATCGCCCTAGGTCTTCCCCTAACTCTTAAGAACAAAGGTTACAGAAAAATAACGAAATTGGGGTTTTTCCTGACTTAAGTCATGATTGGCCCGCTATGGTAGACCCTAACCTGCCACATCGGCCCCACCCTGGTGGGAATAATCTCACCTCGGTGGCTTACACGGAGACAGAAGCTTGGAATTTGAGTTCCAAGACCCCATTTCACAACACACCTTCCACCCTTGACGTTCAAAAACTACCCTTTCACGCAAAGATCAGTTTCGAGAGTTCTAGTCACCCTAATTTGATTATGTAAAGTCGTACGGGCTCCTTAACATCTTAGCTATCCACTCATGTGATCATATTCATATTTAAATCCCCCATTCATTTCCAGATTTCCCTAGACCTCACCTGACTCAAATTCTATCCAAATCTAGACTAGGCTACAATTATTCAAGTCACCACCTCATTCTAAAGGTCATTGTCTAACAAAAATGAGTCCCATTTTATAATGAAATCACCATCCCTATGATACTTCTTCCACATGGACATATGGAACACTGGATGCACTCTAGTTAGGCTAGGCGGTACGGTCAATCTATAAGCCACTAACCCTACGCAGTCAAGAATCTCAAATGGTCCAATATATCGAGTACTAAGTTAGCCCTTCTTGCTGAATGTCATCACCCCTTTCAAGGGTGACACCTTTAGAAGAACTTGCTCACCAGCCTGGACTTCCGTGTTTCTTACCTTATGGTCCGCATACTTTTTATGTTGACCCTGGGCTACTAGAAGTTTATCTTGGATACTTCTCACTTTATCCAGAGCATCTTTCACAAAATCAGCCCCCAAAAGTTTCACATCTACAGCCTCAAACTACCCTATAGGTGATCTACATCCCCTCCAATAAAGTGCCTCGAACAATGCCAGCCTCAAACCACCCTATGTGTGCATTCATGTTGAGCCTTATGTAGCACTATTTGAGACATCCTTATTGAACTGCTGAGCTTGACTTTTACTTGAGGATAAGCAAAAGTTTAAGTTAGGGGTGTTGATGAGTCTGAGATTTGGACTCATTTATGGCTTTCTTTATATAGATTTAGTATCCTCAAATGCTTAATTTTTGCCATAAACTGATGAAAAATCCTTGATTTTCAGGTACATGGATTGAGGAACAAAGCGAGGACACTAACATGCGAAAAGGAACAAAAGAACGAAAGAAATAAAGAACGGCAAGCCTGGTGATCGCCAAAGGCATTTGGTGAATCACCGAGTGGCTATCTGACCATCTAAAGTTCCAGTGTGCCAAGCCATTAAGGAAAGAACTAGGTCGACGATGAAAAAGGAGTAGTCGATGGATCACCGAGTAGCTCCGCGAAGCCAAGGTAGATCACCCAAAATTACAGGCCTTGAGGCTGCGGAATGCCAAGGCCAAAAGGCGACGGAAAAGGTCAAAGGGTGGCTTGCCAAGTGGTTCGGCAAGCCCGACTTACTTCGCCAAAGTGGCTTTCTTAGCTTATTTTCGGCGACTATAAATTAGATTTTGAGCATTTTGTTTAGTATCTTTTTTTACATCTTGGAACAATTTTGAGATCTAGAAGATTTTTCTATATAGTTTTTCTTAGCTTTGAAGATTTTGAGAAAAAAATCAATTTGGAGAATTTGGAAGTGGGTTTCTAAGATTCAACAAATTGGAGCATTGTAAAGACAAAATCACTCTTACCCAGTTGATGGATAATTGATTCAGTAATGGTTTTTATATTTTTATGATGTTTAGCTAAAAGCCCAATTCTTCGGGTGTGATCTTGTCATTATGGGCTGAAATAGTTTTAGGGTATTGCTAATTGCTAGTTTAAATGCTATTTAAAAGTGAGTTTAATCAGTAATTGTGGTTTAATTTAAGAATTGTAGTTGCAAATGCAGTTCTATATTTGTGTTCTTGGCTTGCTCGAGAGAGAGGTTTTAGAACTAAAATTATTGATTAATGGTTTGTGGGTATTGGATTGACCTGGGTATAGCTTGAGAGAGTGAATCCTAAACCCAATCCCACACATTTAGCTTAAGAGACTGAATGTATTAAGGTGTGGGCTGTTCTTTATTGTCATGCTTATTGATGTTCGAAAGATATCACCTGATTCGGGGTAGTTGTTTGAGAGAAAATGATCTCCCTAATAGTCTAGCCTACTAACTGAAATTTAGCTATTTATTAGTAGTTGCAATTACCCATATGCTCACATCCCGAGAATCTTTCTCCCTATTGATTTTTCATAGTTTTTGTGACTGTTTGTAGTTGATAACTAAAACCAAAACCCCCATCTCACATTCCTGTCTTCCCTTTAATTTGTGTAATGTCTTTTTCGATAATGTTTATTCCTATGGCTGATTAGACCGCATTCATACTTCTTAGTTGAATTTTGAACACGTACCACTCCCTGTGGGATTCGACCCCAATTCCATTAGTTGGGTTTTATACCGATTTACGATCGTTGACACCTAGAATTGGTTGAGGTGTGCTTGAAACGTTAAATCACTGACTTAGTCAATCGATCAACCACTACCTAAATAGAATCAAATTTCCCCATAGACTTGGGAGGACAAACTACGAAGTCCATAACTATCATTTCTCACTTCCATTCCGCAATTGGCATTCTCTAAAGCAATAGATACTTAACTCGAATTGTGACCCTATTCAACTATCAGTAGTCTATGAACATCTTAACACTACTATCCTTTTTATTAACAAAAATGACAGGAGCACCCCACAGGGAAGCATTAGGATGGATGAAACTTTTATCAAGAAGTTCCAAGATTTGAGCCTTAAGCTTTCTCAATTCTACCGGAGCCATGCAATAAGGATGGATGGAAATGGGGCGAGTACCTAGTTCAAGTTAATGCATAAATTTATATCTCTATTCGGAGGCATACCAAACAAATTGGTAAGCAACACTTCCTTAAATTCAAACACTACATGAATAGACTTAATAGAGGGAGAGTCAACCTCAACATCCTGAATATTTGACAAATATGCCAAACACCCCTGCCCCACCATTTTGCTAGAATGGAGGATATGACCTTAGCTGGCTTAGGCTTGTACACCCCTTCCCACTCTTACTTTTCCCTACTAGGGACCTCTAGGGTCACAGGCTTAGCATTACTATTTAACACAACATAATAGAGGGACAACCAACTCATGCCTAAGAATATATCAAAGTCAGTCATATAAAAAACAACCAAATCAGCCCAAGTCTAAACACCCATAAACAAGATAGGACAAGCATGATATACATGGGTGACTATAACTGACTCTCCAACTGCGGTAGAAACATGAATGGGGGCATCACATACATCACAAACTATATCAAATCTCAAGGAAAACTGAAATGATGCAATATGAATAAGTAGAACCTGGATCAAACAAGACAGTATCCATAAGATCACAGACAAGAATAGTGCATGTGATCCCTTCATTAGACGCCTCAGCCTCGGTCTAGTATGGAAAGGCATAACACTGAGCCCTGTCATCTTGATGAACAACCTCCTTGTCTGGATGAACTGCTCCTTTACCTGTATTACCATTTCCTCGGCCTCCACGGCCTTGTTGATTCCCTCATCGCCTAACTTGTGGATGCCCTCTACCATTATTACCGTTGCCCGTGGGTACAACTTTTCTATCCTACTATTATGTGGAATCCAATATGCACAGGTGGGGACAATCTCTCCTCATATTCCCAGGTTCCCCACAATTATAACATGTGCCATCAAAAAATGGCATGCTGCCCGACAAATGTGCGACTCCCTGGTTATCCTGCATAAAATTTTGTTATGGAGTTCCTGAGTAACTACCTGTAGAAGCGAGCAAGGATGGCTTAATTGGTTGGGTTGCATGTGTCAGCCTACCTAAACCTCTTGAGTAAGAACCACGAAAGTTACATGTTCTATTAGGCTTCTTAGCTAAAGCCTTGGCCTGCCCATCACATCTAACTTCTTCAACTTTCTTCACAAAATCTGTACCTCACTAAAAATTTTCCGTGCATGGGTCATGTGAACATACCATACATCTTACTCGGAGTTTAGTCCCTAGATGAATAGACGAATCCTCTCCTCCTCAGTAGTCACCAATTTTGTAGCATATCTAGACAAAGTATGGAACTTAGCCTCATAAGTAGCTACAGACATACCACTCTGCTACAAAGACATGAACTTATCCTTCTTGTGATTCCCCAAAGTCCGGGGTACATACTTTTCCAGAAACAAAGCATGAAACTGCGTCCAAGTAAGTGGGGGAAAACTGACGATCTACATTCCACATAGGCCCTCCACCACTGCTTAGCCTCACCTTGAAGTTGGAAGGTCACGAACTCTACCCTATGCTGATGTACAATACCAAACTTATGAAGCCTCTCATAACAATCCAAGATGAACTCATACGCATCCTTACTCTCAGAACCATGGAACATAGGCTTCAATTTCAGAAACTAAGTCAACATCTCATGCTCATTACCACTCATCACGCAACCTAATAAGGGACCGAAGAAGGCATCAATGCCTAATGTTCCATCTACCCTGGGAATAGTAGTAGTTCGGGGTGGTTTATCAGAGGTTGTGTTGCTTGTACTACGGGAAGGACTCCAGTGCCGAGAAACCCCTTTAGGAAAGACATGATCTGCTGAGCTAACATTGGGTCTAAAAGAGAAACACCTGTAATCCTAGCCAGTGCATCCTCTTCCCGTCCAACATCCCCCTCGTCCTCAATCTCCACATTCTCTTCAACATCTTCTTAAGGTGCAAAAGGGGCCTCTTTCCTTGGAACATTATCTGCTGGGGCACCACCCCTGGCGGGTGCTATTTGTCCTCTTCTTGTGTCCCTTGCTCTTCCCCTACCCATGCCATGACTAAGGCCTCTGGCTACAGACTCCTTAACTAACTCATTGACAGGAGCTACGGGCCTGATGCCATTGAATCTAGTGGTTACCATCTACGGACAGAAGAGTGAAGGAGATTAGATACCAATTCGGATCTCCAGATACCAATTGGAATCAACTCATATCACGAAAGGAGACTGGAACAGACAGAGAGATTTCCTAAAGTCCTATAGCCTCTCGAAGAAAAGACAAACCTCTCCATACCATTCCGCAAGACTATACTAGGCTCATTTTGGTACAAAGAGATCAACGAACCTAGGGCTCTGATACCAACTTTGTCACAACCCAGACCTTTGTGATTGACACCCACACTAACCCTCCGGTGGGAGAACTATTACTAAAACCAAACTACACAGCTTAACAAAAACTAGAACATTTAAAGATACGAAAGCAGGTTTAAGTGTCTAAAGAAAACTGGAGTTCCCATAAACTCTGAAAGTTAACAAAAACAAACTACCAAACATTGCGGAAAATAACACCTAGAACCTGAAAGTCAATGTACCAAAACTCTAATAATGACATGTCTAAGAACAAGAGGTACAATCCTGAAACTAAACAAATGAATATCTAAAGTACTAGTCTAAGTCTGTTGAAAATGGACTAAATAGAATGAGAACTTATGGCAGCTTGGAAGAACTGGGTCACCCTTGAATTCAATCTCGATTAGGGATCTCCTAAATGTGGTATGTCAATAGCCTCTTGAAGATGCCCTGTACTCAACAAAGAAAGACAAAGTGCAGTATCAGTACACAACCACAGTGTATTGGTAGGATCATGTGGCTACTCCCATAAGCACCATATACAATGAACAATCACAACATATTTAAGCACACTTATACAAAATACAGTTCAGAGTGATATACAAATTTTCTATTATCAATGAGAAGTAGATATAAGCATAGCAATCACAAGTAGATCTCTATACCCATACCCAAAATGTTAATGTGTCGAAAAGTGATTACCCGATCCAATGCATGTGTCAGAATGTGACACTCGATCCAATGTATGTGTTGAAATGTGACACCCGATCCAATGTTTGTGTCGGAATGTGACATCCGATCTAATGTATATGTCGGAACACGACACTCGATCCAATCAGCACAATAACAATCACATCCATAATAAACAATACTCAAATCATACAATTAAGTAACATGTTCATGGCATGTATTGTTTCAGACATCATTATTTCATAAGATTCGATTCACATTTCCCTATTCACATACATGCATGCATACAATATAGCAATCATTCGGCATGTATCACACAAAAAGGAAATCAACCCATGACCTACCTCAAAACCAAGCTTAAATCCTCCTAAGAAACTTAAGTCTTCCCTTTGCGGATTCTTTCCGCTTGTTCTATGTCTACAAACGATTAATATAGTGCAAGCATAAATAATTAAGGTCTAATTTACCCGGATTATACAAAAACCAATAACCCAAGACCAATGCCATGATCCTAATGTGTAGCTAGGGCTTTTTCCATCTTTAGCTTCAGGCCAAAACCCTCCCCCAATGATAATTACTCATGAATCTAAGTTCTATGGATCGAAAAATAGATTGGGGGGGGTAAAATCCATACCTTTAGCATTAAAAGTCTTGGAAAACTGTCAAGAAATTTCCCTGGGTCTTCTTCTAGCTCTTAAGATAGAAGTTTGCAGAAAAATAATGAAATTAGGGTGTTTCCCCGACATAAGTCACGACAAGCCCGCTACAGCGGATCCCAACCCACCACTACGGCCCTGTCCTGGCAGGATTTATCCTGCCCTGGCATCTTTTGATTTGACAGTATAAGCACATCTCATCCAATTCTAGGTGTGAATGATCGCTAATCAATATAAAACCCAACAAATGAGTTGGGGTCGAATTCCAAATGGAGCGGTACGTGTTCAAATTTAATTAGGAAGTGCAAACGTGGTCTAATCAACCATAGGAATAGAAATTATAGAAAAAGACATGAAAAAGATTAAAAGGGGTGACACGAATGTCAGATAGGGGGTTTTGGTTTTTTAATTATCAACTACAAAACAATCACAAATAATTCAAAATAACAATAAGGAGAGGTATTCTCGAGATGTGATCGATTATAGGTAAATTTCACTATGTGGGTAATTGAAACTACTAGAAAATAGCAAAGAATCAGTGAGTAGGCTAGACTATATGGAAAATAGTTTTCTGTCGAACTACTACTCTAAATCAGGTGATTTCTTTCGAACATCAACAAACATAACAATGAAGAACAACCCACAACTTATTTCATCCACTCTTTCAAGCTAGATGGATTGGATTGGGTTTAGGATTCACACTCTCGAGGTGAACTCAGCTCAATCCAATACCTACAAATTACTGATCAATATTCTAAGTTCTAAAGCCTCTTTCTCGAGCAAGCCAAGAACAAAAAATTAGAACTGCATTTGCAACTACAATACGTAAATTGAACTGCAATTAATGATTAAACTCAATTTAATTTAGCATTTAAACTAGTAATTAACAATACCCATAAATTAATTCAACCCATAATCACATGATCACACCCCAAGAATTGGGGTTTTATCCAATCATTATAAAAAAGTAAAAATGATTACCAAATCGATTAGCCATCAACTAGGTAAGAGAGATTTAGTCTTTACAATGCTCAATTTCCAGAATTTGCAGGTATGTTGTCAAATTGTTTCACTCTTCAAATTTTTTGCCTAAGATCATTTCAAGTGCTTGCATCACTTTGTCAACCAGACCAACGGGGTAAATTCTAGGTGTCATCACAGAATGTTCATAGTAAGCTCATCACACAAGGCATTGACACCAATATCAAACGAGATTCCACACTTTCTAGCTAGTGTACAACATTCATCACAAGAGACTCATTCGATAACCAGCTAGTCACAACGAGATGCTAAATGTTCATACATTATTGATGCAACTTCATTTGGCCTCATCGTATACGCACATTCATTTCTTCAATTAAGAGCACTATTCATGTCATCGGTATTGATTATAACCAATACTAAAATTTTCAGAAGAACAACCACAATCATAACTAATAGAGGTGGCACAAAATTGTTTTAAAAAATAGGTCAAAATCATTTCCATTCAAAACAAGGAGCCACAAGTTCAAACATCCACATGATTAGGATTAAAACAAAATCCAAACACATATATAAATAAAAAAAACCCAATATTCACAAATAAAATGTGATCACAAGAGGTAGGTATGGAAATACCTCACCCCACCCACAAAAGAAAAGTGTGCTCAAATGCAACTAAAACAAAGATAATCAACAAAAACAATAGAGAGGGAGGTAAAAATAATGATATTGTCTACTCAGTCACTTCGTCTATTGGGGCATCAATGCCCCGGGGTCACACTCTGGGATTGGGCATCACTGCTCCGAGTCTAAACAATTGTGGCTCTGCTAGAGCCTACCCTAGAGGTATATGTCAATGATGTATGAATGATTGATTTTACTATCGCCTCCTATAAATCAGGCAAGTCCCCATAAATGGTCGCCTCCTATAAATTAGGCAAGTACCCATAAATGGTTGCCTCCTGAACATTGAGTTGCTTCTAATCTGTCTCCGCCTCTGACTTAACAATAGCTATATCCTCCGTAGTCTCATCTCTGGTGGTAGCCGGAGGCATATCAGAACTTGCCAGGACATCTGCACCCAGAACATCAGGAACCTCTGTTGACTCAACCATTGAAGTTAAGTCTGTGGACTTCAGATGGTCCACATCCTTTCTCAACTCGGAAACCTCAGCTTTTAAAGTCGTAACCTCAGTAGTAACCCCCCGTCCTCTCTCACAATTATCAACTCTCATCGTGAGAGAATCAATAGAAGTCCGAAAAGGTGTCAAAGTAGCTAAAATGGCTCGTTCAATCATCCAGGGCACTTCGGCCTCTAGTTGGGAAGTCCGCACATCAGCATAATGGGCTAGGTGCCCCATCTTAAGGAGCATGTCCTAAGTGATCGAAGTCCTTGAGGCAGTGGTACCTGAAGTAGCTCTAGGATGCTGGGAGGCAGTATAAGAACCTTGGGCCTAGGAAAGAGTGGAAGTAGATGTACTTGAAGGCCTGGAGGCCGAAGTAGGCAAAGATGCCTCTGCAGGTATAGACTCAACATCAACCTCTGGGGATGTATCCACCGTAGCTTCTCTCCTCCTATCCACCTCATCCTATGTGTACTCAGCCTCTATGCGCTGGATATCAGTGGAGGATGTGGGTGTGACCTCAACATCCCTCTTATCATCGATAAGAACTCCAGCCCGCCGGCATAACTCTGTGATAAGTACTGGTAATGGAATGGACGTCTGGCGCTGTTTGGCCTTCATGGCCATCTCCTGCTCTATAATCAGCCCTAAGTTCATCCTTTTTCTAGCTATGATCAATTCGAGGCAGGCCGCCTTGGGGTGGCAGTGGATGGACGTCATGCTTAAAACCTGTAGCCCTATCAAGTACATCATTGATATGATCGTTGCTGCATCTAACTGTCCTCCCCAGTACCATAATGGACTCCACTGGTCTGAATGCACTGGCCTTCTTCTTCCCTTGGGGTACTAATTCACCATATGTGGTGTAGAACTCTCTGACCCAAGTGGGAATGTATAGGCCACGGGGCCTTGTGAATATATCAAACCTATGGAACTGGAGTGTGTCCAACACAAGAGGGTACCTGTCCACCACACCATTTGTGGAAAATCTCTTCTCCTTTAGGATGGTCCTCAATCCCTCGGCCTTTAGCCGGTTGAGTAAATGGGGAGGAGGACCCTGAACTAGTGGTGCAGGAACCACCGTCTGGGCAGACTCTGGAATCCTTCATGGATTTTGACGAGCCTTTGCAAGAATCTCCGCTCGCCAAATTTATAGTAATTGGTCATCCTTAGGCTTAGAGAATGAGGCCTGAGAATCGAAACTCCCCATCACTGCTGAAGTTGTGCTCCAGTCTCTCAGCTACGAGTGATTTTACCTTGCCTTTACCTTCTTTCAGAGGTGCTTTCTTGCCCTTTTTGGAGGAAGCAGCTGCTCCCTCATTTATTACAATACCCCATGCTCATTTTACGGGGCGGCATGCCACTTTCGTCCAAATTGGTCTAAGCCATATCTTTAAAACACATAAAAAATTGTTAGAAATCATTAAAGACAGTTGCAGAAATCAAGTTGCAGAAAGACTTGCCGAATCAGTTAGCGAGTCACTTAGGCGAGCCAAATCGGGCTTGTCGAAAGGACCAACTTGAAAATTTTCCAGAAATCAAGCATGTCGGTGATATTCAGGGCCCTTCAGTGAATCACCAACACCACTCGGCGAGCTTTAACTAACCCACCAAATATTACAGTGTGTTCAAAGGGTTAGGGGCGTAGAAAAGGGCAATCAAAGGAACCTTTTGGCGAGCTCAGGCTTCTCGCCAAAAGTTACAGACTCAACCAGGACAAATTAAGAAATTAAAGGTGATCAAGGGGAACGTTGGCGAACCTCCAAACCGTTCAGCGAGCTCGACCCAGCTCGCCAAACTGCCCAACGTGCCAATTTTCAACCCCGTTTCCCTAAATAAAGTTTGCAACCCCCGAAATCAAAATCAAACACAAACAACACTCAATTCAAACAAGACCCATAGGACTCATGCCTACGGGGTACTCAGACTTCTCTCAGTTTGGCCAAAATTGGTCATTTGACGACTTTGCCCTTAAGAATGATGTCAAAGTCTCCATCATTAGGCAAATTACGTCATTTGGCACAATTCAGGGTTACTCAAACTTCATCCACTAAACCCAATACAAATTAACTGCAACCCAACAATTTAGAATCAATTTAATCACACAAAACATGGGAAATCATCTATTTAAGTCATTAGGCACAAGTTTGAAAACAATATAGGCAATTCGACACATCAAACATGATTTCAACAATTACCCAACACACAATAACACACATTTACTGAAAGCAGTTGAGTTTAACACCTAATCAAAGGTGCGGGGTTCGAAAAACCAATAGGTATCCCGAATTGATAATTTGAAAAGCTAGGCGGCATAGTAATCTAAATTCGAGCATGAGATCAATCACAAAAAGCAAACGAAGAAAGGGAAATACAAAAACTCTAAAGTGCGGTGAGAGTGTACGGGGTTAGAAATGAGAGAATATGAAAGATTTTGAAATTTTAAATGATTTGGCCTTTTAAAACCTTTCAGTTCGATATTCTTTCGGAGCTATTAGTTGACCACGCCGAACCACTAGTGATCCACCGAGTGGTCTTAACTCGCCGAGTTTTACAGGACCTCCAGTCAATTTGGGGGTCCAAATGGAGAACAAAGTCGGGCTCGTCCACCTGTTTGGTGAGTCACCGATTAAGTAATTAGCTCGTCGAGTTTTACAAACTTTCACTTCAGGTTTTATGGGTCCAACGGTGGTCCAAGTCGAGCTCACCGACCTCTTCAGTGAGTCGCGGACTGGATTTTTAGCTTGCCAAATTGCATATTCTCAAATACACTCCACTTTTCAACCTGCACAATCAACACCCATTATTCATAATCAAACTTAGAGCATTAAAAACATGGGTTGCCTCCCAAGAAGCGCCTTAGTTAATGTCGTGGCACGACACAAGTACCAAATCAAGCTTATTTTTTAGGGTTTGCCATTTTATCACTAGGCAACCCCCCTTGTTGTCTTGGATTCAAATGTGTCAAAATTTGACCCATTTGGATCTCAAGTTTCTTGATAGAGACTGAGTGAGAGGTCACCGTCTGGTTGAGAGTTGAGACATCCTCTTTCATTTCATTCATCACTTTATCAGACCCTTCAACCTTGTTGAGAATGAGTGAGAGAATGTCTTCCGTACGACCACCCTCAGATTCCTTAGGCTTTTGACGCTCGTGGGGAGGCACATACCTATCCTTCTTCCCCTCTCTAAGAGGCGTTGCAATCATGCAAATCTCTGTCACAGTTTCTCCAACCCTCATCTCTATTCCAACCTTGATTTCCACCCAGTCTTGGGTAATTTGCACGATAACCTCTTCCTTGGTTAGCTAGGAAGTTTACTTCCTCATTGTACAATGCTTCAAATTTGGCTTCATCGGGGTTTACGCCACCAACACCCGCAACATTAACACTCTTCATACTAATAACCTTGACATTTTTGGATGAGATATCCAGCTGGGTCATTATCTTTTCCATGGTTTGGCCTCTCTCTTAATCCTTCTTGATCTGCTTTTTCGTTATTCTAAAATTAAGAGGAGAGACTTGGTCGTCACGAGTGTACCATGCTCGATTTATCTTGGACATGCAATCAAGGAGTTAGGAAGCTACATCATAGCGTTGTTGCATTATACCACCGAGAACAAGTTGATCAACAATTCCTTTGTTCATCGAGTCGAGGCTCCCATAGATGTACTGCAGCAGGACATTATTGGGCAATCCATAAGTTGGACATTACAGCACCAATTTCTTAAACCTCAACCACGTCTCATGGATTGGCTCACCTTCCAAACATTTGAAACCTTGAATGCTATCCCTAAGAGTCATAATCTTCGAAGGGGGAAAGAATCGCACTTGGAATGTAGAAGTAAGTTCATCCCACGAAGTGATGGAATCTCTTGGCAACTCAGCCAACCACATGCTTGTCTCACCCATTAGAGAAAATGGGAACAACCTAAGACAAACCGATTCTTGCGATTTGTTCTTAAATGTGAACGGTCCAGAGACATCAACAAAATCTCTGATATGCTCATGAGGATCCTCATGGGCTAGGCCCCCAAATAAACCCTTCAGTTGTAGGAGCTGAAACACGGTGCTTGTGATGTGATAAACAACGTTTCCTTGAGCCGGAGGTAAACAATTACCCCAACACCACCATTCAGACTGGGTCATTGACATCATTGAGGTTTCCCACATCATCTTGGTGGCCCACTTGGCTACCATTACTTTCATTAACGTTCATCTCTTCCTCTGTTTTAACACAAGCAACACAAAACCAAAAATAAAATAAGCAGATTTCACTATGACAAAAAAGAACACAATTCAACTTCAGAAACATAATTTCAAATAACACCACTCCCTGGCAGCGACGCCATTTTGATTTGACGTTTCAAGCACACCTCATCCAATTCTAGGTGTCAATAATCGTTAATCAGTATAAAACCCAACAAATGAGTTAAGGTCGTATCCCACATGGAGCGATACGTGTTAAAATTTAATTAGGAAGTGCAAACATGGTTTAATCAGCCATAGGAAAAGAAATTATCGAAAAATACATGAATCAAATTAAAAGGGGTGACACGAATGTCAGATGGGGGTTTTTGGTTTTTTAATTATAAACTACAAAGCAGTCACAAATAATTTGAAATAACAATAAGGAAAGGGATTCTCGGGATGTGATTGATTATAGGTAAATTTCACTATATGGGTACTTTAAACTACTAGTAAATAGCTAAAAATCAGTGAGTAGGCTAGACTATAAGGGAGATAGTTTTCTCTCGAACAACTACCCTGAATCAGGTGATTTCTTTCAAATATCAACAAGCATAACAATGAAAAATAACCCACACCTTAATTCATCAACTCTTTCAAGCTAGATGGATAGGATTGGGTTTAGGATTCACTCTCTCGAGCTGAACCCAGCTCAACCCAGTACCTATAAATCATTGGTCAATAATCTTAAAGCTAAACCCTCTCTCTCTCTCTCGAGCAAGTCAAAAACACAAAATTAGAACTGCATTAGCAACTACAATTCATAAATTGAACCATAATTAATGATTAAACTCATTTTAATTTAGCGTTTAAACTAGTAATTAACAATACCTATAAACTAATTCAACACATAATAACATGATCACACCCCAAGAATTGGGGTTTTAGCCAATCATTATAAAAAAGTAAAAAAGATTACCAAATCGATTAGCCATCAACTGGGTAAGAGAGATTTATTCTTTACAATGCTCCATTTGCAGAATATTCAAAACCCACGTCTAAAATCTCCAAATTGAATCTCTGAAATTCTTCAAAAACTAAAGAGAAGAGTGTTCTCAGCTAAAATTGTATGTTTCATCCTAAATCAACTCTATTTCACGTCTTTCCAACTATCAAAACTCTACTAATAATTTTTTAAAATCTAATTTATAGGTGCCACAAATAAGCCACAAAGGGCCGTTTGGCAAAGTAAGTCGGGCTTGCCGAATCACTCGGCGAACTGCTCATTGATTTCTTCTATTGCCTTTCCGCCTTGGCACTCAACATCCTCAAGTTCTGTAACATTGGTCGATCTCTCTATGCATTGCAGAACTGCTCGGTGATCCGCCGAATGCTCCTTTCCGTCGCCGACTTGATTTCTTCCTTCAGTGCTTGGCAAACTGGAACTTTATGCGGTCAAACTACAACTCGATGATTCGCCAAATGCTCTTGGCAATCACCAGGTTCGCCTTTCTTCATGTCTTCAGTTTGTCCTTGCTTTATTCCACAATCCATATACCTGAAAATCAGGTGTTTAACATTAGTTTATGGCACAAATTAAGCATTTGAGGAAACCAAATCTATATAAACAAATCCCCAAATGAGTCCAAATCTCGGACTCATCAGTTTGCATGGAGACAGAAGCTCAGAATATTAGTTCCAAGCTCCCATTTCACAACACACTTTCAAACCAGGTCATTCTAAAACTACCCTTTCACACCAAGATCAGTTTCAGGAGTTCTACTTGCCTGAATTCGATCCCGTAAAGTTGTACGAGCTTCTTAACATCCTCGCTATCCACTCATGTGTTCATATTCATAATTAGATCCCCCATTCATTACCAGATTTCTCTAAACCTCACCTGACTCAGATTTCGTCCAAATCTGGACTAGGCTACATCTTTCTAAGTCACTACTCAAAAGTTTTTTGGCCCCAATTCTTTCCCCATTGACTTTTCTATAACTACTGGAACAAATCGTTACACTATACTAGAGAAATAGCTATATAGTATCTTTGATTTGGTTGATAAAAATGTGATATTTGATGATCAGTCTATGTATTGGATATAAAGAGATTACATTTATCAACTTTTTTCTAGTTGTGGTTGATGATATATTCATAAAAGGGATTGATTAATTAATACTTTATGAAAAAATTAAAGGTCAATTTCAATGTGAATGTTATTGTGGAAGAATGTTTATACAAATAATGGTTTAATGGAACACATAACTTACTTTTAAAGCAAAGGTTTATCTTAGTACATATCCGTGGAAATTCATGCTATAAAAATAAGTTTTTCCACTCGTTTTCCATCCAAAAAATGCATGTGAAAAACAAATTATTACTGAATAGCGAGAAGCTTCCTAATTTTTCCACTCGTTTTACATAGAATTAGCTAACTAAAAAATGCATGTGAAAAACAAATTATCGATGAATAGTGAGAAGCTTCCTAATATTTCCACTTTAAAGCATTATTATTTTCTTTCTTCCCTGATATAATTAGAAATATTTTGATAATAGCCTATGATAGTTTTCAATAGGAAATTTTAGTGTAAAAATAATCACTTTTAATAGTGTATTTGTCAAGTAAGAATTTTCAACTACATCTCAATTTCAAAATTAATTTTCCTTATCCAACTGCATGTTATGTATTGTGATGATTCTCAGAAATTGACTAGATTATCATTTTAGAAGTAACATTTCACAAGAGAGATGAACTAATGCACTACTTATTATTTCTCAATACCGATCTATCGGACTATCTACTTCCCAAGATAGGGGTAAGATTTATCTACTCTATTCTAGAAGACCTTACTTATAAAATTACATTGAGTATATTGTGTTTTTGTTGATAATAGTAATTACTACAGGGTGTATTTATTAATTCCTGTCATATATGTGTAACATTTTGCTCTTAGGACCTTAATTTCTTTCTCAAATAACCTACAACATGTACATTTGTAAAATGGTAGGTTCAATTGATCCAATAAATATGTCTACATCCATCTCGGGGTATAGATTCTTAAAAATGTATTTTTGTATAATCACTTAATCATTAGTATGCTTTTATCTATTGAAACAATTTAGTATTATACTATTTGTTTTTTTTTTCATCACTGAGTCATTTACAATGTTATTATTGTAGTTCTACTTATGATTTTTTATGAAACAAAAAACAATATTCATTCTTATTATCGTCTTTGATCAACGTCTCCATATTTTAATACATATAAAAAATTATCTTTTATTGTTTGACAAGCTTACTACGGATGAATTTGAGAAACGTGATGAAAAAGAGTCTTATATAAAATGGAATAATACTATATGAATGTATAATGACCCGTAAGGTCATTTTGAGAACTAAGTCCCTCTCTTTCATAAAAAGGCTTTTTCGTAAATTTTAAATGGAAAATTTGAATTACTCTTTTAACTACATATATTTAATTAGTGGATAATTTTAAATATTTAATTTCATTGGTGGTTAATGAGCCAAGTACATATGTAATATAATTTAAGTCAATATCCTATATTATTTTAAATCATTGTTTTATTAAAAAAAATAAATCTCTGAAGAAGGGCAACATAACCTCGTCACGATCACATCGGCGATGAACTAACTGCAACATGTAAGCATTAATATGCATCAATGTATTGTTGTATATAATGCTAAATATCATATTATTATTATTATCATTATTACTATTATAATAATAGTAATATTTATTATTATTATAGTTAATTTTTAAAGAAAAAGAGAAAAAGGAAGTGGGTTTGAATTAAGAAAGAATTGAAAATCGGATTAATCAATTTTTTGAATTGGGAAAAAGGGTGTTACTAGCCAATTATTTTATAATGATTTGGGTTATGATTAGACAATGATGATTTAATTAATAAATAGAAATATATGGTGTATCAATGTTTGGTTTTGAAATAGTAGCGTTCTAGTGATTTTTGTACATAATTTACTTAGTTGTTTCTTTAATTTTCGTATTATTACCATATTATGATTCAAGTTTTGATATATCGGTATATGTAATTAAATATTAGGGGTATGGTATTTTGTAAATACCATTAGATTATGATATTGGAGGAACTAAGTCTTAACCCTAGGTTTAAAATTTGGAAAAAATATGAGAGTTGACATGTTAGTTGGCACCAAAATTAGGAACTTGATAACAAATTTTGTCGAATTTCAGGTCTAGACTAGATATATAGTAATATGGGTGTTGTTAGTTTCAGAATCATACTATGATTATTTATGAAAATAGATTGCATTGATTTGGAAGCCCAACGAAAGGGGAAGACTCAAGTCCCAAAGTCATTGTCCAATTATTTGAGACAAGTGGATTTCTAAATCTTTGTTAACTGTATAGAATTCATGTATTTCCTTTTAATATGTTTTTGGGAGTAATGAGACTTGGTAACTTGTCCATATTGGATAATTCTAATGTATGAAGAAGGGGTAATAAAATGCAATGTAATTAATTATTGGTGTGTGATGTGTTGAGGATAGTTTTGAAAGGCTTATTGATTCATTTTTTGATGTTGTATCATGGTTGTGTTGTTGTGAATTGTGCATTATTATGAAAATAACCATCTTCTCATTATTTGTGTGAACATGTCATTTGTATTGGTTCTGAGACATGGTTGTGATAAGTGTTATGTGAATTTATGAGGATGTATCATTTCGAGGGACGTGTCGCACGCCGCGACAAATACTATGACTCTACGGACGTGTCGCACACCGTCACAGATTCTATTATCGAGGGACATCTCACGCGCGGTGATGGATTTTATTATCAAGGGTCGTGTCGCACGCCGCGATGGATGCATATACAAATATGTCCCCTATGGGTCTCGGATTGAGAGACTGTGGGTGTGTATCATTAGGTCAGCCATGTATCACTATACTTGACATTGTATTTCATTGCATTGCACACCTTTATCATTGGTGAACTTGACCTTGTGTGTTGTTGACCTTGTGAGTGCCTTTCGGTGGACTTTGTGATTGATAAATATTGAGTTTGTTGTTGACAATATGTAATTGTTAGAGTGTTTTTTTGAGTTGTGTGCTAGGTAAATTGTGTAATGTTAGGTTGGGTTGGTTTTATGCAGGTTGTAGTTGTGGAGGTTCGGTTGAGGTGTAAGCAGTACGCGTTCTATTCCCTTAGTTTGTGTTTATGTAACACCCCATAAATTTTCTTAAACTAAGATACGAACCATCCTTCGTTGTGAGTAGGATTTTACCGAGGAATTTAAAATTTCTTGAGTGTTAATTTCACTAGATGTAGCACCTTCAGTTCCAAGAAGAACTAAAGAGAATTCATTCAAGTCATTTCCTAAGTTCTTCTACGTTTTGGGTCAACTTCAAACGACCATAATTTTCAGTACAGGATGAGTTAAGTGGCCCATAAGATATCTAATGAAAGGTCTTTTAATTAAATTTCCATCTCCACCGAATTTGCTAAGTTTTGAGATTGTATGAGTGAGATATACCCTTTTGAAGTCAGGCTGTCAAATTAAGGAAAGTAACCCGAAAGTAGTGAGGGGTATTTTTCTCTTTTCCTTACCCAATCAGATTTAATTCATTTTAGTAAGGTTTTAGGGGTCTAATCTTATTAGGTACAGTATTACAATCCTAATATAATCCTAGGGTTTTAGTTGAGAGTTCAAAATTAGAAAAAAAGAGAAAGGTGGAGAAAAGAGGAAGGGATCAAGGCGTACGTCGAGGTTCTTGAGTTTTGTTGTGGATTTTCACCATGGGTTTGATCCCTAAGAGGTATGTAAGTTTCCATAGTGTTGGGTTTGTTCACCCTTACTGCAAACATGATTTTCTTATTAGAACTCGTCCATAAAGATTAAAAGATTTACGTTCTTGTTAACTGCTCTTGGAGTTTCATTCTAATTTTTTTTTTTGGGGTTTTGATGAATTCTTGAGATGAAAGTTAGTGATTTGAGTAGATTAGTGTGTACTTAGGTTTGGTAATTGAATATAAGTAAAACTTGAGATAAGAAATCGATAATAAGCGGTTTAGGATCAGAAAATGAGAGACGAAATTCATCGAAATTTGTCTGGGGAGAGGCTGGGGCAGCACGCCCTAGATGTGTTAGAGGGGCTGGGGTGGCGCTCTAGCAGTGCGCCACAAATGAGGTTCTGAATTTCCCGTTTTCCATCGTTTAGCCTGTCTGAGTCATTCTAAAGTGTACTAACATTTCTTATCAATTCTAACTACTCTAAATGACTTCTAAACATCTAGAAATCATCTATAAACTTTAATCATAACCTTGAATCCATATATTCAAATTCAAGGAAAGTTAAGAGCAAAGTCTAGAGAGTTCTTAGACTTTTTTCAAAAGTCTTTCACAAATGTTTTAAACTTGTTTTAAGACTTGAGCATTGAGTTGAGTAAGAGTAAGAGTGAAATTCATTTTCTTTAAAAGATTATATGGGAACTAAGTATTCTCAAAAGTAAAATATTTTCATATTTAAACAAGAGAGGAAACAGCGATTTCCAAGAGAGCTTTTGAGGTAGTTTTGAGTAATAATTTCAAACCACAGAGAAAAAGTTATGTTTCTAAGCATATGAGCTGAGTATATTTTGGGAGTAGTATTAAGCACCGATATGGGGATGAGTTCATAATGACTCAAGTCTCCATAAACCATGTAGCTAGCATAGGTAGAAAGGATCATACTTTTTAGATGATTCATTTATGCTCTTAAGCATAGCCTAGTGGATCCACTTAGTTGAGAGGTTATATACCCTGACAAGGTATAGGACAGTTCTGGCAGCGTGGGCGAGACACTGTATCATCACATAGCTTATAGTGATGGTTGTCGGTTAGGGAAACTCCCACAGAGTTATGGCATATTTTATTATATACAAATTGATTAGTTATTGTATTCTTCAATACATTGAGTGTCTATCTACTATTTTAAATGTTTTCCATATATCACATCTTTTATTGTTGCTTTATCATGAGTTGAGTACCTTTAAGTTGACTATCATACCTTTGAGTTGAGTATCATATCTTTGAGTGGAGTATCTTATTCGTGAGTTGAGTTTAGTTGAGTGAGTTGAGAAGAGGTAAGTATGTTTCCATTTTATCAAGTTCAAGCATATGTTTATGCTTTAGAATTCCCCTTAAATGCTCGTACATTCCATGCACTAAGCCATTTGGCCTACATCATTTCATGATGCAGATATATGTACTCAGGATCATCAACAAGTGCTTCGTTGATACCACATGCAGTTCCAGTTAGCTATGGTGAGCCTCCTTACTTTCGGAGGGTTCCTTTTGTACTTTCAGGTATATCAATTGTTAGGATGTCGTGGGTCTTGTCCCGACTTCCATCTTTGTCAGTTAGAGGCTTCATAGATAGACAGTGGAGTTTGAGAAGTCTGTTTCATTTATTTTGTCAAACGTTTTAAAGACTTGAGTTGCCTATTTTTGGCTTGTTGAATATTCTATTTATATTCAGAGTAAATCATTTGAGTTAAAGTTTTATATTTGAGTTTCATGAATTTCATTCAATTTTAAGCTTTTGTATGCTTGAGCTAGTCTTCTATTTGTAGTTAGCCAGGATGAAGGTTGGCTTGGGGACCAGAAATGGTTCTCGAGTGCTGGCCACGTCTAGAGTGTAGACTCGGGTCGTGACAGTTTAGAAGTTTACTTGCTGAGTACATGTAGTTTTATATCACCCCTTTCTTCTACATTTTTATAGGTTATGGGCTTGGAAATTCATGATACTTTCTATTCAGTTAGTGTTCGAGGCTTCCTGTCACGCCAAGAGGCTACCCCCTTGACACAACACGGGACCTAGCATCACGAGTGACCTCAAGCTAACCCTGATCTGGCATATCATAAGCATAGTCAAATATCTTCTGAAAATAGAACTACTGTGCGAAACCTTAAACATGACATAAAGTGAAATAATGGAGAATACCCATTCTAAGTCTGAATAAATAAAAATTGAGTTCAATAACAATTGAAGAATCAAACTCAAATCTAAAATTTAATCCAACTATGTTTGAATTATAACCCTCTAAATGACTAGAGATGCTGAGACATGCCCCTAACTAACCCTAGTAAAACTCAAACTAAAAAAGTGAAAGTAAAAAAGAAAACATGTCTATCGTTCTCGAAGAATGAGGACTCACCACTGATACTGCTGAATTGGAGATCGTGAACCGATCTATGCGTGATCTGAATGCAGAGGACCTGAACCTACTTCACAAGAATATGTAGTGCACAGTATGTGTTAGTACTTGAAAGGTAGTGAGCATGCAGGATAGGATAAATATGAACAATATTTACATAACTGAACAAAGCAATAAGAGCAATGATATAATCTTAACTGAATGTAAATACTGAAACATGTTGAATACTGAGCTAACTGAATGCAATGACCAAGTACCTAACATGGTGAGACTGAATACTGATATATACTGGTAACCTGGTCAATACACTAGAGTCTGACTGTGGGACCTACTGTTAACCGACCTACTGGTCAATACACTAGTGTTTGACTGTGGGACCTACTGTTAACCGACATAAAACCATGAGAGCTGTCCGTAGATTCCAATGTATCGCCCAATCGAGAGGACCCAATACACCTTGCCAAGGGTATAAAGGCCTGACTGGCGTGATCATTAAATATGTTGCCCACATAGGGGACTTATCCTATGGGGGCACGTAGTTCTAGGACCATGAGAGTGACTGACCCTTAGTCCAACTCGATATTAAACCTACTCCCAATAGAATCTATAAGTAACACATTATAACTGGATTTCGACACTACTGAATAGCTCAAAATACTGACATGCTAACTGAAAATGCAACATTAATGTACTGTAATGAAACATTCTTAACTGGGGCATGTATATCTGAATAAATTGACCTAGAATGTGTAATTCATGAACTAAACGAATCTACACAACTAGGGTTCTAAGTTTCATGCAAAGAACTAACAAAAAATTCTACGAAAACATGGTAATCTAATTAGGATTAGTTTAAAAACTGAATCACAACAATAATCTGAAGTTCTAGTAACCCTAGGTCTAAACATAATATATAGAATCAAGAATCTGACTGAATTCTAGTGACCCAATGGGTGAAAGGAACCCACTAGTGAAATCCCATATACCTGGTGACGAAATTCACAGAGAAATCTTTTGATTTCGGGGATGGAACTGGACGTAACCTTGCTGCGTTCTTGGAGAGGGTTGGTTGAGTCTTTCTCCTCTTTTTCATTCAACTTGGGATGAATTTTGGAGAATGAGTTGACTTGGGTAAAGTCTAATTAAGTTACTAGGCTAAAACTGACCAAAACGATGTAGTTTAGGGGTTAAACGATGTAGATTAGGTGTCCAACACATAGGAAAAAGACCATAATGACCCTTACTTAAAAGTTGTTGAAGCCACCGACGGCCCTTGACCAACGGACCGTGGACTGACCGACGGTCTGTCCTGGCAGGGCGTCGTTTGGCTTCAAAAGCTGGAAGTTTCGGGCCACGATCCACTGACCTAGACCACGTCCTGTGGTCTTACCTACAGTTCGTGGGTTCGGACATGGGTTGTGCCTTAGCTAGATTTTTCTGGGGTTCTTGGGAGGGGGTTATAGGTGGCCAACCATAGAGCCCACCTACGGTCCGTGGTTAGTGCCCATTGATGGCACCTGCAACTTCTAATTTTCTGCAATCTGGTCTTGGTAGCATACAGGGTGTTACACTTCCTGTGGAGATTTGTTAGGTAGTTATTTCTCATCTCAGCGGACCTTTTTACTCCTATTTATGATCTTGTTCTACTTTAGTGACAACATCATTTGAAACTTGTGTTTTCTTTCAAATCCATTATAATACATTAGAGTCTTGAACACGTGAAAAATAGGTTTTGGGTATTTAGTTAAGTTAACTTATTATCCGCATTAGTAACTGAGTATAAAACTTCAATTTTTATTTTATTTCCACATTTTATCGTAATAGTGGTTGGGTTTTAGGCTGACTTTTCTTGTTGGGATAAGACAATTTCCATCACATCCATTTTTAGGTAGTGACAGAATCATTGTTTATGGTTATAAAGTTTTGGTGGCACATACAATACTGCATAAATTTTATAATAAGTCTTCAAAATATGTCAATGGATCACATAAATTTAGTCATCGTGATGAATTTATCGTATGTATCAAGTGCAAAAAAAGAATGCACATTCATTGATGCTTTAAGGAGGAATGCAGAATGTACCATGATGTATTGGCTAATGTGCATCGAAAGTGTGTTGCCATTCATTTTGGCAAGTATGTTATGTTTTCATGCTTAATTTTTTTAATATTATGTTTTACATATGCAAGTTATTTCCAAATTTGTTGCTTAAGTTAAAATGAGTTCTTCTAGCTGATCATTATGGATTTTATAATTTAAATATATTATTAAGATCATTTACTACTAGTAATTGATCCTAATAATAACTTCCATTATAAAAGTCAAATTGATTAATTAAAAGATATTCCATTTACTATGAACAACTAATTGAAAATTGTCACGCCCCGAAGCTATCCGCAGGATGTGGACACGGGACCTAGGATCACGAGTGACCTCAAGCTAACCCTGCTGGCATATCATAAGCATACTAACACAAACTGAAGCAATAAATACTGAGTGGAAGCTAAATCATATGAATAAATCTGAAATAATGGGGAACACCCATATACTAAGTCTCAATAAATGAAAACTGAGAGTTAGAAATACAATTGAAAGTCAAACTCTAATACTAAAGTTGAAACTAACCATGTCTGAAATAAAGACTCTACTGACTAGAAATACTGGGACATGCCCCAACTAGATCTAGAAAAACTAAAACTAAAGCTAAAATGGAAAGATAACATGTGAACTGTCCATAAAGAATGAGGACTCACCACTGATGATGCTGAACTGAAGATCGGGAACCGATCTATGCATGATCTGAATGCTTAGACCTAAACCTACATCACTAGAAGATGTAGCACAGAGTATGCGTCAATACTTCAAAGGTACTGAGCATGCATGATAGAATAAAATTGAACAATAACATAACTGAACAAGCAATAAAGCAATGATTTAATCTAAAGATGATAAGGATATTGAAAGTACTCTATATGACTAAACTGAATGCAATGACAAGGTTTATAACACGCTGAGAGTGAATACTGAACCATGGTCAATGTAATAGAATCTGATTGAACTGTGGGAGCTACTAATAACCGACGTAAAACCATATGAGCTAAATATGGAGTCTGATGTATACGCCCCATCAAGAGGATCTAATATACCCTACTAGAGGTATAAAGACATGCTGCCGTGATAACTAAAATAATGCCCATAGAGGGGACTTACAACCTATGGGGTACGTAGTTCTGGGACTTGTGGGTGACAGACTCTTGTCCACTCGGTATTAAGGTTCTCCCAATTTATTATGTGATTTAACAATTTATAACTGAAATGTTGTAATACTGAATAGCTCAAAATACTAGCATGCAAACTGAGAATGCAACATTAATATACTGATAATGAACATTCGAAAACTGAGGCATGTATAACTAAAATATCTGACCTAGCATATGTAATTCATGAACTAAAAGAACTACATATTTAGGGTTTTGAGTTTATGAAAGAATCTACACCAAAAGATATTGAATTCATGATAATCCGACTTGGATCATTCTAACAACTAAAACCCAACCATTTCTAACATTTAAGAAACCCTAGTTCTAGATAATATTAAGGAAATCATGATTCTGACTGAAATCTAGGGACCTAATGGGTGAAAGGAACCCACTAGTGAAATCCCACATACTTGGTGACAAATTCCACGGAGAAATCTTTGGATTTTGGAACTGAAACTGATAAAGACTTGTTGCGTTCTTGGACTAGAGTTTGGTCGACTATTTCTCCTTCTGTGTTCTAATATTTTCTAAGTTTTTGGTGAATGATTAGATTAGGGTAGATTCTAATTTATTTACTAGGCTAAAACTGACCAAAACTACGTAGTTTAGGGGTCCAACGCATAAGGAAAAGACCAAAAGACCCCTGACTTAACTGTTGTCGGGGTCAACCGACGAACCAAACCCAAGGACCGTGGATTGACTGACGGTCCGTGCTAGTCAACTATCAATCAGTGACTGGGAGGCTGAAGCTGGGGTCCGACCTATGGCACTGGACCACAGACCATTGTTTGACCTACGGTCCATAGGTCTTGCGTGGCCTAACCTTTAGCTGATTTTTTTGAGGCTTCTGGGGGAAGGGTCACATGTGGTGCACCACAGACCGTGTAGTACAACAAAGTGGAGATACAACGACATTTTCTAAATGTCATATTATACTGTTTAAATGTCACAAATTTGTTTACCGGCATTTATTTTACATTTGGATCAAATGTCGTAAATTTTAATGTCGGGGATTTTCCTGACATTTAGGTAATTGTCGGGAAGAATTTGTGACATTTATTTTGTGACAGTTAGGTAAATGTTGAAACAAATTTGCGTCATTTACTTTGCAACATATATGTAAATGTTGATAAGATTATTACGACATTTATTTTTTGACATTTATGTGAATGTCGATAAGAAATATATGACATTTATTTTTGACATTTAGGTGAATGTCAGTATGAGATATATGACATTTATTTTTGACATTTAGGTAAATGTCAGTATGAGATATATGACATTTATTTTTGACATTTAGGTAAATGTTTGTATGAGATATATATGACATTTATTTTCGATAATAAGGTAAATGTTTGTATGAGATATATGACATTTATTTTTGACATTTACGTAAATGTCGTATGAAATATATGACATTTATTTTTGACATTTAAGTAAATGTCGATATGAGATATATGACATTTATTTTTTCGACATTTATGAAATGTCACTTAAACTTTCTTACATTTAGATTAAATGTTGGTAAAACATATTTCAAGACACTTACTTGTGACATAGAATTTTCTGACACTTTAGTTAATGTCAACAAATGCTATTATTGAATGTCATAAAAATTGGTGACATTATTTTATATTTTACTAAATGTCATATTAATATTCTAATGTCGCTACCAAATTTCTTTAAACATCCCAGAAAAATCTATATATAGTTTTTCTCAAGACACATACATACAAACAATCCGTGCATTAGAAACTATCTTCTTCATGATAAGCAAGAAATATTATATAAAGCAAATATTTTCTAATATTATAATCAAATAACAAAGTAGCAATCTAATTAGTATTCTGTAGAAGTAAACAATGTCAAAACAAATTATCTTTTCTATCTCAAGTAAAATTGAGATCTAACTAAATGTAATAATCTCAACATAAAACCAACTAATTAATTCCTAATTCAAATGGAATTAAAATCTCTAGTAAATTTGCAATAAATCTTTATGAAATCATCAATCCAAAAGTCGAGCATGTTGAAGTCGATACTTGATCTCAATTTCCTTAAAAAATCTGCACAAGAAATGCACATAAGAAAATCTATAACTATATAATAATAGAAATTAGATCCCCATTAACTAGAATAATTTGGGATATAAAAAATGACTAATTGAATTTTTCTAAAAACACAAATATTAAAGAATTGATGTAAAAGCAGTAATTATATACATGAAATTTTCCTCCTTTTGAAAGAAAAGAAAGATCTTGTAGTTTTTTTCAAACATACCCACTTCTTTTTATTTGTGCCAACTACGGTAGTTCCAGTCTTCTTGATCATGTTAGCCTGAGAAAAAATATTAAATTGATTATTTTGATACTTCACGAAATACAAAACTTAACATTTCATTGAATACATAAGTGTGCCAGTTTTTATAGAAGGAAATTAAAAAAAAAGGAGGATACATGATTGCTTCAACAAAACAAACATATGGTGCTGGGACAAAGATACAAACATCTTATAATGCAACTAACAGTGTGATAGCATTAATATGAATTCACATTGTGTATGTTGTTTATTGTAAGAATTCATCTTACAATAAGCTAAAAACTCCAGCACACATATTATATAGCACACAATAAACAATATAAGACCTTATCAGATTTGCATATTCAGTTAAATTATTTTCTTTTCTAGAAGGAAATGACCCTAAAGGCCAGCTCCCCCAACCCATGAATTAGTCATCATCCATAAATATATGTTCTTTTCTAGAATATAAATGAGGAAGGGAGAAGGGACAGAAGAAATTAAGATATAATCACTTCATATATATTACTGAAATGTGAAGGAGTAGTCACAAGGTAAAGTAGTAGAGTGAATCACAATCCCCTGCAATGAACTTTAACTCAATGGACCACTTCCAGAAAGAACAAATACAGAAAGAGGAAAAGTAGAAGCACAAAATGCACAAGCATGTGTAATCTCTAGAACTAATCACCTCTTTCAGTCGCATGCAACAGGTTCATAGACCTGCATACATATTCCAGTAAATTATTACCGACATCTGCATTGGTACTACATGAGCTTCAAATATACTTGAACTAATCTTAAAAATATATTAGCACACATCAAACAATATAAGACCTCCAGAACAAGGTCTCAAATCTAATGTAAGAAGATCCAGACTGCACAAACATATCTATCATCCATTCCAGTGAAAACTTGACAACGACATATTCAGTAACAACATTTAGAGAGTTCAGTGTCACATTTTCGTTGTTGCACATTATTAATAAATCAATATTCAGACTGGGTCTATTCAGACTCCAAAAAACAAACCTGGAAACATTTGAACAAAACTACATCCAGAATTATCTAGTAATAAACAAATACGGAGGAATCATGCTATTTGCTTCGACTAATTTCCTGGACAAGGCAACAAGAGAATCTACAAATTAATTGAAACAAGCTCACTATTTTAGAGAAACAGGATAGATGTGAAGCAAGGTAGCAATGTGCAGGAGGTGCAAACTCATAATCAACAAATTAATGCTAAAAATGAGGTAATCCCAGAGCTTGCACCTTATACTATGATACAATCTTTGACAGCTAAATTGAGGCATAATGAGGATTCAAAGATGAACTCAAGGCAGAAAAAAGGAACAAAAATAAGGATTATCAAGTAAGAACTGAACATCAGAATATGCAGTTGAGTGACAGGACAATAATACAACATCACATATAGATTCAAGGCAACATCATTACAAAGAAGAAGAGCCAAATCAGCAGGAAGAACAATGGCAAACTCAAAAAAGAAGAATACGAAAAACAATACAAACAATGAGAAGAGACCTCAGACACCTCAAGAACAAATTATGTTCTAAAATTTTGGTACCCTTATTCCATATTTTTTATCCACAATCTAGATATTTCAGCATGAATTAAAAAAATATTCTCTTTTATAAGGTACATCATGAATTAAGACACTCAGAATAAGAAGTTACATTTTCCCAAAGTAGAGTTGCCAAATAGTTAAGGAATAAGATTTGAGTAGCATGAGAATGCTAGCTTGCTAATCATAAGGAACTGATAAAGCATGTGAAATAAAATAAATTTAGGCAGATGGTGTGGAAAATATATATGGTGTTTCCACAGCGACTCTACACTACCCTCTATTATACCTTCTAAGCAAAAGGATCAGACTTCACTAAGGAGAAGCTTGTGGCACACTTTCTAATCAGGAACCAAGGAAAAACATAATCAATAGGGTTCAAGGGAAACAGTGGATGTTATCTCATGGTTGTACTTTGGACTGCAAGCTCTCAAACAAATAATAGCTCTACATTTCTTACATCTCAAAGAAACATGGAAATTGTCTCAGAGATTGGTTTTGATCAGGAAAAAGACAACCAGAAGTACACATGATCTATAATTTTGAGAAATACCAGTGTAGCTAAGTCAAAGAATCAAAAACAGAGTAGGCAAAGGACAACAAAAGTCAATCAAATAATTGTAATCGGCCCTAAGTAAGGCTCTATGTAAAGCACGGGCATCCATTTGACATCTGCAACTTCGATTTGTAATTGGTTCATAATTTTTGGAAATTCAGACAAGGTATTTTGCATTAGAAATGCTTTAGCAACAACTAATATCTGCTTCTTGAATATAACAATTGAAGTAACCCAGAGGCAAAGTACTTCACCAAATTTGTACTCTTTAAGGATAAAGCCAACTTTGGTAAGCACATTCTCAGTAACTGTTGGTTAGGTCTGCTAACATAGATTAGACTCATATTTAACTATCTAGAGTTAAGCACAGGAATATTAAACAAACTTAACTGAAGTTGCACAAGAAATTCCCGAAAAATTCACAGTCATACAAGTAAAAATATTATTACTCATAACTCTTATATTGATCTTGTTGAACCAGATCTGTTAAACAGTCCAGGTACAGGCAAAAATCATCATGAAGATGAGGCAGCGACTGGGAAAATATAGGCAAACAAGTGAAATTCTTGAAAAAGCCTACATCTATATCCCTTGACCAAGAAGAAAGTGCAATCTTCAATCTCCTATACTTGATTGTGGTCCTATATAAGGAAAAAAGTGGACTTCTCTACCTAGTTTAGACTTTGTACTTCTTTTTATGCTCTATTAGTAGTTTAGTACTCTAAACTATTTGCACTAGTTATTCAATATTTATTCGTGTGGTGATCTGTTGATTCTGTCATTTTGATTTTTTGGTATTTATAAAATTGAGTAAATGACTTGTGTTCTAAAAGTGCTACTCTAATGATTTTGGATATGTTGAGGCTGTATAATATCATAGTTTCTTTTCCATTTTGTGTCGTGCCTACAATTTTAATATAGGATACATTTCTAGTGTCTCCTTGATAAATTAGTATCTTTTACATCTTTGCTTATGAATTCCAATGTCTTGATGTGTTTTTCCTTCCTTTATCCTTACCGTGTTAGTGTTGTGCAGCTGCTTGTATGACGTGGGAGTTGGAAGAGTCAGGAAAGCACTTCATCACTACGATAATAAATGGTTCTGATCTGGTGCCTACATTTTCAACCGATTCTGTGTTACCAACCCCTATATCCCAAAATCCTCCCTCTATGCCTAATGTACTTGCAAGTATGAAGATCACATGTATTGACTCAATGCTCCCATTACCCCTCACCCCTTTAGATAATTGTTTAACTGTTGTGGAAGTTGTTGGAGTGTTGGATGGACGGTTGAAGGAGAACATTACTAGTTTGCAGGAAGGGGTATCCAAAGGGGGTTTCTGCATCATGATGTACATGAGAATTTAAACATTGACCCTAAGAAAGACCCTAGAGATTCTTCTACCACTTCTTATCAAACCACACAAGAGAACCAGCACAATCAGCTCATCCATCAGGGAAAGGTTTCTGGTCAGGGACACAGTAAATAGAATGATCAACGGTGTAATCTTAATACTTCTCATAACACTCAGAAAAGAATCAGAAAAAAGAATGTTCATTAGAGAGAATAGGAACAAAACATACAAGATAGTGGGGGCACAAACCAAGGGCAAACCATCAACAACAAATCTCAGGACAAACTAAGCAAAAAGAAGAGAGATGCGATCAAAAGAAGGCAACAACAAGCAATAGGGACAAAAGAGAATAAGGAGTAAGAGGTACATGTTCAAGTTGGTCAAAATGAACATAGCAATACCAGAAATACGAACTATGAAATGATACAGCTAGGGATGCATTGGAAGTCATTAATTTAAGTATTTAATTATATTTTTAGTTGCTTTATTTATTATTCTAGAATAGGATTTATGTTTCAGAGTTTCATAAGGATTAGGTTAAGTTATAGTTATTAGTTTGGAATAGGATTATAGTCTCCTACTTCCATAAGAATTAGACTTCCTATTGATGTAATAAGACTCCTATTTAAAGGGGCTTTTGATGAATAAATCAGTAAGTCATAACTCAGCAAAAGACAAGAGATCAGAGTTCTCTCTTCCATTGAACTCTAAGGTTTTAGTTTCCCTTTGAAGAGTTAAAGAGATCAGAGATCTCTCTTTTAATGAATTCTAAGGTTTCAGCCTCCCTTTAACGAGTTGACTTATATATTGCCCTCTAAATCGATCCTTCCCAAAAGATTCATAACAAATGTTAGGGATGCATTGGAAGTCATTAATTTAAGTATTTAATTATATTTTTAGTTACTTTATTTATTATTCTAGAATAGGATTTATGTTTCAGAGTTTCATAAGGATTAGGTTAAGTTATATTTATTAGTTTGGAATAGTAACATCAACACTAGATGGACACAAATCGATCTTGCGAGAAAATCAATTTTGTCATCAATAGAATCAACTAGTGTTGGTTCTTTTGCCTAACAGACACACTATTCCTAAATTAAAGCTTAATATCAACACTAGATGAACACAAATCAATATTGCGAGAAAATCAATTTTGTCATCAATAGGATCAACTAGTGTTGGTTCTTATGCTTAACAAATACATTATTCCTAAATTAAAGCTTAATATCAATGGCTGCTGATCTACGGTCATCACCTACGGACTGTCAATGGACCTATGGTTCGTAGATCGTCTCCGTGAAAGCCTTTTTTCTGCATTTAGCTCAGTTATCTCCATACTTCAGCGCCTGAATGTCTTTCCTGTAAAAATACAATAAAACACATAAAAACTAATACGATAAGGCCCTAGACACACAACTTGTAAGTTAAATGTATTAGAAATACCGTAAACTCACGGTATATCAATCAACACTAGATGGACACAAATCGATCTTGCAAGAAAATAAATTTTGTCATCAATAGAATCAACTAGTGTAGGTACTTATGTTAAAAAAATACATTATTCCTAAATTAAAGCTTAGTATCAACACTAGATGGACACAAATTGATCTTGCAAGAAAATCACCAAAATAAACAATCACCAATGAAAGAGGTCCCATTGAATCATTACCACCAAAGTAAACAATCACCAATGTAGGCTGAGCACTTGCATCCTGGAAGAGGAAAAACACCATTTTAAGAAGTCAAAATTAGTATATAAGAGATGTCTTCCAATACTAGATGTCTAGATGAGATATCTTTATAAAAAGAAAAAGTAGGTTTCTACAGGATATTCTCAATTCTTAAAAGCTCTCCACAATAAAAATCCAAGAAGATATTGATAATGGTCTGATAGTCAGATGATATGAACCAAAAAGCATAGCTAAGTTCTAACGCAAATAACATTATTTCTTGGGAAAAATGATTGTTCATACAACTGTATTAAGCAGTCTTTTAACTAATAATAAAAGAAGAAATAAGGCAGAGGGAGCATCTAATCTAACAAACTATACTTTAACATTCACATGCCTTGAACATTCAGAGATATTAGGGATCAAGATGTAATACCTTTGGAAACACTTGATCAAGGACATGTATAGCACGCCTTGAGTTCCAACCATAGTAACCACGCAATAATATGTCTACCTACAGTAGAGTAGAAGGTATTACTCTGTAATCTCTACTAAATCAAGACTCACTGCGTAAGTTAATGAAACTATGTATGATAGCTTAAGTCAGGATTCGTTAGTGCATGAGGGATGAGACAAATTTGTATAAGAAGTACTTTATAGTAAATGTTGAACCTGAAAACTTCAACATAAGTACTTTTAAGATCACAACAAGAGAGTGCTTCAAATTTCCTCAAATAACATGGAGCCAATACCAAAACAAGGCATACAAAACAGATTTCAGCCATAAAATTCATCATCAAATGAAACTCTTATCCATTATATCTCAATTAATTTACTCCATCAAGAAAATCACTTTGAATGGACAATGCGGGAAAGGTTAACATTGCAACACCAAGAAAAAACAGATATGTGTAACTTAACATTCAAGACCCTATGATAACTATAAGGAAAAAAACAATGTAGCAGGGATACCTACTAGTCCAAACTAGTAAAGAGAAAATGAGGATACTTGATCTCACACTAGTCTTCCTCTCCAAGAAGATATTTCATTATAAACACATGACACCTCACCTCACCACCCTCCGCGCTGCTGCTGCAACCTGCTGCTGCGCGCGATCTCCTATTTTGCCTGTCAGGGATGGGTGGGGGTGGGGGTGGATGCTGGGGGGGGGGGGGGTCGGGATGGGTTGGGGTGGGCACAGCGCGAGAGAGGAGTGAGAGGTTTAGAAGTGAAAGAGATGACTTAGGGTTTTGAGATTATCATTTTTTTTAAAGAAGTGTTAATTTACCGACCACGGGATATCGGTATCTTTTATATCTTGGCTAGCTCACACACACCTCAACTAGTCTATCCAGCCCAAAAGTATAGCTACTCAACAGCAAGTCGGGTGCTTTTTTTAATGAAATAAGTGAGATTTCATTAAGGCATCCAGTCGATGCAAAGATACAAAAGATGGGGGATCTATCAGCTCAAGAAGAACAAAAAGCTTATAGAGAGAAGGAGCTGAAAAAATCCAGGTAGTGATCTAAGCCTTAATTAACAAAAGAGTGGAATGGAGTAACATAAAAGATAAAACAACTTGGACAGTAAAGATGGACACACTAGGAAGGGTTGTTTGTGAATCACATGGTAAGGATCATAGGACTAGGATAACATGGAAATCCGATGTGTCAAAATGGTCCAACACTGGACATTTTCACAAGATAAAACACCAATAAAAGATGATATTTATGCCATAAAAAATGCGAGGCAAAAGAAAGAACGTGAAGCTAAATTTGAACTATCATCTTCATATGCCGAGGACAAGTATCTATTATCAGAAGTTCATCTATGAAGAGAATAACTTTGAAATTCATAATTGAACAGTCAGGTTATATTACTCTGACAGAAAACATACCAAGGATGCAAATCGTTATACAACCAAAAACCAATGCAAGAGAACAAATCAACCTTTTTCCCATCCTAATCATCTGTCCTTTATCTTTGCCTTACTCCTAAAGAAATGCAGCTAAAAGATGAATGCACTTGAAAAGCAATATGTAGTTATGTACAGTTCCATAATAACAAGTAATATAGAATAATTAACAAATGCAAGCCAACAACAGTAGGGAATTGATGACAATGGATTTTAGCAAGATTTAAAATCACACATTTCACTTAAGAGCACCAAGATAGAGCTAATAATAGTTTCCTTACTTGTCTCTTCTTTCAAGAATCTCACATAAAAGTTTCATTATTTTTTTGTTTTAAATGTAACTACATTGCTTTGTAAATTATTGGTGTCTATAGATTTTAAATATACTTCCTCTATAAGCAAGTCACTAAAAGGAGAAGTCAACAATGCTGCTCTCAAATTCAAGAAAAAAGAAGATACTTAAAATGAGTAACTTACCTGCAACGTGTTCGTCTTGCAACTACTTGTAATACCATAACAAATAATTGTGTCTACATAATCACCAGATCTTTTGTCAATGATAGTAAATTAGAAATTTCAACCAACACACTCAAATGGAAATACTTCACCCTAAGAACATTGCCCCATGGAGTTGAGTCAGTAGCCTAGTTCTATAAGTACATAAGGAAGATGTCTCAGCTATTACCAATGATGCATATGTCTTCTCGCCATCACAAATATACAAACAAAAGAATCCAACAAAAGTTTTTTTCAACTACTCTAGAAAGAAAAATCTGATGAAATTCCTTAATTGTGACTCATTTTGTTTAATATTTCAGCCATCAAAGTCAACACAGATTGTGAGCTTCAGAAATATCAAAAACAGCAGAGTGGGAGAAGTTCTATAGTAACCTAAAAAAGGAAGTAATCACAAATTGGTTAACATGCTCTTTAACTCTACTAACCTATTGTCTAATAGCTTGTATCAAATAAAGACGAGAACATGGCTTGAAGTTTGCAATTAAATTCATTGATATCCACATGTCTATACATAAATGAATATGCAACACTGATTAACAAGCATACTGGCAGTAGAGAAATACTTAAATTTGGAAAATAGTGTTTGTAAACATCTTACATAAGCCACATGACAAATTAGAATAGTAGGCCTCTTCATATGATCAGACAACAATTTGTATGCATGCTTTTCTAAGGTACAAAAATATAACTCAATAATAATACACTTTATGTCAGGTAGCACATAATGATCCCCTCTCCCTTTGGAGGATCCCAAGAGTTTGTTCTACGGAAAACATGGAGTCGAATAGATTGTGTATAGCAAATGGGTATTAGGAGGACATATCTGGATTGGAGCCTTTTAACAGTAATAAAATAAGTACCATTTTACATCGATCTTTTCGATTGGTCTATTGATATGTTGTCGTTATTGACCGGAGTTGGCTTAAGGTTCTCGTCGGCATTTCACTTCATTAAGGCTCGCTGGCCACAGCTCCCTAGTCGGGAGGTGAAACAATAATAGCGACAAGTTGTTGTTGTCCACTTCGTCGGAGGAGAAGAAAGGGTTTTGCCGGAACGGGGAAGGGAAACAGTGGGGTCGCATTGTGCTGGTCCCATTCTCTGGTGGAGATGGCATGAAGAGAGAGTGGGGCCAGTCTCCACCGGTCAAGGGTGGAGCGACAGTGAAGGGAGAAGAGAAAGGAGAGGTGGTGTTGGTGGTGATCGCTGACTTGCCAGTCAGAGCAGCGGCGACGGAGAGATAGAGCGGAGGACGATGTAGTCACTGGTTGTGGTCGTTGTCTCACCGGTTCTCGCTGGTCGCTGGGGTGTCGCTTTTGGATGTAGTCACTTTTAGAAAAGAAGAGGGCTTGATCTGGTCCTTTCGATCAAAATGGAAGGACGAGATTGTAATGTTGTATTGGATGAACTTAAATAGACGGTTTGTATTAAAAAGTGAGTTAGTATCTGAAATTGGCCAATTGGCCAAATGTGACTAAAATTAACATGAATAAGATAATAAATTGGCTAGAATTGACATGGCCATTGAACGAGGCTATTATTTAAATAATTTGAATAAAGGTCAAACATATTGCTATTTAATATATATATATATATATATATATATATATATATATATATATATATATATATTGAAAAATATAAATGGAATAATAATATATTTTTGTATATAAAATAAATACATTTAAATATAATCACATTAAATAGATACTTAAAGCTTGAAAACTATATAAAAAAAAGATTTCAAATTTAGCAATCGGTAAAATAATAATATTATAATTATAATAATAATAATAATAATTATTATTATTATCATTATCATTATTATTTCATAAATTATGAATACTAAAGTATACAATTGATTAGATAAAAGTTAAATACAATTTTAAGCAAGTTCTAAAAATGTAAATTTAATCTAATAGCAATTCGAAATGGGTTATAGTTCCGTCAAAATTGGGTATCAATAACGGAGAATCGACACAACACTTTAAAATAAAACTAGCTTTTAAATTTTCAATTCTCTTTTTATATTGTTTTTCTCTGTCTCTTTTGATGTAAATTCTTTATTCTTTGAGAGTTAAAAAAGACCTACTCTTTATAAGGGTTCTAGAACCTTTTTCCAAATCAGTGAATTGATAGACTATTTATAAGGGAATTGGAGCGTTTTGGGGAAAATTCGAGTAGGATATTTTTAAATCCTTTCAGAGGACAAATTGTAGGTAAGGATAGGGATAAAGTAATGATGAAAAGATGAAAGAAAAGAGGGATAAGGTTATCTGATTGATGTTAGGCTCATTCTGTCTCTACTCCTATTGGTGATTCTGTTGTGGCTATGGGGGTCTATAGAAAGTGTCCCATTTCATTGTCCCATAGAGTTACTCTTGTTGACTTCGTAGAGCTATATTTGTTAGATTTTAATTTTATCTTGGGTATGGATTGGTTGAAAACATGTATGCTTTTATTGATTGTAGAACTCGTGTAGTCAAGTTTCAGTTCTAGAATGAGCCTATCCTAGAGTGGAAAGGGGGAAATTCTATGCCTAATGGTCAGGTTGTCTCTTATCTTAAATCTGGAAAGAAGATTTCTAAGGGTTCCATTTACCATTTAGTTAGGGTGAGGGATGTAGATTTTGAAACACCTTCTCTCGAGTCGGTCCCCATTATAACAGAGTTTCCAGAAATGTTCCCACATGATTTACTCGGTATTCCTCCTGAGTCTGAAATAGACTTTGATATTGACCTTCTCCTAGATACGCAACCTATTTCTATTCCTCCTTATCATATGGTTCCGACTGAACTTAAGGAGCTGAATGAACAATTGAAAGATTTGTTGGATAAAGGTTTCACCCAACCGAGTATCTCTCTATGAGGTGCTCCAGCTTTATTTGTTAGAAAGAAAGATGATTCTCTTCTTATGTTTATAGATTATCGTCAGTTGAACAAGGTGTCCATTAAGAATAAGTATCCTTTCCCAAGGATAGATGAATAATTTGGCCAACTTCAAGGGGAAAGCTATTTCTCCAAAATTAATCTTCAATCAGGTTATCACCAATTGAGGGTGAAAGAAGGTGACATTCATATTGCATTTCTAACTCGGTATGTTCATTGTGAGTTTTTGGTGATGTAGATTGAGTTGACTAATGTTTTGGCGGTGTTTATGGATTTAATGAATAGGGTGTTTAGACAATACCTTGACATGTTTGTGATTGTGTTCATTGATGATATTTTGATCTACTCATGGAGTGAGGATGAACATATTGATCATTTGAGGACCGTGTTGCAAATTCTTAAGGACTAACAACTTTTTGCAAAGTTTAGCGAATGTGAATTTTGGTTATGGTTCGTAGCTTTCCTTGGGCATATTATTTCGAGTAAGGGTATTGAGATAGATCCCAAGAAGATGGATACGGTCATGAGTTGGGCTAGACCTCTAACTCCTTTGGATATTACAAGGTTCTTGGGTTTAGCCATGTACTATAGAAGGTTTGTAGAGGGATTTTCTACAATTGTATCTCCTTTGATGGCTTTGACTCTAAAGAAAGCTAAGTTCATATGGTCCGAAGTGTGTGAGAAGAATTTCCAAGAGTTGAAAGATAGACTTACTTCCGCTCCGGCGTTGACCTTACTGGAAGGGACGGACGGTTTTGTGGTTTATTGTGATGCCTCGAGAGTTGGGCTAGGGTGTGTACTTATGAAAAATGGGAAAGTTATTGCCTATGCCTCAAGGAAATTTAAAATCCATGAGAAGAATTATCCTACTCATGACCTTTAGTTAGCGGTGGTCGTTTTTTCCTTAAAGATTTGGAGGCACTATTTGTATGGAGTACATGTAGATGTGTTTACCCACCACAAGAGTTTGAAATATGTGTTAAATTAGAGAGATCTAATTCTTCACCAAAGAAGGTGGATTGAGTTATTGAAGGATTACAACATGATTGTTCTTTATCACCTCGGTAAAGATAACGTGGTAGCGGATGCTCTTAGATGGTTATCTAGGGTAGTGTTGCTTATATTGAGGAAGTAAAGAAAGAGTTGGTTCGAGATGTTCATATATTGGCTAGATTAGCTGTTCAACTAGTGGACTACACCAAGGGTGGTGTTATGGTTCACAATGGTTCCGAATCGTCTTATGTGGCAGATGTGAAAGCCAAGCAAGGTCTTGATCCAATTTTGGTAGAATTGAAAGAGGCGGTGCTTAGGAAATTCGTTGAGGCTTTCTCCCAAGGGAGAGATAGGGTACTTAGATACCAATGTCGTTTATGTGATCCAAATGTGCATGATTTGAGGAAAAGATATTAATAGAAGCCCATAGTTCGAGGTATTCCATTCACCAGGGAGCAACTAAGATGTGTCGTGATTTACGGGAGGTCTATTAGTAGAATGGTATGAAGAAGGATATTGTGGATAAGTGTCCAAATTTCCTTCAAGTAAAAGTTGATCATTAGAAATCGGGAGGCTTGTCCCAAGATATTATCATTCCTATTTGGAAGTGGGAAAACTTCAGCATGGACTTTATTGTTGGTTTGCCTTGCACCCGGCGACAACATGATTCGATTTGGGTAATAGTAGATCGGATGACAAAATTGGCTCATTTCCTTCCCGTCAAGGTTTCCTATTCGGCGGAGGACTATGCCCAGATGTACTTGAGAGAAATGGTAAAGTTGCATGGAGTGCCCATGTCCATTATTTCTGGTCGTGGTACCTAATTCACTTCTCAGTTTTGGAAGTCATTCCAAAAAGGTCTTGGTATTAAGGTTAAGCTTTGCACGGCCTTTGATCCCCAAACTGATGGGAAAGCAGAGTGTATTATCCAAACTCTGGAAGATATGTTAAGGGATGATGTGATTGATTTTACAGGCAATTGGGATGACCATTTTCCAATGATTGAGTTTTCTTACAATAACAGTTATCACTCGAGTATCGATATGGCTCCATTTGAGGCGTTATATGGTAGGAGGTGTAGATCTTCTATAGGATCGTTTGAGGAGGGTGAAGTTACCGTAATAGGTCCTGAATTGGTGCAAGAGGCCATAGAGAAAGTTTGGCTTATAAGGGAAAAGTTAAAAAGGGCTCAAAGTTGGCAAAAGTCATATGCCGATGTGAGAAGAAGGGATCTAGAGTTTGAATTTAACGATTGGGTTTACTTGAAGATCTCACCCATGAAGGGTGTAATGAGGTTTGGTAAGAAGGGGGAGCTTAGTTGTCATGACCCGAGAACACGCCCTAATCGTAACACGGCGTACTCGACCCCGAAGGGGTCTTATACAAGCCTCATAGCATTCATTCATCGCATAGGTAATAGCAATAGTACGGAATTCAATTTTTTTATTCAAAAACCATACAATCTATCATTTCGAAAGCATTTAAAAGAAAGCGAAAGTCTAACGTCTCACATGGCCATCTTAGACAAACTTATAACAAGATAGGGTCACGGCCCTTTCCAATCAAAGACTACTAAATGTCTATTACATGAACAACAGGAAACATAAAGGTTCTTGTCCTCGACATATGAGGATATACCCAAAATGAGGTCGTGAGAGAACTCTAATCCCAAGCTTCACTAGAGAATGCTATCACTTGCCGGAACCTACACTTGTAGTAAACATAAGAGAATATGGGTTAGCACACAAAAATGTACTAAGTATGATGACCATGCAAAAACATGTTTAAAAAGGACATTTTGTTGGAAGTCATGCTTGTATTCCATTTTAGTAAAACTTCATGAATATTGATACAAGAGGCATAATATAAGTCACAACCAACATACAAGTCACATATTCACATATGAACACAATCACTTATAAACCTTTACCTTTATCTTGAGCCTCCACCTCAAGCAACCCTCAAGCTACACCTTGTGCAATGTATGGGTAGTATCCCATACGACCACCCACACTAAGGCACCACCTTAAGGTCACCAAAAGTGAACTTACCATTTATCCTTTCCACCTTTACACAATAAAGCATATAAGAGACATAAACACTACATAAGTCACATTATCACATTAAGACTAACATCCAAGACAACTCTAAGTCATACCTGTGCAATGTACAAGTACTATCCCATACTACTACTCACACTAAGTATTCCTTTCAAGTCATCATAGACAAGGCACATTCATTTACAATAATCAAGACAAGGAAGTAGCTCATAATCCAAGTATAGCATGCATCATTTACATTAGACATTTAAATCAACATTTTTCATTAACTTCATTTAGAGAACCTTCACACAATAGTCATTAAGACTTGGATAACTCAGTATAACCCTCTTGAAGCCTACTCGTGCCATGTATGGATAGCATCCCATACTACTACCCTTCATAGAACTCCTCAAGAAACTATAATGCACATCTCACATGATGGGAATAAGTGTTTAACCGACATAGACCATGGGAGCTAGATCATGGAATCCGGTGTCTACCCCACACCGTAAAGAGGTGGTCAACTTGCCTAAGGAAGATTGGTACTTAGCTTAAGTGGATCCACTAGATATCCTATGTGGGCACATAGTTAAGGGACAAGGAGGTTGCTACAAGATACTCCGCCTCAATTCTCGGATGAGTATCCACCCCAAGATATTGCTACTAGATACCCCACCTCAACTCATGGATGAGTAACCATCTAATTCAATATCCTCTCGATGCTTAGCCTACATTCCCATAGAGTAGTTAACATTCATTTTATTCAAGGGGTAAGATATTGCTACTAGACACTCCACATCAACTCCCGGATGAGCATCCATCTTAAGGGATTGCTACTAGGTACCCCACCTCAACTCCCGGATGAGCACCCCCCATCCCATCCCCACATTCATTGGAAAGCTCATAGATTCAAAGATGAGAAAAGCCTTTCACTAAGAATCCCATTATCATTCATTAGTGTATGGTGAGAATATCCTTTCAATCAACACATGCATGTCCCAAAAATGCAACCAAAGTCAACCAAAATTCACACTTAGAAAATTTAGCATACAACCTTTGTTTCCCAAGAACACCCAAAACAATACGAAGATGGTAGACATGCTCTTTCTCACTTTTCGAATACACCAAAATATTATCAATAAAGACTATGACGAAAGAATCAAGAAATGGCTTGAACACACCATTGATTAAACTCATAAAAGCAGCGAGCGCATTGGTCAAACCAAAAGATATAACCAAAAACTCATAGTGCTCATAGCGAGTCCTAAATGCCATCTTGGGCACATCCTCAAGCCTAATTTTCAACTGATGGTAGCTAGACCTTAGATCAATCCTAGAGAAAACTGATGCACCTTGCAATTGGTCAAAGAGATCATCTATTCGAGGAAGAGAATACTTGTTTTGAATAGTGGCCCTATTCAATTGCTGGGGATCTATACACATTCTCATACTACCATATTTTTTCTTAACAAACAAAACTGGAGCACCCCATGGGGAAGCACTAGGACGAATAAATCCCTTATCAAGAAGCTCTTTGATATGACCCTTAAGCTCTCTTAACTCTGTCGGAGCCATACAATAGGGAGGGATAGAAATGGGACGAGCACTAGGTTCTAAATCAATACATAAGTTTATATCTCTATCCGGAGGCATACCAGGCAAGTCATCAGGAAACACTTCTCTAAATTCTGACACCATAGGAATAGACTCAATGGATGGAGCCTTAATCTCAACATCCTTAATATGAGCCAAATAAGCCAAACAACCCTGCCCTATAAATTTCATGTCCCGAATGGGGGAAATGATATTAGCTTGCTTAGGCTTGTACACCCCTTCCCACTCTAATTTTTCCCTTTGCGGAATTTCTAGAGTTACAAACTTAGTATTACAGTTAAGCACAACAGAATAGGGGGACAACCAAGTCATGCCTAAGATTATATCAAAATCAGTCATATTCAAAATCACCAAATTAGCCTAAATCTGAAAACCCATAAACAAAATAGGACAAGCACGATAGACATAGGTGACTATGACTGACTCTCCAACTGGGGTAGAAACATGGATAGGAACATCAAGTATATCACAAATCATATCAAACTTTGAGGCAAACCTCACGTATACATAAGAATAAGTAGAACCCAGATCAAATAACACATTAGTCATCCGGTCGCAGATAAGAATAGTACATGTGATCACTGCGTCAGATGCCTCTGCCTCATTCTTGCCCAAAAATGCAAAACAATGAGCCCTATCTCCTTGACGAGCCACTTCCCTGCCTAGTTGCACGTTACCCCGACCTACATTACCATTTCCTCTACCTCCACGGTCTCATTGATTATGTTCTTGCCCATCTTGTGGACTCCCTCGACCATTGTTACCATTGCCCGTGGGTACTGCTGCTGCGCGAAATCTAACACACGTGGGTGGGGACAATCTCTCCTCATATGCCCAGGCTCACCACATTTGTAACATGTACAATCAAAAGATGGCATGTTGCCCGCTGAAGGTTCGACTCCCTGGCTATCCTGAATCAAATTATGAGATGGAGTTCTCGAGTAATTACCTATAGAGCCGGGTATAGCAGACTGAATTAGCTTGGCTGTAAGCGTTGGCCTTTCTGAACCTTGAAAGTTGCCTGAATTCTTGACCATTTTTTGCTAAAGCCTTAGCCTGACCGTCTCACCTCACCCCCTCTACTTTTTTCACATAGTTTGTTACCTCATTAAAGCTTCTTCCTGCAGAGGTCATATGAACAGATAATACCTGCAACTCAGAATTTAGTCCCCTAATAAATAAACGGATCATCTCTTCTCAGTATTCACCAATTGAGTAGCATATTTGGACAAGGCATGAAACTTGGCCTCATAAGTAGCCACAGACATACCACCTTGCTCCAAAGCAATGAAGTTATCCTTCTTGAGATCTCTCAAAGTTCTAGGCACATACTTCTCTAGAAACAGAGCACGAAATTGGGTCCAAGTAAGTGGAGGTAAAGTTGAAGATCTACATTCTATATAAGCTATCCACTATTGCTTAGCCTTACCTTGAAGTTGAAAGGTTACAAACTCAACCCCATGTTGATGGACAATTCCCAACTTATGAAGCTTCTCATAGCAATCTAAGATAAACTCACTAGCATCCTCATTCTCAAATCCAAGAAACACAAGAGGGTTTAGCTTCAAAAACTTAGTCAACATTTCATGCTTATTACCAGTCATAACAAAACCCAACAAAGGACGGAAGAAAGAATCATTACCTCCCGTTCCACCTGTCTTAGGCACAGTGCTAGCAATAGGGGTATTAGCGGGAGCTTGATTTGCTTGAACAGAAGGAAGAACTCCAAGACCAACCAACCCTTTCAAGAATGACATGATCTGTCGAGCTAACACTAGGTCTATGGGAGGAACATCGGTAGTCTTAGCCTGCACCTCTTTCTCTTGTCCAACCTCCTCAACATTCTCAACCTCAATATCTTCTTCTATCTCCTTATGATGGACGGGAGGGGCCTCATTTCGGGGAGTATCTCCGGTCGGTACCCCATCTCTAGCAGGCGCCACTCTTCCTCGGCCTCTACTCCTAGCTCTTCCTCTACCCCTTCCTTGACTGCAACCTCTCACTGTAAATTCCTCAGCTGGAGCATTGACGATAGCTATGGGCCTGACACCGTTGAATATAGTATTAGCCATCTGCGAATATAAGAGTGAAGGAGGTTAGATACCAATTTCAATCGCCAGATACAAATTGGAATCAAGTCATAGAACAAAAGGAGACAAGAGAAAATAAAGAGATTTCCTAAAGTCATATAGCCTCTCGAAGAAAAGTAAAGGCATCCCCGTACCATTCTGCAAGACTCTACTAGACTTATTTTGGTACATCGAGATCAATAAACCTAGGCTTTGATACCAACTTTGTCATGATCCAGACCATTGTGATTAGCACCCACGCTAACCCTCAAGTGGGAGAACCACTACTACAACTCAAGCCAAGCAACTAAACCAAAAACTAAAGCATTTAAGGATACGAAACAAGTTAAATACTAAAGAAAGAAATAGTGAGTTCCCATAAACTCCAAACAAAAGTCTATCAACTAAACAAATGCGAAAGATATGCCTAGAACCGAAAAGTCAATGTACCAAAACATCTAACAATGAACCATAAGTCTAAACAAGGAGGGATGCAACCCCAAACTAATCAAGTAATACTAACTATAACAAGTCTATGTCCGTAATGATAGACATAGATGAAAGAGAACTCATGGCAGGCCTGAAGAATTGGCTCACTCTTGAATTCTAACAATCATTGATCTTCTAAGCAAGGTATGTTAGTAGCCTCTTGAAGATGCCTTGTACTCAACAAAGAAAGAGCAAGTGCAGCATCAGTACACAACCACAGTGTACTGTAGGATCACGCGGCTATCCCAATAAGTTCAACATGTATAAGCCAATACAACAATATTATCACATCCATATATCTAACATATACAATATCATCAACATATACGAACAATGAACAAATTCACATTTCTTAAGATACCTAATTATGAAAAGTCATTGGTCCTCTCATGGAACCCAAATCCAAACAGTTAGCATACCAAAACGTGGTACCCGATCCAATGTTTATGCCAGAACGTGGTAACTAATCCCATAATTATGCTGAAACGTGGCAACTGATCCAAGTTAGTTATGCCGGAACATAGCAACCGATCTATTCAACACACCACAATCACAATCACAAGTATATCCTCAAGATCATACATTTAAGTCATGATTTAATGGAAATCACCATTCATCTATCTCATTTACAAAAAGTGTGATCAATAATGCAACATTCATGTACATACATGTATCATAATGAAGAAAGAATAAACATACATTACGCAATCATAGAATCACTACCATCACCTACCTCGAAACAAGCTTGAAACCGTAAGAAACTTGATCCTTCCCTTTCCAAATTTGTTTCGCTTGTTCTTGGTCTACAAATAATCATAATAACACAGGAATCAATAAACAGTCAGTAATTACCCAAATCGCTAACAATTCTATGAACTCTAGATTATACCCACGATCCCAAGCACCCAAAATAAGGTTGTTTCAACCATATAATCTAGATCAAAACCCTCCCCCATCGATAATTACCCATTCTATTACGTTCTACGGATCAAAAAATGGATTTGAGGAGTTAAAATCTTACCTTTAGCCCTAGGAATGGTGAAAATTATCAAGAGTAGCTTGGGGTTCGTTCCTTATGTTTTGGGGTTTATTTACAACCTTAAGTTGCGTCAAACCCGCTACAGCGGCCCTCACCCAGCTATAGCGGCCCTGCCCTAGCGGCAGAAATCCCACCCCAGCGGCTTGCATGGAACCAGTGAGCTATTTTAATAATTCAAGACCCCTATTTCACAACACACCTTTAACCAACTATGCTTAGAAAATAACTGTTCACGCTAAGATCGATTTCGGGAGTTCTACTCATCTGAATTCAATTTTGTAAAATCGTACGGATTCCATAATGACTTATCTCACTACTCATGTAATCAAAATCATAAATAATTCAGCCGATTGTTACCATATTTACCTATGCCTTAATGACTCTGATTTCATCCAAATTTGGACTAGGTTGGGAAATTTCAAGTTACTATGAAAAAGTGTTTAGACCCAAAAAATTTCCCCGTTATCTTTTCTATAACGACGGAACCCATTCTTACAATTCCCTACTGATGACAAAAGCTTCAACAGTATGAAATCCAACCGCTGGTATCATTGGGATTTTGGGAATAATAAAAATTTGGACTGAAAAGAAGAGTTCACATAAAATTTGTTCATGCGGCTAACATAAAGAAAGCAGCTCCATTACATAGACAAACTTCAACGCCTTTATGATCACTCGTTCCTTTATGAATAGTACCATCCGCAAAAGTTTTTGGTTCAAGATCATCCTTCCTAAAATTTATTGTAATTAAACTGCAACATTTCTCTTTCCATTCCTGTCCTATTGTGTGTAAGCACAATGAATCATGATGGACAAGTGTGAGTTCTTCCACATGCATCTTTTTATCATTCCTTTCAGCGGTAATTGCTTTTGTTACTTGAAGTTGTGAACAATATGGAACTTAATGTTTCCAAGCAAGGATATACTGAAGGAAAATAACTAACTACTACTCAACACAATTGTTGTTAAGTTAGTAAAACAATGATAGAATCGCAAAATGCGATAGAAGAAAATAAAAAGAAAAGCCAGCATGGGTAATACAAGTATGTACATTTTTAAAATTCTCATGTCACTATATGAAGCTCAAAAGAACCGCACATTATTGACGTATATATCTTTCATGATAACAAAGATAAAGGAAAATGACTTGAGATATTTTGGACTTCCACTATATGACGCTCAAAAGAACAAAACATTATTGACATATATATCTTTCATGTTAACAACGATAAAGGAGAATGACTGTAGATTTTTTAGACTTACTTCTTCTTGTCCCATCTTAGAGAGAGTTATAAAACATTGACTACTTCACTTTTAAGAGAAAGATTTCAACAAAAGAATGGTTTAAGTAACATCGTTTCAGTTTGTTACAAACTTATCCGAGCAATTAGTATTAAGATGACCTTCACCCCAAATGTAGTCTAGTGGCTATGATGCTTATCGTGACCAACGATACTAACCTACAGTATGAGTGTCTACGATCGTCGATAGTATAGTAACCTAACTAAAGGTTGGGGTTGTATCCCAAGGGAGTGGTTTTGAGAATTGATAGAAAAATACAATTTAGCTCTAACTAGTCATAGCTAAAGACATTAATGATTAAAAACATAGTAAATTAAAGGGGGTGACACAAAAGTGTCAAATATCGATTGGGGTTTTGTCACAAGTAGTAAAAACAACAAAAATCAACAAGAAAATCAAGTATGAGGAAATGTTCTTGGGGTGTGACCGCAATACAAGTTGAGATAAATCATTGGGTACATGCTTTCAATAGAAAATTTGCAAGTTAATAGTGACTAGGCTAAGCTTTAGATGAAAATAAGTTCCCTCTCAGGCAACTTACCCCATTTCAAATGGGTTCCTCTCGGATACCCATTTGCCGCATGAAAACCAACCTACGCCTTACCCCACTCACTCTCTCGAGCTGAGTGTTAGGATATGGGACTAGGGCTCACCCTCTCGGGCTGAACCTCATGTCGACCCACTTCTTAGGCCATCAGTCTAGTGGTCTTGGTTTCGCGACCTCCCTCTCGAGCAAGCCGAAAACACATGGATGGTTTTGTATTTGCAACTACAAGCCCATTAAATTAAACCACAACCACTAGGTGAAATTACCATTAAAATACATCTACCTTATCAACAAGTAAGACCCAACAACAATATCAACACATATTTGCTAAATCACACCCCAAGAAAGGGGGATTTTAGCCATATATCAAGAAATCATATAATACACCTAAAATGATACTAAAATCAAATGGGTATAAGAAATTAAACCTTGATTTCAACAAAGGAAGAAGAATGGAGAAGACCCACTTCCAACTTGGGGAAGATGAAATCCTTCTCTCTTCAAGTCTCCCACAAAACCCTCTCCAAACTTGAGAGAAAATATCTAAAAATGCACTATTCTATTTTGAAAATAATAATAACCGTTTGAATCTTCTAAAATTAATAAAGAGTTTATTATTTATAGCCATCAGAAATTAGTGTAGGTAGATTGTTCAGTGAGGTTAGTTGAGTCCGCCTAATGACTCGATGACTCGCCTTTCTTTTGTCTAATCGCCGTTGAGTTCTTGCCTACAACATCTTCACGTTCTAGACCATTGGGCGGTATAGTACTGCTTCGCGGAACTATTCGGTGAAGCGTCGACTGCTCCTTTCATCGCCTTTTCGATCCTCTTCCTTCAGGGCTTCACATATTGGAATAGAAGGCAAAGTCTGACCTTTCGGCGAATTGCCAAAGGGTCTTGGCGATGCTCATGCTTCAGCTTCTTCGTTCTATTCAGCCTTCTTGTTCCTTTTTTAGCCTAAGTATCCATGCTTCCACTAAAACTTCAAATACCTGGAACTTAAGAGTTTTCATCAGATATTGAGACAAAATAAGTATTCGTGGACACTATTTCTATCAAAATAAAGCCTTTACATGAGTCCAATTTGTGGACTCATCATCACCTCGAACTTAAACTTTTTCTTGTCCTCAAGCAAACTTGAGTTCAGCTGTTCAAAAAGAGTGTCTCAAGCAGTGCTACACAAGACTCAATCATGAGTGCACACAACAAGACTCAATTAACTTATGCAAGGATCAATTGTGTACTCAAAGATTCAAGTTGTGACACACCATTACCAAAGATTCTCATTCTCGCAATACTTGCTACTTGTTCAAGTTCAAGCTTAACAAAAAAGTATCTAAATGTCGTCACATGAAGAATGATTCCATATTCACACATAGAGGTTAATCAATTCAAGATCAGGAATCAGATGCAACACTCACACTAAAAAAAAAGGAACACAATACATGCTTTCACCCATAGGTTTGCCCTTATTTTCCAATCGACTTTAGATTCAGCTTACTCAAAATAAAAAATGGGGCTGAGTGCAAAGGTATGGTCATTTAGGCTCAATGACTTTTTACTTGTGAGTTGCGGCATTCTCAAGGCATTCCTTTCTTTTCCTTTAACAATTCTTTTTCTATTGCTTCTAAGTCGCCTTTTTATTCTCCTCCAGGGATTGTTTGAAACTCGATTTCCTTCGTACTTTATTCCACATTTCATTTTTTTTGTTTTTTTTTAACTAAAGGGGAACCATTTTTATGTAATACCATGGGTTAAGAGGGACTTTTCTTGCACTTCTTAACTTCTCCTTTTCCCTGTCACCACACCCCCAACGTAGGCTTTTGGGCCTAAGTTGGCTATTCGCTAAACGACAACTCAAGAGGATTGTAGGTAGTGGTTCAAGTAAGGTCTAGGGTTCATCAAGTTCTTCCAAAGAGAGGTAAGGCTCAAAGGGTGTTCAAAAGAGTTTTACACGCTCACGGGTAGGCCACAAAAGAGGTATATGTCAAATTTGGCTCACACTCTTTAAAGTTGCCTAAGATCATCTTAAGAGGACACATTTCTAAATCAATCAGACTAATAGGGAAAATTCTAGGTTTATTCATGCAAGTTTCAAAGCAAGCTAATCATATAAGGCATCGACACTTAAGTCAAACAAGACTACACACTTTCGCTAGTGTGCAATGGTTATTACAAGAGAATCAATTCGATAAATGGCTAATCACAACGAGATGCAACGAGTTCACATATTGTCTATGCAACTTCATTTGGCCTCATCGTAGCCGTATATTCATGTTCGTTTGAGTGAGAGCACTATTTAAGTCCTCGATATTGATCAAAACCGAAACTCAATTTTTTACAAAAGAATAGGCACATTCAACTCATGAGGGGTGGCAAAAATGTGCAAAAAATTCCAAAAGTTTCAAAAGGGTCAAAGTGATTTGCAATTAAAAACAAAAGAGAGACATGAGCTCAAACATCCACAAAAATAGTGTAAAAATAGTTATAAATAGAACGGCCCAAATATAAACACAAACACGAGCAAAAAGTAGCACACACAACTAGACCTCATCCCACCACAAATAAAAAATTTGTCCTCAAATACAAGTAATAAATATCCAAAGATTTGAAAGATAACTAAGAACAGAGAGGGAGGTAAAGAGGGGATCCTGGTTATGCGATTGCTCCATTTGTCATGGCATCAATATCTGGAGTGACCACCAGAAGGACCAGCTCCACTGGATCCCGTAGCAGGATACTTTGCTAAAGAAACTTGCACAGTAGCATTTATCAAGATTTCTTTAGTCTCGGCTATGTCGTCCACTATAGCTTCCTTAAATATCTCTTCGTCAGTTTCTGCTTTCGATTCAGGATAAGCTATATGCTCCATTCCATTTCCATGTCCTGCGGCAATCTGAGGCATTTCAGGCACCTCTGAAACTTCCACTGTTCCAAAGATCATGGATATATCAGTGGACTTTAGGTAATCTACATCTTTCTTCAGCTCTGCAATGGTGGCCTTTACGGCTATTACTTCTTTTGTGGTTCATTGATCGTGCTCACATACTAACATCCTGGCCTCTAGAGCATCAGTAGTAGTGCTCAGTGGTTTCACAACATTGTCGAGGGCAGCTTGAATCATGACTGGAATGGAGCTTTCTATGTTGGCAGTCCGATAATTAGCAGTTTGGGCAAGTTGTCCCATTTGGATCAAGGATTTCTAAGTGATTGGTTCATAAGGGGAAACAACAACTGTAGGTCTGGGTGGTAATGAAGCAGCAAGGGGACCTGTAGAGTCAAAAGAGGCGGTAATGACATAAGATATACCTGAAGGTCTAGGGGCCGGAGTAGGCAAAAATGCCTCTGCTGGTATAGATCTAGTGCCCACAACTTTCTTTCGTCTCTTTTCTGCCTGGTCTTTAAGATATTAGGTTTTGATCTTTCGGATACTGGTGGAGGCGGTGGCAGCCAATTCCACATCCTTTGTTGCATCTCCAGGCACCCGAGCTCTTTTTCATAATTTAGTGATTAATATCGAGAAAGGGAGAGATGTATGGCCCTGCTTTGCACGCATATGGATTTTAGAGGAAATGATCTTCCCAAGATTTATCCTGGTTTTCTCCATGATGCATCCAAGATAAGTTGTCTTAGCATGACGAAGGATTGATTCATTATGTGATGGCATAACTGTGATGCTGATGAATTCGAACTAGTATCGTCCAGCTATGTTCAGATTTTTCTTCTCAATTCGAACTCCTTCTGCTAACCATGTCGGAGCATTATCATTTGAGACTAGCGAAGCTAGCCACTTTTTCATTGCATCCAGCTTCTGTGTCCTGATTAAGTGCTGACAGTGGTCATTAATCTTATCGGACATTCCCAAAGCAATGTTGATAGTCTCACTGTCACAGGCTACCCTCCTTTCTCTGACAGCCACGTGGTCAACTGCTTTAAAAGATGAGACTAGCCTTTTTCCGTTAAGGTACTAATGTACTGTATGCATCATAGAACTCTTTAACCCAACTTGGTATGTAAGATCCGTGATGTCTTGTGAAGATTTGGAATTTGTGGTATTTCAGGCAGTCCATCACTTCTGGATACCTATCAATAACCCATCTATGGAAAGTCATTTCTCCTCAATGATCATTCTCAGACCATAGATGCCTTTGATCTATTGATTGATCCATGTTTGGGACCTTGTACTAGATGCAGCACTAATGCTTGCCCTGGAGCTGGAGGAGTTGGAGTGGTGGACTGACTATGTTTTATCCGATATGGATTATGTATCCGTTTGGATCATAACTCAGCACTCCTTGCCTCTATCTGGTAATCTTTGTCAAACTCTGCCCTCTCACTGTTATATGAGGGTGGCTTGGTGGTGTAGAAGCATGGCATGTCAGAGCTTGCATCGAATAATTCAAAGGTTTTTCCTCTCCCCTTGCTTTTTGCAGTTGTGGTAGCCTTGCCCCTGGGTAGAGGTGTGTTTTCACATATCACAATTCCCTTTTCCATTCCTCTGGTTGATCGTGTGGCCATATCTGCAAAATGTTAAAGAGATTAGTCAGTAATTACATTGTAGCACAAAATTGCAGACAGAATCGCCGATCTAATTAGCGAATCGCTGAATCTTTTGGGCGATCATGAATATGTCTGCCGAAAGTTACAGAGCCCACAGTGCTTAAGATATGAAATTAAAGGCTAATTAGGGCTTGTAGGTGAAATGTCGAGTGGTTCGGCGAGCTCAACCTAGCTCGCCGACTGACTTAATGTGCCTGAGATTCAACTCCCTTTTCAAAATCGATCTTACAAACCTCAAAAGCAAAATTAAACCATGCATTAATGAAATTTAGCCTAGACCCATAACACTCATTCATGGTCGACACTCATTATGCATAGCTTTCCACATTTAGATTCAAGGTAAGCAAAATGAGAAAAAAAAGACTTTGAACAGTAAAAGCAAATAGGCCCCAATTTACAAATCAGAAGCAAGTACTTGAAAAATTCTACTCATATCAGAGAGAGCTAACACGTATCAATGGACTCTTAGATTGCAGATGAGGTTGAACTATTCAAAAGTGAGCGGGGGTTTTTCAAAAACTAACCTTTTTGCTGAGTAAACAATATTATAATGCTAGGCGGCAAAAAAATCCGAGTTCCAAGTCCTAATCCGTGACTAAAGTACTACTTTAAGGTGAGATAATGTTAATTACTACCTTGGTGTGAAGTTATGGAGTTTGAAAGTGAGAAAGAATGAAGAAGTATGCATAATGCCAATACATGTTGTTCAATTTCTGTCCACTTGGTGACGTTAGTTGCACTTGCCAACCCACTCAACGATTCACCGAATGGTCATTTATCTAGCCCTTTCTTCAGAAATCTTCAATTTTCAGTGGGTGAATTCAGCGGTTTGCATCGAGATCGCCAAACTTGTTAGCAATGGACCGAGTTGCTTTTCGAGTCCGCCGAGTTTTACAGGCTCTATACAAATCTTGTATTGAGCCAAACGGTGGATCCAATCAGGCTCGTAGACTTGTTTGGCGACTCGCGGAATGGACTTTCTGCTCACCAACCTGAAATTTTCCACTGTTTCCTCGTTTTAACCTGCAACACAACACACCATTACTCATAAAAGTAAAATCCTAAACGTTTAAGACCTTGGGTTACCTCCCAAGAAGCGCCTTATTTACCATTGTGGCATGATGCAAATCTTTGCTTAAGTTTCGTTGTTGGGGTTGGTCAGGTCCTCATTAGGCCACCCCCTGTTTCTCTGCTAATGGAGTTGAGGCAACTCATGACTCATCAGATCCTAGAGCAGTTGGACAGCTTTGGAATGAGACCAAATAATTCATTTCATTCCTTCGATGTCTTCTTTCAATCCCTCGAGCTCTTTGCCTTGCTCGGTCACCTTGTGGAGAATTGTTGAGAGCATTCGCTCGATGCGCTTGATCTCCTTGTTCTCATTGTTTCTTCTATTATGAGGGTGATTGTATTTATCCTTCCTTTTGCAATGAGCTTTGACCTTCACCATATTTATTTTTAACTCATCCATTTGGGTCATTAGTGTGGTCATCAAGAGATCCTTTTCAACCTCTTGGCTCATTTTAGCCATATTGTCGAACAGTTGGACAGTTATTATATATGGCTGCTTTAATATTCCGCTAGGAAGGAGTTGGTCAACCAACATCTTGCTTCTAGGGCCAAGACTTCGGTAGAAACAATCAATGAGGATTGTACCAGGAAGTTCATGAGTAAGGCATTGGGTTAGTAGTTCATTGAATCATGCCCATGTCTCATTGATCCGCTCATCCTCCAATTGCTTGAAAGTTAGGATACGATCACGGAAGGTTAGGATACGATCTCAAAATCACAAAACAAAACTAAGAATTAAGTTACTAAATTACGACAAAGAAGAACAAAATTTCTACTAATCTAAAAATTCTCAAATAACACCACTACAATGCAACGACGCCATTTTAATGCTTATCGTGACCAACGACACTAACCTACGGTATGAGTGTCTACGATCGTCTATAGTATAGTAACCCAACCAAAGGTTGGGGTCGTGTCCCAAGGGAGTGGTTTTGAGAATTGATAGAAAAATACAATTTAGCTGTAACTAGTCATAGATAAAAACATTAACGATTAAAAACATAGTAAATTAAAGGGGGTGACACAAAAGTGTCAAAAATCAATTGGGGGTTTTGTCACAAGTAATAAAAACAGCAAAACTTAACAAGAAAATCAAGTATGGGGAAATGTTCTTTGGGTGTGACTGCAACACAAATTGAGATAAATCGTTAGGTACATGCTTTCAATAGGAAATTTGCAAGATAATAGTGACTAGGCTAAGCTTTAGATGGAAATAAGTTCCTTCTTGGGCAACTTACCCCGTTTCAAATGGGTTCCTCTCAGACACCCATTTGCCGCATGAAGACCAGCCTACGCCTTACCCACTCACTCTCTCGAGCTGAGTGTTAGGATATGGGACTAGGGCTCACCCTCTCGGGCTGAACCTCATGTAGACCCACTCCTTAGGCCATCAGTCTAGTGGTCTTGGTTTCGCGACCTCCCTCTCGGGCAAGCCGAAAACACATGGATAGTTTTGTATTTGCAACTACAAACCCATTAAATTAAAACACAACCACTAGGTGAAATCACCATTAAAATATATCTACCCTATCAGCAAGCAAGACCCAACAACATATCAACACAGATTTCCTAAATCACACCCCAAGAATGGGAGGTTTTAGCCACACATCAAGAAATAACAAAATACACCTAAAATGATACTAAAATCAAATGGGAATAAGAAATTAAACCTTGATTTAAGAAAAGGAAGGAGAATGGAGAAGACCCACTTCCAACTTGGGGAAGATGAAATCCTTCTCTCTTCAAGTCTCCCACAAAACCCTCTCCAAACTTGAGATATCTAAAAACACACTATTCTATTCTGAAAATAATAATAATGGTTTGGATCTTCTAAAATTAATAAAGATTTTAGTATTTATAGCCATCAGAAATTAGTGCAGGCAAATAGTTTGATGAGGTTAGTTGAGTTCGCCGAATGACTCGGCGACTCACCCTTCTTTTGTCTCATCGATGTTAAGTGCTTGCCTACAACAACTTCATGTTCTAGACCATTGGGAGGTATAGTACTGCTTCGCGAAAATATTCAGCGAAGCGCCGACTGCTCCTTTCATCGCCTCAAGGCTCGCATACTGTTACAAATGGTGGCGTCTGGCCTTTCGGCGAATCGCCAAAGGTTCTTAGCGATGTTCATGCTTCAACTTCTTCATTCTTTTCAGCCTCTTTGTTACTTTTTGCGCCTAAGTGTCCATGTTTTCACTGAAACTTAAGAGTTTTCATCAGATATTGAGACAAAATAAGCATTTGAGGACACTATTTCTATCAAAATAAAGCCCTAAATGAGTCCAATTTGTGGACTCATTAGGCTACTACTCACATGTGCTTCACTTTTCTTTTTCATCAAAAGCAATACTTTCCTTTCTAAGTTTTTATCTTTACCATTCTTATAGTCATTTAATTCTACTTGATTCACTTACCAAAAAGAAAAAGTAGATATTACATCAACGACACATATTATCAATGGATATATGATAGCATACTACTTCAAACATATATATGGTTCTAAAATCAGCATGGCCTTCTCAAGTCTTACTTTCTCCTTTTCATTAAGAGGAGGACGAGCAACCTAAAATATATTAGTACATAATATTTCAAATTATTCTTCAGTTGATCTTGTAATAAGCTTTCACACAAGTCCTAAATTTTATTCCCTTCTTACTTTCTAAATATTGGGAGGTAATGCGAAAGTTTAAAAAACATTTTAGTACATAAAAATGATTATTGTTTTATCAAGAGTACATAAAAATAGCTAATACACATATTTTTAGTTTTACTCTCCTGCAAATCCCAAGAAAGCATAGTAGGCAATCAAGTATATCATCAGCTTTTAAAGTTAAGACACAGTAGAAAAAGTGCTAACTGGAAGACGAATTGCATGGCACATTTATAGTGGACTTGTAGGAAATTCATTGAAATATCAAAAAGATTCAGACAATTTGTTCACATAAAAAGATAAAAATACTCAAATTCAAAATGGATATGAGCCTAAAAGGCACACAAGATAAAGATCCTGCATACACCAAATAGATGACAACTCTTATATAGATTAGATAGCACCAATCAAACCAAAATTCTATGTTCAATTAAATGGCATACTACTTACTAATATTGTCTAGTAGTGCTAAATAATATACCTCTCAAATTGGTGAATGATATGCAAGATGTAAAACTCCTGTGTAAAAGAAAAAAAAACAAAAACGTGTTTAATTACTTTAGGCATATCAAACACCTTTGCTACATCAGTATAAATAGTTTTTTAGTAGCATATGCTCCCACACACCAGGAAAATAATTCATAAGAGGTGTTTCAACAAACAATCAAATTCCTGCAAGGTATTAACAAAGAAGCATGGTGAAAGGAAAAACAAATATATGTATCATCCATTATAAAAATATTAAATGGTACACTTACATGAAAAGAAAAGAAGAAGAACTTATGAGTCCCCTGCAATGCGAGGGCAAGCACTCAATGGTTCGCAGTGAATTACAACATAAATTTAGTGCATTCAACTTTCAGGAACTTTCAAACAAAATATGACCGAGACTTGGCTAAACACTCACATGCAGTAACTTTGAATAGCCATTTCACAATTCGAGTCTGTTAATAACTCTTAGAGAACTATCAGTTAGAAATGCCAAACTTTAGTAGTAAAGAAGCAGTATGTAGAACAATGCAAGAAAACACAGAGAATTTGAGTATGGAGAAGTGAAAGTGCAAATATGATGTTCATACAATCTAAGTTGTTCGACTCTTCACTTTTGGTACCGCACCCATGTCAACACAACATGGGTGTGGGTGTGGGAACGGTGTCCAATTTGGTCAATCGATTTTGGGTACTTTGACCAAAATCGATGGGGAATGTTGATTTGTGTAATCAATTTAAAAGTTAAGGTGAAATTGAAGAAAAAGGAATACCTTTTTATATCAAAATTTCTATGTCACTCCTTTTCCTTGAAACTCCTTCTAAGATTTTCCTCAAGTTCTCTACATAATATCTCATAATTTAGATTTTATAACTCTATTTTTAGATAGTTTATAATTATTATTAGGCGTACATGAATCCATATCCACGAATCTTAAAAATTAGATCATGAAGGATCTGACCTCTAGATTTGCACCCGTATCGTACACCCGCATTCAAGTCCGAGCAACTTAGCATACTATTAAAAAAAGACAAAGACCGAATGTAAATAAACCATGCAAATCTTGTAGATATTATTCTCTCTTCATTCATCCGAATTGGAAGCTTTCTCCATTATTCATGTTTTGCAAAAATTAGAGTTTATTAAAACTTTATGTTAAAAGCATAGCAATTTATTCTACAATTGTAAGAAGACTGATCTTTTACAACTCTTTTGATGACATGGATGGTTCAATTTTTCCTAAAGATCCGATACAACACTTGTTTGTTCCTTATCTACTGGTGCCTAGATTCTTGAATTTTTTTATGTTCATAACTTAAAATCATGTCTTCTTTCGTCTTTTCCCCATCATCACGTCAAAAAAAGTATGTTCTTTGTTTTGCAGGTGCAAATTAAACCTAAAGATAACACTGAAAAATAGATACCAAGTGATGAAATCCAATGCTTGTAGGTAAATAGGATTTATGCATATTGATGAATTAAATATAATCTACAGTGGTAAATTTGTATATGCACAATCATAGCCAGTGAGTCGAGCATAAACACAAAACAAATGCTCATATAAGCTCTATCTTAAGAGTGCACATACACACATATATGTATAGCACCAGGAGAGGAGCTACAACCTAATTAAAAGCTATATAAAATATGCGATAGATATTCAATATTGGTCTAGTTGCATCTTCTTGATGCCCTTCCTATAAAATCTATTACTTCATCAAAAGAAACATTGCAATAGATGTTTGATATTCGTCGTTACCTAATTAATGTACAGCCACAAAGTCTACATCTTCCTTTTCTTATAGCTCCTTTTCTTACTTTTTCTTTTTCAATCAGGACCAATGTTTGTACTGTGCTCCAAATTCTTGAAGAAAGATCGAAATGATAGATGAGAAACTTATCTAACATTTTTACTCTCTTTTTCTTTGTTTTCCAGACATGTAACACTGTCCACCAGTTAGATTTGGCAAACTATTGACTATATGTTAGGTATTCCTCTGTCATCCTCTATTGTTGCCAGTAATGGTAGAAAATATTGTTTTTAAAAGTAAAAAGCACAAACTATGACAATAGCCATGGGACTTGGAAGCAAGAAAAGAAGTGTGCACTGCTTTGAAGTGAAGAACACCGTTTACAGAAAATTAAAAGCTACCAACATATATGAATTTAGTATATAAAATTGCAATAAGAATAACTAATTCAAACAACCATTGTACAATAATAGCAATTTCCACAGAGTACTTGCTACCTCCCACCACTACGGGTCACATCCAGCCTCTTCTCCACCTTTTTCACCACTCCATTCCATATCTCAAGTGTTTTGTATTTTCATCCAAAGGGAGAACCAAATAAGTAGAGGGTCTGAAGTCTCGAAGGTGTAATCATCCCTTTCTTTTTTGTATAAGAGCTATGAATGAGGCATTGTTAGATTTGACCATGTGGCAATGCTGATGGAACTTGGAAGTGGTTGAGAGCTCCCATATATATTACTTTCATAGGATGCACTTGTTGGAAAGGACTAGTCAAATATCAAATAGGTGTGTACCTATGTATTTAAGCGTTTAATCATTTGTACTATTTGACCATCATTTAGAAATGTGCTCGACCGTGTATTCTCTTTTAGGGGGGCTTTAACTCTTTTTAAGTACTATTTTTCCATCCATAAACACTCACTAAATAACTACTTTGTAGATTTGTCGCCTTTTCAAAGTGTGACCCGAGTTAACAAAGTCTCATTTCTTGTAATTCCATCTCTAAAGATAAAGTCTCACCCTTTCTAGTTCATGAGTACAAATAGCTCTAAGAGACAAAGATCAGAAAAGATAGATCACTCTAAGATATTAAACAAATAAAACAATGTAAAAAGACCAAATATTTACTGCATCACCTTTTGACAGTATACACATGTGAATCTTAGCTTGGTTTTGCCTAACTTTAAGGAAACTCTAAGAGCAACGTTAGGAAAGACAAAAAGCTAAATTTCAGTTTACTAACATACCTGAGAATGTTGAGCACCAAATCCCTCTACAACACTATTAGGACTCCTGAAGATGATGGGGACTGAGCTCTGACCGACATATATGTAATTTGATTTTATAGTAGAATTGATAATATGGTCAATTGCCTGCATGAATTCCAAAAGATTATACCTTCAATCATCATTCATAGGTATAAACCTATTAAGATCAAAGCACATATGGTCATCAGTAGTATCGTGGGCTAAAGCTAATGGGCTAAGACTTACAGGCCCAATACTAATAAGCTGAAGGATGCAGATCTTTCTTTCATTTAGTTAGCCTATAACTTACTAACGAAAAGGAGCAAGAAGGCATTATTGAATTTTAGTACAATTCTATATTCCGTCTCATCTTTCTCTCTTCCTATTCTACATCTCCTATCTTTTTCTCTAATAAACTCTTCTCCTCCATTACAGGTTCGAAGTTCAAAACTGGAAACTTGTAATTCTTGTTCTACATTCGATTGTCACATTCGATTTTTATTGTAATTGTGTGGTTTCGATAATAAAATTCTAGTTTGAGTTCCATTGATCTCTTATTTTCGCTATTTTCAATTAAGTACATTACAATTGGTATCAGAGCCTCCTCCTAGCCCTAAGATGATAGTTCCCAAAACACGATCTAAGGCGACAGAAGAGATAGTGAAGAAACTAGATGGCCAATTACAAGGATACATTAAATTTAATAATACACGATTGGATGATTTGAGAAAGAAATTGGACCTTCTCATGGATAAACTGATCCCGGTTCAAGATAGAATCCTTGGGAGTGCGCCCGCTAATAGCTCAGTTAGGGAGACCTCAGGCAGCAGATTTCATAGAGGGGAGCAACCACTCGACTATGGGAGACCACTGATGAACCATCATCCAAGGATTGAGTTTCCATTATTTTAGGGTGAAGATCCATGTCCCTGGTTGAGAAAAGCAGATAGATATTTTCAGTATAATCACATCACTGATCAAGAGCAAAAGTTGGAAATTGTAGTGCTTCATTTAACAGGTAAGGCCGAATTGTGGTTCTTCTCTTATCATATAAGTAAAGGAAAGATTAGATGGAAAGAATTCACTAAGGAAATTTGTAGAAGGTTTGAAGGGGTTCATAATAGTAAACTCAACTTCATTGGGGAATTCAAGAAAGTAGAGCAAGAAAGAAGAAGCCCAGTTATTCCAGAAGATTTTTTTTCGAAATCTTTGTGGAGGGGCTCAAGGAAAAAATCAGACATACAATTAGGATGTTGAATCCTTACTCTCTGAGCCAAGCAGTAGATAAGGCTAGGCACCAAGAGAGGTTGTTGATTGCAGTCAACAAAAAGGACAAAGGCCCATGGAAATGAGGCAATCCTGGAACCAACCTGGTGGAGTAACCAATTATAAGAGTGTGGGCTATGGGAGTAGTACTCAAGCCAGCAAGTTGTTGGAGACAAGAAGATCCCAAGGATTGTGTTACAAGTGTGGGGAAAAATATCATCCAAGCCACCAGTGTAAAGCTAAACATTTAAATACCACGCATGGGTTTATAGATCAGTCAGAAGAAGAGCAGGTAGAAGGACCAGAGAGTGAAAGTATAGAAATTGATGAAGTTCCATTGGAGGAAGTAGTAATGGATGAGGCCATCAGCCTAAATGCCTTGTCAAGAATAGAAGTACCTAACACCATCAAGATAAGAGGTATCTAAGAAGAATAAGATCACTATATTGATAGACTCTGGGAGCACTCACTATTTCTTAGATTTTGAAACGACTAAACAGGTAGGGTGTATCATTAGTGATGCTATTCCAATAAGGATCACAGTAGCTACTGGGAACCATATTTTCACCCTACACTCCCGCACTAAGTTTAAGTAGAAGGTGCAAGGAATAGAGTTTGAAGACTCAGTGAGGTTGGTAAGATTAGGAGGCAATGATTTTATATTGGGTGGTGATTGGATGAGAAAGCACAATCTTATGTTGTTAGACTTTGTTGAGTAGAAGGTAACAGTCACTCACAAAGGTAAAATGGTGGATCTCAAAGGAATCTATAGTCAAGCTAAAATCAAGTTGATGTGAGGCAGTGGTGTCAAGCAAATATTAAAGAAAGGACAAGCAATCTGGGATCACCTATTTGTGGTAACAACTATTGAATTACAAGGAACAAAAAGCATATCGGAAGAAATACAAAATGTGCTAGAAGAGTTTCCAGAAGTCTTTGAAAAACCCAAGTCATTACCCCCCCCCCCCCCTAAATAGAAGTCATGATCACTCCATTCCCCTACAGAAAGATGCAAACCTAGTGAGTATCAGACTTTATCGATACAACTATTTTCAAAAGAATGAAACTGAAAAGTAGGTCAGTGAAATGCTATCTAGTGGGATTATTCAACCTAGTCACTCTCCCATCTCCTCCCCAGTATTGCTAGTTAAGAAGGAGGATGGTAATTGGAGGTTTTGCATAGATTATAGGGAATTGAATAAGATGACTATTAAAGATAAGTTCCTTATATCATTGGTTGAGGATTTAATGGATGAGCTATGTGGGTCTTGTATATACTTGAATATGGATTTGAGGGCGGGATATCACCATATCAGAATGAGTACTGCGGATGTGCACAAGACAAGGAGGGTTTAGGACTCACCTAGAATGCTCTGAATTCAAGGTTATGCCTTTTGGCTTGACTAATGCTCCTGCGACATTCCAAAGTTTGATGAATCATGTGTTTTTTGCTTACTTAAGGAAGTTTGTCTTTGTATTCTTTTATGATATTTTAGTGTACAGTGCATCTATTCAGGAACATGTAGGCCCTAGAGGAAAGTCATATTGATTCTGAAGAAGGAACAATTGTTTGCGAAGTGGTCTAAGTGTGCTTTTGGACAGAACATGGTTGAATACTTGGGTCATGTAATCACTGGAGAGGGGGTAAAGACTGATGCTTCCAAGATAGAAGCTATGACCAGCTAGCCAGTACCTAGAACATTGAAGGCTTTTAAGGGATTCTTGGGCCTGACTGGGTATTATAGAAGGTTTATACAGTTATATGGATTAATCAGCAGACCCCTAACAAACTTGTTAAAGAAGAATACTTTCCAATGGACTGATGAGGCAAGTTTAGCATTTCAGGAATTGAAGTTCGCTATGACAAAAGCATCGATCTTAGCCTTGGCTGATTTTACCAAGACCTTTATCATTGAGACAGATGCATGCTCTAAGGGTATTAGGGTTTTCCTAATACATGAAGGGAGACCACTTTCTTACTTTAGCAAGGCATTGAGCCCAAAACAATTAGTGTTATCCACATATGAGAAAAAATTCATGGCAGTACTCTCAGCAGTGGATAGATGGAGACATTATCTCCAAGGGGGGCACTTTATTATCAGGACTGATTATCAGAGCCTTAAATATTTGTTGGATTAAAGAGTGAACACACCCTTACAACAAAAAGGATTGACTAAGCTATTGGAATTGGATTATGAAGTTCAGTATAAAAAGGGATCAGAAAATAGAGTAGATGATGTGCTATCTAGGAGAGATGAAAAAGCGAGCGGAAACCTTCAAGCTATTAGTGTTGTGGAGCTGACTTGGATGAAGGAAATCAGTCTCAATTACAAACATGATACTGCCACACTACAATTGTTGACTCAGTTAATTACTAATCCTAGTGGTAGGCCGCCAGGCTACTCCTTGTGTCAAGGCATAATCAGACACAACCAAAATATTTATACTGGCAAAGTTACTTAGCTCAGGTACGCTGTATTTTAGGCCCTACATCAATTTGCAATTGAAGGACACCTGGTCAGCAAGGGACTTACAAGCGGGTGAAAATGAACTTTTTTTGGCCAGCCATGTGGGAACAGATCTTTAGATGGTTCTTAGAATGTGATGTCTGCCAACGTACTAAGATGGAAAATGTGCATATTCCTGGTCTTTTACAACCCTTTCCCATCCCAGCATCACCTTGGCATGATATAGCTATGGACTTTGTGGAAGGGCTTCCCATGTCTGGTCATAAGAATGCTATCCTAGTGGTGGTAGATAGGTTGACCAAATATGGGCATTTTCCTGCCTTGAAGCACCCTTTTACAGCCCAGGATGTAGTTGAATTATTCCTAAAGGAGGTTTACAGATTGCATGGATTACCCAACACTGTAGTCTTGGACAGAGATACTATCTTTACTAGTCAATTCTGGCAACAACTATTCAAAGCTATGGGGACATGATTGACTATGTCAACCTCCTACCACCCCCAAACTGATAGTTAAACGGAAAGGCTCAATCGATTCCTTGAGTCCTACCTCTGATCTATGGTGTTTGCCATCCCAAGGTAGTGGTTGAAGTGGTTGTCGTGGGCGGAGTGGTTTTATAACACCAACCATCATAGCTCCCTTAACACTACCCCATTTCAATCCTTATATGGCTACGCCCCTCCACAGATCCCTATGGGCTCCCTTCCATACTCCACGAGTACTCAAGTGGGTGCGTTCTTAGTAGAGCGACAACAACTACTCCAGACCCTCAAAGACAACCTCACATAAGCTCAAGACCGGATGAAGTATTATGTTGACCGGCAGAGAACAGATCGAGTCCTACAGGTAGGGAATTTTTTCTACTTAAAACTACAACCATATCGTCAATCTTCCATTGCAGTGAGAAAATATTTGAAGCTTAGTGTGCACTTCTATGGACCATATAATATTCTACAGAAGGTAGGAGCAGTAGCTTATCGATTGGAGTTGCCTGCCAACGCACAGGTACACCCTGTGTTCCATGTCTCCCAATTAAAAAAGAGAATCGTCCCTACTATAACACTGCAACATCTGCCACCGGCGTGTGATTTCGATGGATGTATGTTAGTGCAAACAGTGGCCATCCTTCAAAGACAGATGGTTTGAGTTAACAATGCATCTAGAGTAAAGGTTCTCGTTGAATGGACTAACTTAGGTCCTGAGGTTGCCATGTGGGAGGACTGGAGTTGTATCAGGAGTCATTTTCCAGCGTTTGCAGCTTAGTTCCGACCAGTCTCCAACCTTTAGGACAAGGTCAATTTGAACACAGGGTGTATGTTAAGATCAAAGCACATATGGTCATCAGTAGTCTTGTGGGCTGAAGCTAATAGCCTAAGCCTTACATGCCCAATACTAATAAGCCCAAGGATGTAGATCTTTCTTTCATTCAGTTAGCCTATAATTAACTAATGAAAAGGAGCAAGAAGGCATTATTGGATTTTGGTACAATTCTATATTCCGTCTCATTTTTCTCTCGTCCTATTCTGTATCTCCTATCTTCTTCTATAACAAACTCTTCTCCTCCATTACAGGTTCAAAGCTCAAAACTGGAAGCTTGTAATTCTTCTTCTATATTCGATTGTAATCATTCGATTTCGATAATAAAATTTCAGTTTGAGTTCCATTGATCTCTTATTTTCGCTATTTTTGATTAAGTACATTACAAAACCATGATCAAGAAAAACCTTTGAGAATTTCACTCACAAAGCCTTTCAGTATTCTCATTGAATTCTTCTTAAGACAATTTACACCTAAGAAATTGAGACAAAATAGTGATGAGTACACGTATGTGCAAAATCAATTAAAGGAAGAGCAAACTCACAAAATTTCTGGTGAGCTTTACTTCATTCTCGTTCTTACATGTAACACCCATTTCATAGTGCTTGATTCCTGTTAAATTTTCCCAATTTCCAAACCAAAACACATAAAAAGTGAAAGACGACTTTGACTTTGATAAATAAGAAATCAATATCTTAGGAAAAAACAAAGATTAAACCCAAAAACTGAAAGGAAAAATCCAAAAATTTAAATTAGACTGAAAATTACCTCTGATTTCGATAGTCAAATGTGAAATTTCATCACCAAAATTGATGTTGAATCACTCTTCTCTAATTTGCCATCAATTTCTAAAAGCCATCTTCTTCGCCAACAGTGAGTATGGGAGAATGAAAAATAGAAAAGCAGAACATGATGGAAAAGATGAAAACTTGGCGTAAGAACCAAAGAAAATTAATGATAAAAGCAAAATAATGAAAAATCGGAGGAGGCAGGAGGATGTGTGTAGTACACGTGTTTATTTACCAGTGAATAGGGCACAATGGTGTAGTACAATTTTTAATGTTACAGGTACAAAATTGTGGTGTTGTGTTGGTACTCCAGCTTGTTGGCTTATATATAATGGTAATATATATATATATATATATATATATATATATATATATATATATATAGAGAGAGAGAGAGAGAGAGAAGTGAAAGACATCGATTAGCTTAATTTAGTTTGACAATTCATTATTATGGTATTGCATATGAATTTTGATATATGTTAAATCAATGGGTTTATCAATGAATTGGTTGAATTTATTCTCGATGAAAACATGAATTTTTAATTCAATGCAGAATTTGACATAAGAATTTTAATTACTTAATTAAAAACTAAATTAATTTTTAAGCGTGAAATTTTTTTTCCAGAAGATTTAAAAAAACATGATAAGAATGATGAAGTTAACTTTTTTTCGAAGAATTCTCAACTCCATTATTATTTGTTGTTCCTTATACCTCAATTATTGAATTGTTTTGTTGTAGGTTCTGTTCTGCTACTATCTATTATTTTGTTAGTATCTAGTATTTCTTGTACTTCTGTTACTTCTTGTTATGGATTCCTTAGATTTTTTAAAATTCTTCCTTTTTTTATTTGAAATATATCAAAAATAACCTCTTTATTTTTAAGGTTTGCGTATACTGTACCCTCTCAAAACCCTCAATTTGTGGGACTATATTGGGTATGTTGTTATTGTTACAATTATTTGTCAAATGTTAGAGCTTCTAATATATATATATATATATATGCGTGAAATACCAGTGCAAAGCATGTATACTAAACAAGTCTATGTGATATTAAAAGTATAAAGGTCCTTAAAAATATTGTTTAAAATTTATGTCCTTCACTAAAAGACTCTCCTTTATATAAAATCATCTTTTTTCTATTTTCCTCAAATAATATTTTATTATCTTTAATTAAATAGAATTTGACGTGATAAAAAGGAAAAAGAAGAACACATTTTTCTTTTGGGTTGAAGTGGCATAGATTAATATAACACCAAGAAAAAGGGTTAAAAAGGAGAATTTTTTTTGGTGTTAGTTAGAATAACAAGGGGAAAAAGATGGCAAAGGTTAAAAACAACACCGAGAAAAAGGAAAAAATTGGTGTAAGTTAGAATAACAAGAAAAAAAATTAATTTGAGAATAAGTAGGAAATTTATTAGTACTCAACTCCTAATATTTAGGAATTATTATTATTATTGATTCAGTTAATGTGGAACCCATGTTATTGTAATATGATAAATAATTTGTGGAAGAAAAAACACCCTACATATCTAGATAACTCTTTCTTGGAGGAAAAGGTTTTAGACTTTTATAAATTGAGAATCGTTCATTTGTTCAATAATACAATAGAATCAACAATGTAATCTTAAAACAAAGTCTTGTGTAGGGGATATAATTCTCCCAATAATTTTTATTTTTATATTAATCATATGTAGATCAATTGACAAAATAAATTCAGTATATTGAGTTTTTTGTTATAATTTCTCTTTGTTATCATCGTTCAAACCCTATTTGTTAGTTTCCGCACATCGTCATGTTGGTTCGATCCCAACAAAAAGCTCATAATTTGAGTTCGGTTGTATTTTAAGTGTACATCAAGAGCTCAAAATCACTAAATGAACAAGAGTACATTGAAAAAGAAAAGGATGTGAAGAAGAGATCATTATGCATCTCTAACCAAAATCACTTTATATTTTAAATTTATCGTCCTATTTGTAGAGGGAAGTCATGCAATATAAAAAAATGGAAATTCTCTTCTCATGTATGTTATGTAGCTCCTTTTTGTGTTGGTTATTCAGTGTCTACTTCCATAGATTAATTAATACTATTTATAAACAAATATTGATTATTGTGTAATTCTCTTAGATATCACTCAACGTACGCAATCTCACTAATTATTTGTTGTCAATACTATCAATATTATTAGAATATTCTTAAAGTACATTTTTTTGTTCCTTGTAAAAAAATTTTTAAAAAAACTTTTAAGAATGGGTCAATTCTTTTAAATTGCAACCGTTGATTATTTGAAAACTATTATAATAGAATAATTAAAAAATCATATCTAGGTAAACTAATCGTATGATTTAGTTTATTTGGAATTTATATTTTTGATATTAGCAAATAACTAATAGAAGAAAAATAAAATCTTTCATATTTAGAATATTCTTTTCTTAGAGAAAAAAGTTTTTGAATTCTTTAAATTGAGAATAATAATAGAATAGTATAAGGGAGATTATTCTCTTTATAGGATCGACTCTTAGTCTATTTCTATTTGTCTGATAGAAGAATTGTAACAACATTGTAATAACCCTCGAGGTCATTTCTGTGCTTTTATTGTTTTGCCCCTTCTTGTAGCTTCCTTATAGCTTTTGTGTGGTGATGGGTTTGATGGCGCGCTTCTTGAGTTGATCAGTTGAGTTTTAAGTGGTTCCACCCACTTTGGAGGCTAAGGTTGGAAAGAGTTGGCTTGTCATTACCCGACTTCTTAGGTCATGATGGCACCTACTCTCGCAACCCAACTTCCTGAGTCATGATGGCACCTACTAAAATCTACAAGTAAGTAAGTTGACCTGTACCCAACATGACAAGTAGTGAGTACAAGGGTAGAACTAAACATAAAGTAATACTAACAATAAGAAAAGTTAGAAATGGAATGCAAACCAAAGACTAAGTACAAAGGTAACCCTCCTAGTTTCTGAAAGTCACGAGTACAAAGTTGTCTAACAATCTAAGGTCAGCCCAAGTGTCATTCCCTGGATAGTAACTAAGAAAGATCGAAACACTTGATCCACTACTAAAGACTCACCCATAGGGATCGACACACGCAATGGTGTTGTCGTAGGCTTAGAACTCATGCCCATACGAGAAGCAGAATACACACACATATGAATAGGTAGATCCTGGATCATATAAAGTCAAGGCGGGGTCATGGCATAAAAGAAGCATACCTGTCACATAATTTGATGCCTCAGCCTCCTCTCTTATTGGAGTTGCATAGAAATGGTCATGCTCACCTTTGCCCTAGCAATCAGCCCTACCTTCAGATCGGCCTCCTTGGGGACCACTCTTAATACCCTGATGTCCACTGTGCCGATCCTGACCCTGACCTCGACCCCAAGCCAGAGGTGTTGTCGGTGGAGCTGGTTGTGGAAGTGGAGAAGTACGCCTATGCAAAGGTCAATCTTGGCCTAGTGTGATAGTTTGGCAAATTTCCCAAATAGGATTTTGATGATGACAACAGGAACTAGGTTCACATAACACATACCGGACTTCAAAAGTAAAAAGGCAGGAAGGAAAGCTCCTAAAAACAACAATCCAAGTTAAAAAGGAAAACAATAAAAGCAGACAAGTCCAACACAAATAAGGAAAAAGGCAAACAAGTTTGAAAAGGAAAAGGATTAGTATTCAAGGAAAACTATTTTCTTTCCTTGTAAAAATTGGTCAAGCTGAGATCAATCTCTATAAAAGGTCAAGTTGATATCAATCTCTATAAAAGGACAAGGCTCAAGAATGAAAAAGTTGCCTTTTACCAATTCATAAATCAAGAAAGTTATTCTGAGCGAGGGCCAAACTTGTCACGACCCGAGCCTATACCCCAGAAGTGACACGGCATACAAGACTCCGAAAAGTCTCATACAAGCCTCATAGCATTCATAACATTCAATGTAAGGAAAATGGTACGGAATTAAAACTTTTTTAAAACCATACAATCAAAACTTCATTTAAAACATTCAAAAATAGCGAAAGTCTAATGTCTCACATGGCCATCTAAAACAACATCTTGAAAACTAAAGTAGGGACACGACCCTTAACAATGGAAAGACTAACAAATGTCTATTACATGAAAGAAGAGAAACATCTAAACATTTATCATTGATCTAGGATGGCATACCACTTAGTCTTGGAGGAGTCTCAATCCAAGCTTCAACTAGAGAGTATCAAATTGAGTGCCAATCCCTACACTTCATAAAGGAAAAGAAAATATGGGTTAGCACAATTAAGTACTAAGTATGATAGCCATACAAAAACCATGCTTTAAAACGGGCATTTTATTTGAAAGTCAAGATATATGCCATTTTGAGAAAACTTGTCACGACTCGAGAGCACCCCCTAGTCATAACACAGCGTACTTGACCCCGAAGAGGTCGCATACAATCCCTTAGCACCTTCTTAACATAAGAAAATAGATAATATGGAAAATTTAAAATTTTCTTTAAATCATAATATCAAAATCATTTCATAAAAGCGAAGGTCTTTTCTGACATCTTTGTCTCAAAACCATCTATGAACAACATGAATAAAAGTCATTGGGACGTTAGCCCATACAAAGTCTAAAACATGGGAAATGACATAAAGGAACATAAATGGGTTTTTCCTCGAAGCTATGAGGACTCACCAATCTTCAAGTTTTCTTGCACTTAGGAACCTAGCCTCCAAGCAACTTAATCTCCCAACATCCTACATTTGATTAGAAGGTAGGCATTATGCGTTAGTACAAAATGTACCAAGTATGGAAGCTAGCACAACACATAAGAGCATCTCAAATGGTTAATCAACATGACACATAAGCATAAGGATAGTAACATAATCATAACATAATCATCATAGTCGGAGCATAGTCTCCAACATAAGCATCATATAAACATAAGTCAACATGAGACATAGGTAATAAGCATAAGAGATACATTAAGTTCATGGCATAGTCTTACTTAGACTTTCATGGTTATATACTTCAACCTTAAGTCTTTCATATTACAAGAGAACCACTTCACAACCACCTCTAAGTATACTTGTGCAAATGCAAGGCTAGCATCTCATACTTCCATCTAAGCTAAGTACCTCACTTTGGTCATTCTTAGGCATAGTCCACCTTCATATTCAAGACTTAAGGTCTTCATGTCATCTTAATTATAATTTATTTACATGGTTAACTATTAAGCTTTTCGTATGCCATAAGGGTACCATACTTCTAAGTAACCTCAAGACACACTTATGCAATGCATGAAAGGCATCCCATACTACCCTACACACTAAGCATAGCCTTAAAGTCAACCTAGTCATATTCACCTTACTTTTGCCTCATTATTAGCTTAACTATCATAACTAAGGGAATCTTTCACCTTTAGTCAACTATAACTAGGAAGGGAAACTCTAGTCTAATCCTATCTCAAGACTTTTCTTTAATGACCCTAAGTCATACTTGTGCAATGCATGCATAGCACCCCATAATACTATACATGCTAAGTACTACCTTTAAGTCCTCATGCTAACACTTCTTGGTTTGGAACCTAGTTCCTCTCTTAACTTTAGAACACTATGAGGTACTCTCCTAAGTAATTCTTAGTTCAACTATGCTTTAGAACACTATGAGATGCTTCTCAAGCATGTCTTAGTTCATAGGATATGGAGATTGCTACTAAGAACCTTAACTCAACTATGTAAAGGTTCCTATCTCATGAGACCTAACTTTGGGAAAATCCACACTATACTTCATAAGAGTTCCCCCCTTTAACTTGCATAGTCCTCTCAGCAACTAGGTGTAGCTCTCCTTTCTTCTTGGAGTCCGAACCTATATTGTCTGATACTCCATCTCATTGTCAATATCCACTTGGAACCAAGCATACACCCCAAGGTTTACTTGTTAAGCATTGCTTAACACTCATCTCTCATGGAAGGATGTCCTTGACAACCCATCCATGGTAAAGTGATTATATCACTTTTATCTACCAAGCATTCATAAGGTAGGTTAGGTGAGTACATGCCTTTCACCATAATTCAACCTATTCGACTTCTATTCTCTTTTAGACTTTACTCTCAAAGCTTTAACATTACTGCGTTATCACAATAACATCACCCTAAAGTCCTAACTATAAGATCACAAGCCTTACTCTCAAGGTTTCTTTCTAAATATCTTCTTTATACCTTGATTTCAAGGTAATTTGATCACATTCTTCATTACTAGGTGATTCTAGTCTTAATTGATCATGAAGGTTCAATTTTAACTTTACAAGTCAAGATCAACCATATACAATAGATTCTAGGTCAATTCAAGATTATATGATCATAACTTTGATCAATTTCAACACATTACATTGAATTAGGAAGATCACATATGAACCTTCAACCTTGCCTCTAATGGCATAAACCCACATATATCACATTCATCAATAGATTAGGTTTTACCATATAAATCACATGAATTCATCATAATATCACTAAACAAAGGTAATTCAATCATAATTAAGTGATATCCATTAGATTGGAATCACACCCAAGCCCTACCCACAATGCAATCACAACCCTAGCTAAAATTGGGTTTTTGAGTTCATAATTGTGCGAAATCTAAGGGGGCTCCAAGGGTGGAAGAACCCATGGATGAATAATCTTCACATACCTTAATCAATCTTGAATAAATGGGGGAAATTTGACCTAGGATGCTGCCCTCTTCTCTTCTCTTCTTCTTATTCTTCTTCTTTAAGCTTTGGGTTCTTTCTAGAGAGAGAAATATTTGAGAGAGGAGAGATTTGGGGTTTTGATTTAGAATGACTTAGTTGGGATGGCTTATGACTTAAAACTATATATATGGGTGTATAAAACCCTTACAAAATGACCCCCACTTAATATAAGTCGAATAGGAATTTATACAAATGTCCCTCACTTGGCAGCCTGGTCCCAGGCACCATGGCCACTTGGACGGTCCGTCAAGGGCACCCCAGCCCGTTTTGGTTCTCGTGGTCCCTTTAACAGTGGATCCCCCAACTTGTCAAGACCCTAAAACTCCCTGAAACACTAAGGCACCTTCACAGGCACTTTGATGGGTCGTGGTCAAGCCAACAGCTCGTGAAGTGCCTCGTGAACTTGGGGCAGTGTCTTGGCCTCAAGGCCTTGCCTCTCAAGTGTCTAAGGCATCTCTGTGGACCCCTTCACAGACCGTGGTCCACACCACTGGTTGTGAACCCTTAGGCAGTAGCTTGCCAAGGTTGGGTAGCCTTGGCCCTTTGGCTTTGGCTTGCCCTTTTGCCTTAGTACTTGCCCTTCCCATGCTCAACCAAACTCTCTAAAGTCATCTAGGCTACTAGGTCTAATACATGCCTTGATGTTCAACCACTAAACTCCTCTTTCTAAGCAAGCAAAGTCTCATCTATGACTCTCCTTCTCATACATCAAACCCTAGAACCCTAACTTGTGGCTCTAGTTTGGTGTACTAGTTTCCAGGGTGTTACAATATCTCCCCCTTGGGAACATTAATCCTCGAATGACCCTTCTAAACACTTCTTAAAGGAAACAACTCTAGAATAGCAGCCCATTATGCATGCACTCTATCTAAATGCACACAACAAAAGGGGGGAAACTTCAATCTCAAACTAAACATGCTCAATGCAACTAAAAGGAGTAGGGACTACATCTAACATCCCATTTATGCATGAAATTCTCATAACTCATCATATTCATAGGAGTAACTACCTTCTCCAACTAACCATGCTCAACATACTCTCATGGAGCTCATATGCAACTTAACTCAACAATGTTACAACAAGAGGCAAAACAATGTATGTAAGTCATTTCTAACAAGACCTAAGCATTTTCATGAATATGCACAATAGGAAATCATGGAAACATATAATTACTCAACAACCTTTATGGAAACAATGAAGCATCATATATCTTAAAGAAAACTTCAAGCCCATCGTGAAAAGTCACAATATGACAAGAAATCCGAAAATTCACTAAAGCATGAAATACATACCGGAAAGGGACATGAGGAGATCACTCTTGATCTTCTCTAGATTGGAGAGCATAAAACCTATTTTTCTTTTAAGTACCCTCTTCCGGATCACTAGAAATAACTTTCTTATCCTCCCTCCCCTTAGCTTTAAGAACCGGGCAATCTCTCATCTTGTGCCCATCCTTGCCATACCCATAGCAACCTTCCATGCCAGCTAGGCACTTACCATAATGACTCCTCCCACACTTGGAGCAAGTAGACTTGGAAAATGGAGACCCACTACCCTTCACTTGTCAAACCTATAGGTTTTGGAAGAATCTTGGCCGAAATATCTTGGTTTCATCCTAGGCCTATCTTGTCCCTCAAACTTAACATTAGAAAAGTTCCCTTCATTGGTCCTAGCCCTCTTTACCTCCCTATCCATCTTCTTGAGCTTTGACTCTTCTATTTGTGTGGCAAACACCATAAGGCATGAGATATCCATATAATCAACAAGCATTCCCATACGTCATTCTTCTTCTACCAAATTGGACACCCCCGTCATGAACCTGTTCATCAAATTCCTTGGGCTAGCTACCAAGCTTGGAGCATACTTAGATAAAAGGGTGAATTTCAAAAAGTACTCCTTAACACTCATATTACCTTGCTTAAGGTTGTTGAATTCTCCCAATTTGGCTTCCCTCAACTACCGGGGAAAGAACCTATCTAGAAATGCCGACTTAAAAGCTTCCCAATCTATAGGACCCGCTTATATCGGCCTACTATCTTTCCATTGCTCATACCAAATTTGGGCAATGTCCTTCAATTTATAAGCGGATAATTTTGCTTTCTCAATAGAAGACACCCCCATGATTTCTAGATCCTTATAAACCTCCTCTATGAACCCATTTGGATCTTCTTCCACCTTGGAGCCATAGAACTACGGAGGATTCATTCACAAACACTCTCTTACCCTAAAAGAACCCATTCCTCCTATAGATTTTTCCGGTGCCACCACCTCTCTATTGGCTTGCGCCGTCAAGGCTTGAGCCAATAGTTGCATAGAAGCCCTAAGCTCTCCAAGAGTGGCATTGCCAATTAGAGGGTCATTTGGAACTTGCGGAGGATCTTGTGGAGGGACTTGATTTGGAACTTAAAGAGGAACCTCTTGCTCCCCATCACCTTCCTCAACTCTCCTAGCATTAGCCCTAGTATTTGACATAACCTGAAAAATAATAGGCAAACTATTGAAGAAAGACCTACTAGAGATAAACTTTCATGGCACGACTAAGCGAATGAAGAAGTGAGACTTTTCATAAGCATCCAATAGCCTCATATTCATAAAATGTGTCACGACTCACACCCATGAATAAGACTTTACTTAGACGTGGTTTGAGACAAATCCTAAAAGTTTATCCCAAAACCTTATGCTCTAATACCAAGTTTGTCATGACCTGAGAGCACCCCCTAGTCATAACACAACGTACATAACCCCGAAGGGGTCGCATACAAGCCCTTAGCACATTTTTAACATAATATAATAGAGAATAAAGGAATATTTAAAACTTTCTTTGAATAATAATATCGAAACCATTTCATAAAAGCAGAAGTCTTTTCTAACATCTTTGTCTCAAAAGCATCTATAAACAACATGAATAAAAGTCATTGGGACACAACCCATACAAAGTCAAAAACATAGGAAATGACATAAAGGAACATAAAGGGGTTTGTCCTCGAAGCTATGAGGAATCACCAATCTTCAAGTCTTCTTGCACTTACGAACCTAGCCTCCAAGCAACTCAATCTTTCAACACTCTACATTTGTTTAGAATGTAGGCAATATGTGTTAGTACAAAATGTACCAAGAATGAAAGCTAGCACAACATCATAAGAGCATCTCAATTGGTTAGTCAACATAAGACATAAGCAGAAGAGATAGTAACATAATCATAACATAATCATCATAGTCATAGCATAGTCTCCAACATAAGCATTATATAAACATAAGTCAATATGAGACATAGGTAATAAACATTGGAGATACATTAAGTTCATGGCATAGTTTTACTTACACTTTCATGGTTACATACGTCAACCTAAGTCCTTCATATTACAAGAGAACTACTTCACAAGCCATCTCCAAGTATACTTGTGCAATGCAAGGCCTGCATCCCAAACTACCATCCAGGCTAAGTACCTCACCTTGGTCATTCTTGGGTATAGTCCACCTTCATATTCAAGACTTAGGTCTTCATGTCATCTTAATATAATCTATTTACATGGTCAACTATTAAGCTTCTCTTATGCCATAAGGGTACCATACTTCAAAGTAACCTCAAGACACACTTGTGCAATGCATGAAAGGCATCCCATACTACCCTTCACACTAACCATAGCCTTAAAGTCATCCTAATCATATTCATCCTACTTTGGCCTCATTATTAGCTTAACTATCATAACTAAGGGAATCTCTAACCTTTAGTCAACCATAACTAGGAAGGGAAACTCTAGTCCAATCCTATCTCGAGACTTCTCTTTAATGACCCTAAGTCATACTTGTGCAATGCATGCATAGCACCCCATAATACTATACATGCTAAGTACTACTAAGTCCTCATGCTAACACTTCTTGGTTTGGAACCTAGTTCCTTTATTAACTTTAGAACACTATAAGGTACTCTCTTGAGTAAGTCTTAGTTCAACTATGCTTTAGAACACTATGAGATGCTTCTCAAGCATGTCTTAGTTCATAGGATATAGAGATTGCTACAAAGAACCTTAACTCAACTATGTGAAGGTTCCCATCTCATGAGACCTAACTTTGGGAAAACCCACACTCTACTTCATAAGAGTTCCCCCCCTTTAACTTGGATAGTCCTCACATAAACTAGGTGTGGCTCTCCTTTCTTCTTGGAGTTCGGACCCTATCTTGTGTGACACTCCATCTCATTGTCAATATCCACTTGGAGCCAAGAATACACCTCAAGGTCTACTTGTTAAGCCTTGCTTAACACTCATCTCTCGTGGAAGGATGTCCTTGACAACCCATCCATGATAAATTGATTCTATCACTTTCATCTACCAAGCATTCATAAGGTAGGTTAGGTGAGTATAGGCCTTTCACGACAATTCAACCTATTAGACTTCTATTCTCTTTTAGACTTTACTCTCAAAGCCTTAACATTATTAGGTTATCATATTAGCTTCACCCTAAAGCCCTAACTATAAGATCACAAGCCTTACTCTCAAGGTTTCTTTCTAAATCACTTCTTTATACCTAGATTTCAAGGTAATTTGATCATATTGTTCATTACTAGTTGATTCTGGTCTTAATTGATCATGAAGGTTCAATTCTAACTTTACACGTCAAGATCAACCATATACAATAGAGTGTAGGTCAATTCAAGATTATTTGATCCTAAATTTGATCAATTTCAACACATGACATTGAATTAGGAAGATCACATATGAACCTTCAACCTTGCCTCTAATGGCATAAACCCACATAGATCACATTCTTCAATAGATTAGGGTTTACCATAGAAATCACATGAATTCATCATCATATCACTAAAAAAAGGTAATTCAATCATAATTTTGTGATATCCACTAGATTGGAATCACACCCAAGCCCTACCCATAATGCAATCACAACCCTAGCTAGAATTGGGTTTTTGAGTTCACAATTGAGGGAAATATAAGGGGGCTCCATGGGTGGAAGAACCCATGGATGAATAAGCTTCACATAAATTAATCAAGCTTGAATCAATGGGGGAAATTCTACCTAGGATGCTGCCCTCTTCCCTTATCTTCTTCTTCTTTAAGCTTTGGGTTCTTTCTAGAGAGAGAAATATTTAAGAGAGGAGTGATTTGGGGTTTTGATTTAGAATGACTTAGTGGGGTGGTTTATGACTTAAAACTATATATATATATAGGTGTATAAAACCTTTACAAAACGACCCCCACTTAATATAAGTCGAATAGGAACTTATCTAAATGTCCCTCACTTGGCAGCCCCGTCCCTGGCACCATGGACACTTGGACGGTCCGTCAAGGGCACCATGGACTATGGTGGTGCCTGTGGTCCCTTGACCAGTGGCTCCCCCAACTTTCCAAGACCCTAAAACTCCCTAAAACACTAAGGCACCTTCAAGAGCACTTTTACAGGCCGTGGTCAATCCAATGGCTCGTGAAGTGCCTCGTGAACTTGGGGTAGTGTCTTGGCCTCAAGGCCTTGCCTCTCAAGTGTCAAAGGCATCTCCACGGACCCCTTCACAGATCGTGGTCCACACCACTGGTCGTGAAGGTGGTCGTAAACCCTTAGGAAGTAGCTTGCCAAGGTTGGGCCGCCTTTGCCCTTTGGCTTAGGCTTTCCCTTTTGCCTTGGTACTTTCCCTTCCCATACTCAACCAAACTCTCTAAGGTCATCTAGGCTACTAGGTCTAATACATACCTTAACGTTGAACCACTAAACTCCTCTTTCTAAGCACGCAAAGTCTCATCTATGACTCTATTTCTCATACATCAAACCCTAGAACCCTAGCTTGTGGCTCTAGTTTGGTCTACTAGTTTTCGGGGTGTTACAAAACTTCATGAACATAAGCATAAGAAACATAATATACACACATAACCAACATTCAAGTCATTTCACCATATTAGAACATAATCAACATATAAGACATTTCATTACCTTAAGCTTTCACCTCAAATAACCCCAAGCAATACCTTGTGGAATGTATGAATAGCGTCACATACCACCATCCACACTAGATACCACTTAAGGCCACCAAAAGTGAACTTACAATTCATCCTTTCCATTTTTACACAATACTGATACATAAGAGACATAAACATTTCATAAGTCATATCAACACATTAGGACCATCACCTAGGGCAACTCTAAGTCATACTTGTGCAATGTATGAGTAGCATCCCATACTACTACTCACACTAAGTACTCCTTTAAAGCCACCCTAGATAAGGCACATTCATACACAATAATTCATGACAAGTAAGTAACTCGTAGTACAATCCAAGTATAGCATACATCATCTCATTTAGGCGTATAAGTCAGCATTCTTCATTAGCTTCATTAAGAACACCTTCATTCATTAGACATTATATCAACGTTCTCCATTAACATCATCATAAGAGCATACTCATTTCATTTAACATTATAAAGGAACACACCATGACTACTCTCAAAGTTTACTTGTGCAACGCATAGATGACATCCCATACTACCACCCATACTAAGTAGTACATTCTTGAGAAGCCATATTTTATTAACATTGTTTTTGGGGATAAGCCTTAACCGACATAGACTATGTGAGAAATTCATGGAATCCCGGTGTCACCCTCACCGGATAAGCGATTCGTACTTGCCTAAGGTAGGACCATTACTTTTAGCTTTGGTGGATCCACTAGCTAGACCTATGTGGGCACATAATTATGGGATAGGGAGATTGCTACTAGATACCCCGCCTCAACTCACGTGAGGGCATCCATCTCAATAAATTACTACTAGAAACCCCACCTCAACTCACATGAGAACTTTCATCTCAAATCATTATCCATTCGGTACTTAGCATTATTTCCCACGGAGTACTTATCATTCATTACATTAGTTCATCATTATGGGATAAGAGATTGTTATTAGATACCCCGCCTCAACTCACGGTTGAGTATCCATCTCAAACCCAACATTCATTCATTGGATAGCTCAAGGATTCAAAGATGTTAATAGCCTTTCAACTAAGAATCCCATATTGTGAGAAGGTCCTTTCACAGCATGTCATTATCATTCATTAGAGTACAATTGAGAATAGTCTTTCAATCAACCCATCATCATTAACATAATCATAGAAACTTCATTCATTAGTCATTCATGAGTATGTGTATGTGAGAATAACCTTTCACACATAGCCTCATCATTCATAGGTGTTAATTGACAAATAACATTCAATCATAACACAATTACATTCTAAACATGATTATAACACTTTCATTGAGATCACATGCATATACTTTACATAATAACCATACATATATCCTTCATCAACTTTCCTTCCAAGACTATGAATCAACATCAACCCATAAATCCAAGATACTACAATAGATAAGGAAATTGACATGATTCAATAACTAATTCAATATAAACATAAACAATTCAACATATTTCCATGATCAATCAATTCTCAATCACAATTCACAACTTAAGAATTTGGGGGAAAACATGGGTTCATAGGAGAAATCATCTTAACTCATCAAAAATTCAAAAATCCATTCATAATTCATCATATAAAACCTTTTGAAAATGTTTTTGAATTGAACCGATGCATAGATTGAAAACTAGGGTTTTTGGTGAACTTTAGAGACTTGAAATCACTTTTGAAATTGGCTCCTTGAAAGAAACTAAGTCAAGGATGAAGACTACCATACCTTTAGGGAAGAACTCCACGTAAATCCCTTGAGAAAGTTGAAAACTTGAACTTGAGAGCTTGAATTCTTCACCTCCATTGGAGGTTTCTAAAGAGAGAACTTTTAAGAAGAGAGGTGGGTTCTAATTTGTGATTTGAAAAATGAAGTCTAAAATAGAGTTTAATACTTTAAAACCCCTTAAAAAACATTAATAACTCAATAATAATCGTCCCCCAACTTAACTAAACTTAAAATAAATTTACAATGTTTCCCCCACATTTGCCGAACCTATTGCAGAAAATAGTGGCCATATACGAAACCCCACCCACGGACCGTGGGTGGGTCCATGGGCTGTGCTGGCAAGCCGTGGTTCATGGCTGCAGCTTGGTTTTGGGGGGCTTGACCTACGGAGGCCATCCACAGGGCGTAGGTCCCCATTCGTAGGTCACCACACTTGGGCAGATTTTTGGTCTCTTAGGGTCTTGAGGGTTAGGCTTTGGAGTCCTAATCAAAGACCCATATGGTAGTCCTTGTGGAGTCGTACCTTAAAGTTTAACCTCTAAACCCCTCAACCAAATATCGGGACAACATTCTACCACTTGAAAACCTACAACAACTCAAACACAAAGTCGTTAGGCTCTAGTTTCACCTATTCATTTTACGGGTCATTACAAAACTATTCAACTCAATCAACAAAAAAGAAGAAGAAAGTACTAGAGTTAGGATTCTTTCTGAGAGTAGAGTAGTGAGATATGTAACAAGAAGGGAGTTTGAGAAGTTCGAGAGTTGACTTTGAGATTTTTGTAACAAAAAGCGAGTTTTACTTCTTGGAGAGTTGAATTTGAGAGAGTTGTAACAAGAAGTGGGTTTCACTTCTTGGAGAGTATAGTCAGTTCATTGATTATTAAGTTGTAATCGTAAAATTGAATTTGAAGTTAATAAAAATGTGGTTTTTCCATTCCTTGAGGGAGGAAGGTTTCCACGATAAAATTTGTATTTTATTGTGTTGTGTCTTTTCATATGCAAACATACAAGAACCTGGTTCTTGCACAAAGGGTATGGTTTCTTCACAGTGACCTAACTCACTACAGTCAAAACAATCGAAAGACGATATGCTCCCAAAAAAAAGTCCACCACGACCTAAATCACCAGCTTGAGACCCATGACTCTGACTAGAGCCAACCTCACTTCGGTTATATCGATTACCCTCTAAACTCTCCGATAAGTCCTGAATAGGCCAACTAGGTTGACCCTACTAAAACCATTATCGAGCCTTATCATGTGCATCTCTGGGCAGGAACGAGACCCATTATTGCTACCCTCCTATCTAGATCTCTTGTCGCTACCCCCTTGGGCCTCATGAAGGAGCTCCTCAATATTACAAGCGTAATCAACAACATCCAGAAAAGAGTGACCCATGGAGACCATAGACTGAGTCTCAATCCTAAGTTGAAGCCTCAATCCACGAACGAAACATCAAACTCTCTCCTTCTCAATGGGTAGAATCATGGTGGTGTGACGGGAGAGCTCGTGAAACCTTGCCTCTGCTTGAAAAATAAGAAGAAATTTCTTCAATAGTTAAAGATAGGCTTGTGAAGTGGATATCAACACGAGCTTAGATAATTATGTATTGATTTATTTTTCCCTTCTATATTTAATGATTAAATTCATGAGGACATGTGTATTGTACTATTTCTTTTCTTCTTCTTTCTGTTTTCTCTATTTTTTCCTTCCGTATCTCTATGATGTCTCTTAAGTTTAGTTTTTATACGAAGAAAGTTTTGAAAAGTGATAGATTTGTGAAGTGGATATCAACAAGAGTGACGCCTCACTGCTTTTGTTTGATTTGGGGGGAAAAAAGCTCATGAATATATAGGCTTGCGAAGTGGATATCGACAAGATTTTAGACAATTATGTATTGATTTTATTTTTTCTTATATTTTTTAATTATAAAGTCATGATCATATGTGTGTTGTATTATTTTTTTTCTTTCTTTCATTCTTTCTTTCTTGTATATCGTTATAATGCCTCTTAAGTTTAATTTTTATACGAACTTTTGATTGTTGCATGTCTATAATTTCTTTTAGTTCAAATTAGTATTTTAAAATGCTAGAGTAGATCCTAAGAAGATACCACTTCCTCACAAATTTATCTTAATTATGGTTGAAATTCTGCTATAAGTACAAATCAAGTTTAGAATTTATAAGTATTTTCTCTTGGTTCAAATTAGTAACTTAATTATGTCGAAAAATCTGCCTATTACTAATCAAATTTTCAAATTTATAATTGATTCCTCAAAAGAAAAAAAATTAATGATTAAAATAAATTCTTTATTTGGTGTTTGTTATGTAAGTTCTTAAAAGGGAATAAGGTCTGAAATATATCTGAACTTTGACCGAAATTGTTATAACAATCCCAAACTTTGGACATGACCTATTACCCCCCCCCCCCGCACTATTTTACAGTGTATTTTAAAAATATATAAGTGCCCAGTTGAACAACTTACTATTTATAATGATGCAATATTTATGTGCACACCTATATATCTTCAAAATACACTATTGAATAGTGTAGGGGGTAATAGGTCATGTCCAAAGTTTAGGATTGTTACAGCAATTTCAATCAAAGTTTGGATATATTTCGAACCCTTTTCCCTTCTTAAAACTATTGAGAGAAAAATTTAAAAGATAAATATAAAGTAACATGGAGGGGGAGAGGATGAGGTAATTCTAAAAAAAAAGTTATATGCATGAAGAAGAAACATTTATATTATTTAAAATAATTGAGACAATCATTATTATTGATATTCTATGGAAAGGGTATAACTTTTTTTTTCATCATAGGGTCAAGTTGTATTAATTTTCTATGACTCTGTATCATTTGCTTATTGTTTTTCTACAAAATTCAATTTATTAAACATAATTACGATTCATATTTGATAGAGGAGGACGTAAAGGATCGAAATGAATAAACTCAAATTTAACAATGCAAATGAATAATATAAAGTATTAACTAATATTAATTTATTTTATACTAAGGGGATTATAAATTAGTACTAGATTCATCACTCATTTTCAAAATAGAAAGATTCTGTATGTATATGTAGCCAAATATATATTGTATATGGATAAATAGGTACGTAGAAGTTTCCACAATTAAAACATTACTCGCTATTTAATTATAACAATAACTTATGTGTTGGGTATAGAGCTAGAGTTAATGGAAAATGGAGGGAAGATGAAAAGAGAGGAACTTGAAAAGTCCTCTTATGCTTTAGTAAAAAGACATTTCTCCCTCATCGATGGTGGAAAGATAAATAAAAGAGTTTAAATAGAGAAACACTTCTATTAATTGTTAAAAGGGTTGGAAAGAGGGACCCCCTCACACCATCGTCGTTGTGGTCGCTCGCTCGGCTCAGCTTCGGCTTTGGAAAATGATCGATCGAGAGATTATTTTTTAGACAAAGTTTATTGTAATTATTTAGTTAATTACTTATTTAATTAATTAAATTAAATTAAAATGGCCAAAACGTTTCAATTAATTAGTTAATTAACCAAAATATTCCGACCCGACTCGGATTCGCGCGCAACCCATTTTATTTAAATTTCCCACCGTTGGAAATGACTGTTCTGAAAGGTTGCAACCTTCAGGAACAGCCATGACCGTTTGAAAGGTTGCAAACTTTCATTAATGGTCGTGTGGATTCTGAAAGGTTGCAACTTGTCGGAATTAGTTCTTCTTGGCTATAAATACCAATTATTCTTCAGAATTTTTTACTTACGAAATTTTCTGCTTTCTTCTTCTTCTTCTGCACAAATATTTTTCGTGTACTTTACTGCTGTTGAGTGGCGCTAACACCAGCGTTTTGGGTATCAATACACTGGTGATTGAGATCATTCTATCCTGGGAGGACATATTCCAAATCAAACATCAGATACTAGAGGGGAATAATTTCCTAAAGGGGACACTGTGCATTCAGTGGGCTTGATTTTTTTTCTTTTTGTCTTTTACAGATTCTGGTATGTTTTACATATTTTAGTTTTTGTGAATTAATTTTTGTTCTTCTGTTCTTACTGGTTCATTAAACTTTGGTAACTTCATTTTTAGCAAAGTTTGTTGAAATCAGTAATTCTATTTTAAACACAAATTGGCAATAGTCTTAAGGAAATTATTTATTTTATTTTAATCTGTGTTTCTGGTGGAGACAAAAACCTTCGTGGTTTTATATTCATGTTAAGTTTGCAATTTAGATTATTGCTTACTAAGTCATTTGTATCAATTTCTGTTTGTTACAGCTTTTGAAATGGCAAATGATAATGTTACGGTGGTTGTTGCTGAATCAACCCGAACTGCTGTACCACCAGTAGAGAAATCGGGAAAATTCTCTAGTGTGAATTTCAAAGGATGGCAGCAACGGGTATTTTTCTGGCTTACCACTCTTGGTCTGTAGAAATTTGCCAATGAAGTAACTCTGGTGCCTGCAGCTGAAATGCCAGACAAAGAAAAATGCATGATTATTGAAGCATGGAAACAAGTAGACTTCCTATGTAAGGGCTACATTTTGAGTATTTTAGAGGATGACTTATATAATGTCTATAGTTCAATGACAACTTCGAAATAATTGTGGGATGCACTTGAGCAGAGATATAAGACAGAAGATGCATGCTTGAAAAAGTTTGTGGTCGCAAAGTTTTTAGACTATAAAATGTCAGATAGTAAAACTGTTGGATCACAAGTGCAAGAACTTCAACTTATTTTCCATGATCTAATTGCTGAAGATATGGTAGTAAATGAAGATTTTCAAGTGGCTGCAATGATTGAGCAGTTACCTCCTTCGTGGAACGACTTCAAGAATTATCTAAAGCACAAATGTAAGTAAATGAAGCTTGAAGATCTTGTGATTCGGCTCAAGATTAAAGAAGATAACAAGATCGCCGAAAAGAAGTCTCGTAAGAGTTTGACAATAATTGGAGTTAATATTGTTGAAGAAGCTCCTACTAAAGGCAAGAAGAGAAAGAAGTCCAACTGACAGAACTCAGAACAGACCAAGAAGAAATTCTAGGGCAACTGTAACAACTATGGTAAGGCTGGTCACAAGTATTCTGATTGTCGTGCTCCAAGAAAGGACAAACACAAAGACAAAGGCAAAAGTCAAGCAAACATTGTGGGAGAGATGGAAGATGCAGATGACCTCTGTGCAATGATCTCGGAGTGCAACTTAGTTGGAAATCCCAAAGAGTGGTTCCTCGACTCAGGTGCCACTCAACATATTTGCTCTGCGAAAGAAGCCTTTGCAATGTACACTCCTGCTGAGTTCAATGAAGATTTGTTCATGGGAAACACAGCAACAATAAGGATTGCAGGAACTGGGAAAGTTATGCTGAAGATGACATCCGGCAAGGTGTTGACTCTGAACAACATTTTGCACATTCCTACTATGAGGAAGAATTCAGTTTCTACTGCACTGCTCGTTAAAAACAGGTTTAAGTGTGTCCTAGTTAGTGACAAAGCTGGAATAAGTAAGAATGAGATGTTCTTAGGAAAGGGCTACCTCGCTGAGGGCCTCTTCAAACTGAATGTAATGGTTATTGACACTATTAATAAAAATTCTGCTTCTGCTTACTTATTGGAGTCAAATGACTTATGGCATGCCCGTTTGGGACATGTAAATTACAAAGCCTTGCGAAAATTGATTACTTTACAAGTATTGCCTGATTTCAAATGCGATAAATTGAAATGTGAAATTTGTGTGGAAAGTAAGTTTGTTAAACATCTTTACAAGTCTGTTGACAGGAATTCAAAACCTTTAGACTTAATTCACACAGATATATGAGATATGAAGTCGACACTATCTCTTGGTGGGAAAAAGTATTTTATAACTTTTATTGACGATTGCACTCGATTTTGTTATGTATATTTGCTTAATAGTAAGGATGAAACAATTGATGCATTTAAGCAATACAAAAATGAAGTGGAAAATCAATTGAATCTAAAGATAAAAATGATTCAGAGTGATAGGGGTGGAGAATACGAATCTCCTTTTGTTGAGATATGTTTGGAATATGGTATTATCCATCAAACTACTGCACCCTATACACCACAGTCAAATGGTTTGGCTGAATGGAAGAACATAACATTAAAGGAAATGATGAATGCCTTAATAATCAGTTTTTGTTCACCAAGAAATATATGGGGGGAAGCCATCCTTACGGCTAACAAGATACTCAATAGAGTACACTGTAGCAAAATGCAATCGATTCCATATGAGTTATGGAAAGGAAGGAAACCCAACTTGAAATATTTCACAGTGTGGGGCTGTCTAGCCAAAGTAGAGGTTTCTTTACCCAAGAGGGTGAAAATTGGACCCAAAACAGTGGATTGTATATTTATTGGATATGGTGTGAACAATAAGGCATGTCAGTTTTAGGTTCACAAATCTGATAATCCTGAAATTCGTGTGAATACGATAATGGAGTCAGATAATCCTGAGTTCTTTAAACACATTTATCCATATAAAACTGAATGTGAGACAACAAGTGAAAGACCTAAACGACCACGAGAAGAATCAACGGAAAATACACTACCTAATGAGGATCATAGGCGTAGTAATCGCCAATGAAAATCCACTTCTTTCGGACCAGATTTGATGGCATTCTTGCTTGAAAATGAGCCTCCAATATTTAAAGCATCCATGTCTTCATCTAAGTCAATCTATTGGAAAGAAGCAGTCAATCGTGAGATAGAATCAATTTTAAGTAATCATACTTGGGAATTGACTGATCTTCCTCCAGGAAATAAACCTTTAGGATCAAAGTGGATCTTTAAAAGGAAAATGAAAGCCGATGGGACTATTGACAAATATAAGGCTAGACTTGTAGTCAAAGGATACAGATAAAAGGAAGGTATGGACTACTTTGATACATACTCTCCAGTAACAAGGATAACATCAATTAGGATGTTAATAGCACTAGCTGCAGTGCATGATCTTAAAATCCACCAAATGGATGTAAAGACAGTCTTCTTAAATGGAGAGTTGGAGGAAGAAATTTACATGGAACAACTTGAAGGGTTTGTGGTTCCTGGTAAAGAAGAGAAAGTGTGCAGACTTGTGAAGTCGCTTTATGGGCTCAAGCAACCACCCAAATAATGGCATGCTAAATTTGACCAAACAATGTTGGTAAATGGATTCAAGATTAACGAATGTGATAAATGTGTTTACATTAAAAATGTTCCGAATCATGAAGTCATTATTAGTTTGTATATTGATGACATGTTAATAATGAGTAAAGATATTGATGATATAAATGCTACTAAGTGCATATTGTCCAGCAAGTTCAATATGAAGGACTTAGGAGTTGTTGATTTGATCTTCGGGATCAAGATTCTCAAAACTCCTCAGGGATTAGCATTAACTCAATCTCATTATATTGAAAGAGTATTGGATAAGTTCAAGTACTTGAATTTCAATGTTGTCAAAATTCCAATTGATTTAAGCTTTACATTTCAAAAGAATGTAAGTGAAAGTGACTCTAAATTGGAATATGCCAGAGTGTTGGGAAGTTTGATGTATATTATGAATTGTACACGACCAGATATAACATGTGCTATTAGAAAATTGAGTCGGTTCACTAGTAATCTGAATCAAACTCACTGGATGGCAATGAAACGTGTGTTGGGGTATCTGAAACATACACAACACTATGCTTTGCATTATAATAAATATCATGTTGTAATTGAAGGATATAGTGATGAAAATTGGATCACTGGGTCAAATGAAGTAAAATGCACAAGTGGTTATGTGTTTACAATTGGTGGAGGAACAACCTCTTGGAAATCGTCCAAACAAACATGTATCACTCGCTCCACAATAAAATCTGAATTTATTGCTTTAGATAAGGTTGGTGAAGAAGCTGAATGGTCTGGAATGTCTTAGAGGATATTCCATTCTGGCCCAAACCTGTGGGACCTATTTGCATACATTGTGATAGTCAAGCAACAATGGGTAGGGCAGAGAGGGTCATGTACAACGGGAAGTCTCATCATATACGGCGGAGACATAACATCGTAAGACAACTGTTCTCTAGTGGAATTATCACAATTGACTATGTGAAGTCAAGCGATAATGTGTCAGATCCACTAACGAAAGGCCTAGTGAGAGAGGCAGTTGAAAGATCATCTAAGGGAATAGATGTACAGCTTAGGAGAAGTCAGCATGGCGGTAACTCTATCTAGCAGACTGGAGATCCCAAGAGCTAGATTCAAGGAGAAAAACAAAGTTGTGACTGATGGTTCGACATTGTCAATCAACCCAATCCATTCTCATGATGAAGACAATGTTCAGGAACAAGGTTAAGAATTTAAGGCTTGTTAATGAGTTAATAAAGCTTAAAGTTTTCAATGATTTGCTATGTTTGACAGATTTGACCAAATAGTGTATCTATAAGATGACATGGTTAGAAATCACCTATGTGAAGTGTAAGCCGCTTCAAAGAGAATTTTATGTCAAAAGCCTATTCTCTATACACTCATGAAACCAGGAGGTGTTCATGGATGAAATGAACATAATCGTAAGAATCATAAACGGTAAAAGGTTGATTGTGTGACATATGGTTGTCTAGGTATACACCAAAGCTCAACGGTTCAAAGATATCACATCTACCGATTGACCGAGTATATCCGACATATGTTCACTATGGAAAGTCCAATGGGAAACCTACTTATCCAGATGCAATTAATCTTTCCCAGTAAAGTACACACTCGTCCGTGCATTCCTTATGTTATGACCATTCCTCATTCATATGGGGGATTATTGGGTATATAGCAAGAGTTAATAGGAAATGGAGGGAAGATGAAAAGAGAGGAACTTGAAAAGTTGGGAACTTGAAAAGTCCTTTTATGCTTTAGTAAAAAGGCATTTCTCCCTCATCAGTAGTGGAAAGAAAAATATAAGAGTTTAAATAGAGAAACACTTCTATTAATTGTTAAAAGGGTTGGAAAGAGGGACCCCCCTGGCGGCGGCGGCGTCGTTCGCTCGGCTCGGCTTCGACTTCGGCTTTGGCTTTGGAAAATGATCGATTAATTAACCAAAACATTCCGACCTCACTCGGATCCATGCGAGACCCATTTTATTTAAATTTTCCACCATTGGAAATGACTGTTTTGAAAGGTTGCAGCTTTCAGGAACAGCCATGACCGTTTGAAAGGTTGCAAACTTTCATTAATGGTCGTGTGGATTCTGAAAGGTTGCAACCTTTCGGAATCAGTTCCTCTTGGCTATAAATACTAGTTATTCTTCAGAATTTTTTACTTACAAAATTTTTTGCTTTCTTCTTCTTCTTCTGCACAAATATTTTTTGTGTACTTTACTGTTGTTGAGTGGCTCGTTGACACTAGCGTTTTGGGTATCGATACACTGGTGATTGAGATCATCCTATCCTGGGAGGACATATTCCAAATCAAACCTTGGATACTAGATGGGAATAATTTCCTTAAGGGGACACTGTGCATTCAGTGCACTTAAGATTTTTTCGTACTGTCTTTTATAGATTCTGATATGTTTTTACAGATTTTAGTTTTTGTGAATTAATTTATGTTCTTCTGTTCTTACTGGTTCATTAAACTTTGGTAACTTTGTGTTTCACCAAAGTTTGTTGAAATTAGTAATTCTGTTTTAAACACAGATTGGCAACCTTATGTACATTAAAAGTATATTAATTATAATTAACAAACTCAATATATCTTATCTATTCTTTAAAAGTATATTAATTTATTTCTTCTTATTTTGTTGTTTTTTTTTACTTTAAAAATAGTGTATTTATGTTATTTATTTTAAAATCATTATAAATTACAAGAATATTCTTTCACTTCTAAAGAAGATGATTATATGTATAAAAAAAAATCCCTATGAAACCAAATTATATATCTACACATTTATAGGAAGGTATAATATAATTATTTTATTTTATATCCTTTTTATGTAAGAAGAAACTTTCAAAAAATATTTAAAATTTTCAACTAAAATTCACTTATATTAAATATATATAATACCTCTTCTATTTAAATAATATTTAGTAAATAATTTGTATTTTTCATGAGCGCGTGGATGAATTCAGTAGTATAATACAAAATATAAAATGTAAAAGATATACTAAATTGAGTGTTTTAAGTTGTGAATAAAATTGTTCAACTAGGATTTGCAGATCGATGATCTGCTTATGTTCAGAAGGGGTGATCCGGAGTCTGTTAGACTGTTCTGGTTTGACTGTAAATAATAGTAAGAGTGTTATGTATTTTGGGGGGTTTCTCATGATTACAAGCAGAAGATATTAAGCATGCTAGAATTTTCTCAAGGGGTGCTGCTATTTTGATTAGTTCTTATGCGAATGAAGAGCAGTTTGAGCCTTTTGCTTTCACAGAATTATTTTAGAGCAAAGAATTTGATTGTACGTTAAGTTCGGATAAAATTGGCAAATAACCACATCCAGCTACTTTACCATCCAACTACACTCAAATTCACTAAAGAGAGCAGTTTAACATCACCATTCCTCTAACTAATATCATTGCCTATTATTACATCCTCGACTGTGTATTGTTTGTACTATTTGGTGACTTAGTTCATCCACACTTCTCTTCTTTACATGAAATATCTACTGATTCCTTTCTTGTCAAACATAATATCAGGGGCGGACCCACATGGAGGTTTTTGGGTGCTCGAGCACCCATTAACCTCGTATCGAACTATATATACTTATATTGAAATTAAGACAAAGTCGTATAAAACTAAAGGTGAGCACCCATGCTATAAACGATTCAATTGGCGTGTTGGTTGAAAGTGGGTGCTCAAGGTTTACATTTTGCTTCTCAGCCCCAGTTCGAATTCCTCTAAACACATTATTTCTGCCTTTTCAACTCTTCTCTTCTACCTTATTATTTCCAATTACACTTTCTTTTATTTATTTACTTTACTCCTTGATCTATTTTCCCTTTCACATTGTCCCACTGAATTTTCTTAAATTAAATTTTATACAAAAGTTTCAAAATTCCTTCTCCTTTTTCAATATATTTTTACTTTCATGTCTATTATGCAACTTAATCATGATTTTCCATGTTTAATTACTCTTTCTTTCTCGTCAGTCAAATTAGAGGAAATGAAAAGGGAAGGGAAAAATATTATGTTCTAGAGCCTTCATTTAAGTTCTCCAATTCAAAAGAAAAAAAATCTTCTTTCTCGTTGGTTTTCCTTTTTTGGTAATTACAATCGTTCGTGAAGGTATATTGTCCCTCCTCTTGTTCTTTTTTTTCTTGAACAAATTCAATGAATTTTGATTGACTATTAATTTTTTTTAAAAAAAACACTCATGTTGAGGAATTTTTAGCATGCAATTACGCTCTTTGGTTAATACAAGTTTATATTAAAAATAGTGAGCACCCATAACCGTAAAATCCTGGATCCGCCACTGCATAATATACACAACTTGCTAATACCATTATGTATATTTGTGCTTTTATTGAGTTACATGTTGCTCGATTCATGTCCCATTCCAGCTCATCATGACATCCCATTATAGGCCTTTGAATGTGCTGCAACTTCAGTATTTTAGTTCATAAAGACTTTGTACATGATCATTGACAAGATACTAGAGCTCTAGAGACTAACAAACTAGGGAAATTATAGACACAATTCATAGCGGATCATACACAAAATGTGATGGTTTAATTTTAATTTGTCTAAAAGAGGGGAGACTCCATTTTTCCATATTGATAAGCCCTCGAAATAGGGGGCATAACTAGAACTTGATACCCTATTTGATTGAGTTAGCCACTGAAACACACTAGCTAACCAAACCTCCACTTTGGTCATAAGACAAAAAGATTTTCTTCGCTAGCTTTGCATATGACAACACAACATCCGAACTTGAAAAGTGAAGCCTAGAGAGTTCGGACAACACAACATCTGAAGCCTAAAATTGTGTGTTACTTTAAAGATTTCTCATAATAAACTTTAGTGGGGAAAGAGGGCTAATTACAAATAATAAATCTTTCCCATAACATTTTTAAGTCCCACCACCCAAATAAGAATTCATACATATGGACATATAATCAAGGAAACCGATAAAATGACATGTAGATGTCTAATACCCTATTTATCCGAACAAGTGGAATATCAAAATAATAGAATCATAAAATCAATTCAGTTGAGATCCCAATGTCTTTCATAGAAGGTCTTTCTACCAAGGGAAAAGCAAAATATGACATTTAGCATTTTAGGAATTTCGGAGGAGTCATGCTAAAATAAAGGACAGAGCTTAGCCTTAACATACCTTTTGATTTGAACGCTCGAATGCCCGCAGTTTCTACAGGAAAGTTGTTTCTTATGTCCTAATCTTTTCAAACATTATATATACACAGCTGGTACGGACCTATAAATAATTGGAATCATACCTCCACGGAGTGCAAGGCAAACCAGTGATGAAGTCCATATTTATCATGTCCCATTTCCATAATAGAAGCTCAATATACTGATTTAGGCCTCTGGGCCTCTAATGTTCTGCTTCAACTTGTTAAAAGTTGGGACATTCAACTACCATCTCTGCAATATCTATTTTCACGTCATTCCACCAATAGGTATATCGAAGGTCCCGATACATCTTTGTCACTCTGAGGTGAGTAGTGTATCTAGAATAATGGGCCTATGAAAGAATCTTTGTACGGAGCTCTCCCACTGTCGGTACACATAAGCACCCCTAAAATCTAAGGACTCCATCACGAATTAGCTCAAATAAAGGTTGTTTCTACTGTGGAATTCTTCCCCTTAATTTCCTGAGCTCATGATCTTCATGTTTCCGCTTTTTCACTTCAGTAATAAAGGAATATTCTGCCATATCCTGAATGACAACATCTCCGCTCCCTACATCTACCAAGCGCACTTGCAAATTAGCTAGCTAGCATAGGTATTTTATAATTTCAGGCTTATGAGCTTCAACATGTCTTAGACTACCCATAGACTTCCGACTAAGTGCATCCGCCACAACATTACCTTTGTCGGGATGATATAAAATGTCAACATCAAAGTCCTTTAATAATTCTAGCAATATCCTTTGACGTAGGTTCAACTCCCTCTACTTAAGTAAATACTGAAGACTCTGGCGGTCGGTAAAAATATCAATATGAATCCCGTATAGATAATGCTACCAAAATTTCTAGGGCAAAGATAATTGCAGCCAACTCAAGATCGTGAGTAGGATAATTCTTCTCATGTTTCCGCAACTTTCTATTTACCATGATGCTACATAAGAACATAACCTAGGTCAATTCTGGAGGCATCACAATAAACAACATTGCCCTCATTGCCATTTGGAAGAGTTAGGATAAGTGATGTGGTAAGCTTTTTCTTTAGTTTCTTAAAGCTATGTTCGCATGCCTCAGTCCACTGAAACTTAGTTGCCTTATGTGTCAATTTTGTTAGTGGTACAGATATAGAAGAGAATCCCACCACAAACTTTCGGTAATATCCTACCAAGCCTAAAAGGCTACGAGCCTTTGTTGGATTTAAGGGCCTCGGCCAATTCATCACGGTTTCAATCATTTGTCCATCAACCTTGATACCATCATTCGTATTAACATAACCAAGAAAAGCTACAGAAGTTAGCCAAAAATCACATTTAGAGAGTTTGGTATATAACCTGCTATCTTGGATAGTCTACAATACAACTCGGAAATAGTCTGCATGCTCGGCTTCTGACCGTGAATATATCAAAATGTCGTCAATAAACACAATCACAAATTCATCCAAGAATGGTTTGAAGACCCATTTCATAAGATCCATAAAAGTTGTTGGGCATTTGTAAGTCCAAAAGACATGACAAGGAAATCAAAATAATCATACCTCATCTGAAATGCTATTTTTAGCATATCAACTTCCCTGACTTGTAGCTGATGGTAACCAAACCGCAAGTCAATCTTGGAAAAGCATCTGGCACCTTGTAACTGGTCGAATAAATCATCAATCCATGGAAGAAGATTTTTATTCTTAATAGTGACTTTATCTAGATGTTTATAGTCAGTACACATCTGTAAGAATCAATCCTTCTTTCAAACAAAGAGCACTAGAGAACCCATGGGATGTACTTGGCCTGATAAAGCCTTTATCGAGCAAGTCCTTCAGTTGCTCCTTCGATTCCCTTAGATCTGCAAGTGCCATTCTGTAGGGAGGATAGATATAGCCTACGTATCAGGAAGAAAGTCTATAGCAAAATAAATTTCCCTTTTTGAGGGAAAGATCATCGAGGAATACCATCAGAAATTCATTCACAATAGGAATTGCCATGTGGTATATACAACCTTTAGAAATAAACTTTTGAGTCCTAAGGTATAAAATAAACTTACCCTTTGGAGTGGCTGCATTACCTTTCCACTCAAGGACTAGCTCACTTAAAAAGTAAAATCTGACTATCTTTGGGTGAAAATAAATATTAGCATAACAAGCTATCGACCGATCCATACCCATAATAACATCAAAATCCATCATAATCAACTAAACTAAATCATCGGAGGTTGGACGATCATTAATTAACACCATACAACCTTGATAGGTACGATTAGCTAAAATAGAAACACCAACTGGCATAGACACCTCAACTAATTGTCGCAACAACTCAGATTTCATGTCAAGCTTACTAGCAATAAATGGAGTAATATATGAAAATGTAGACCCAAGGTTTATCAATGCGTAAACAATTTAAGAAGATATTATCAATATACCTGTGACAACATCGGGGGAAGCCACTGAATCTTGTTGGCTTATAAGTGCATAAAAACGGTTTTGGCCACCGCTAGAACCTGATGTGTCTCTTCCACCTCTTTCTCTTACACGACCCTAAGTAATGTTTTATCTTGGTTGCGAGATGCGTACTGAGGGTGAAGAGGTTGTTGTGGATCCTGAAGGCTGAGCTAGCTCACCTCTACTCAACATCGGGCAACGACTAATAAAATGTCATGTGTGCCCACAATGATAACATGCACCTGAACCCTGTCTATAATACTCAGTGTGTGGCTTACCACAATGTGTACATAGAGAAGTGGGATGTCTTATATATACGAAACACTCATGTCAACGGGCCTCAGGCTGGCCTGAGATAAAACCTAAACCTGACTGGTTATAACGATCAAACGGATGTCCCTGCATCTGTGGTGAGACACTACCTACTATCCGAGGTGGATATTAATGGAGTGGGAGCCTAAAACCACCATGTAGCTCCTTATAAGACCCCATAGTATGGGCCCTCTTACTATGCTCCATATCCCTGCGGGTATCACGAATTTGTCGAGAAAGGTCCTCTGTAGTCTGAGTGAAAGCATGTATATGGGAAATATCTACATTATCTGATAGGAATATTATCCTACAATCTCTAATCATATGATCTACCAAACCTTACGTAAAATGATAAACTCTGGCTCTCTGGTACGTACAATATCTGGTGCATATCTCGCCAGAATTAAACATGTGGTTATAATCCTTTTACACTCATGTTCCTTTGCTTTAGATTGATAAACTGATCAAGACAAGCCTCTCGAACTACTTGTGGCAAATAGTGGGCTAGGAAGGCCTCAGAGAAGTCCTCCCACTCTACTGGCGGAGCATTTGGTCCTCTAGATCTCTCTCATGCTTCATACCAAATGATGGCTACATCATATAGCCAAAAGACGCCAACTCCACAGCCTCTGTGACAGAGGCATGCATCACCATCAATACATTGTATATATGGTCTATAAAGTCTTATGGATCCTTAGTAGACTTAGATTACGCAAATAATGGAAGGGCCAAAGTAAAGAAGCACTCATACCTTCAAGCTTTTTGACCGGTCTCTCTAAGTATCTACTCTTAACTCTAGTTGTCGCTCATGAATAGAAACCATCCTAGTCAGCAACTAAAATGTCTCCCTCATCCCTTGCTCCCTAGTTCTCTGGTGGAGGAACAACAGGTACTGGAGGTCCTGTGTCCCTAGCTTCCCCAGGTACCAATGGAAGTGGTGAGGTTAGGGGTACTGCATTTCCTTAGGGCTTCAATGGGTGTTGGGAAGGCATGTACTATGGGTGCTGGAGATTCACTCTATGCCTCCGAGGGAAATCTATCCCTTTGACCCGGTGGGGAACGACTAGTACCTTCCCCTAAATTCATACCTATCTCTCGTTGTGCCATCTCCGAAGTGAGTATGGCATGTTAGATAAGAAACATAAAGCACGATTTAGATTTCATATGTTCTTATACTTTTCCACTATAAAACGATCTATTAGTTGAATGAATTGTAACCACTCCTAAATACCCTGTAGCCTCTTGAATATAAGTGTGCGGCACAACATACCCATAAACAAGACTCTACTAGACACGGCTTGTGGACCTCCTGGGATACGACCTGCTATGATACCAAGTTTGTAACACCCCAAAATAATAGGCGTAACTGGCACTCGATACCCTATATGATCAAGTTAGCCACTAAAACACACTAGCTAACCAAACTGTGAGACAAAAATATCGGGCAACACAATATCTGAAGAGTGAAACCTGGACCATAAAGGTCATGACGAATGACAATAACCCATTTAAACCATCGTAGAAAGCCAAAAATAAAGATGTACTAGCTAGCTGATGAGGCCGCAACTAAAGACATACCTACTTACACACACATATATATACATGCCAAGTTTATGCGCTGGAGATTGAAATCCACAAAAGAAAACCCAGAGTGTTGCTTCCAAAATAGTCTTTACGAGTGACATAAGCACTGTTGAGACAAGACCCCGACTATACCCAAACTGTATGAAAAAGTGAACATCCTCTGATAGCCCCAGGATAAGATGTAGCGTACCAACTCATAGCTAAACCCAAATCCTAATGGGTGGGTCAATCAAAAACCTGCCTGAATCGGCTTGCACAAAATAAAAATGTAGCATCCCGAGGCAATGGGGCAACAATGCGAATAAAAATGTACTACTATGTAAAGTGGAAAGTAGAATCATAAGTAGCTGTTGTGAAAAGGTAATAGAGACACCACCTGAAACTAAAACTCAAATAATCTTTATGGCTAACATTTGACCTCCTACTATTTAAATATTCACGGTATGCTCGTATAGTCGCATATCGTGAATACATATACACAAACATATATATATTCAAATGCATGACATTCCCAACCAAATGCTAGCAATGGTTGTACTTTCCGGTAGCTAACCGGCATCATATTCGCCAACTTGTGGCCATCGGTGTCTCATACGTTATATATAGGCAATAGGCCCCATACCTCCCGAATATAGCTTGGGGGTAGAATGCATAGTATGTCATGTCATGGATTCATAATGCATATATGTTACCGTTGTCATGTTGTCAATCTTGACCCGTTTGTACTCCTGTTCTCATAACCCTGTAATCACTTTTGTATGACATGTAAATGTCTCAATATCTCATGGAACCTCTATGTTTTTCCGAATAAGCTTGAAAACTTAACTCAACTTTTATGAAGATAACATAACATTGAAGATGTTCATAAAAAGCTTAAGATGCTTTACTTACTTCCTATACATGGTTCCTAGATAATTTATAAAAGAATGTGTTTCAAAAATAAAGTGTTCTAGTAGTTTAAACATTTAAGTTATATTTGAATGTTTTGAAAATCGTATGCTACTTTGAAGATTTTTCATAATAAACTTTAGCGGGGAAAGAGGGTTGGTTACAATTAATAAATGTCTCACATAACATTTTTAAGTCACACCACGTAAAGAAGAATAAGAATTCATACATATGGACATGTAATCAAGGAAACCGAAGTACTCTATTTATTCGAACGAGTGGAATATCAAAATAATAGAATCATGAAAATAATTCGACTAAGATCACAATGTCTTTCACAAAAGGTCTTTCTAGCAAGAGAATAGAAAAATATCACATTTGGCGTTTTAGGAAATTCCAGGAGTCGTGCTAAAATGAAAGATAGAGTTTTGCCTTAACACCTTTCCAATGAACGATCGAATTCCCACAGTTTCTACACAAAATTTGTTCCTCATGTACTAAGATTCGCAAACACTATATATACACAGCTAGTACGGGCCTATAAACAATTTATAATTGAGCTTAAAGTGACAGATTTTCCATATGGCCCCAACTTGGTGAAACGTCCGTAGAACTTTGTAAAAACAATCATAAAAGAATCTCGAGATGATTACCTTCACAAACCAAGTGTAAACCTTGAAGAAACACCAATAACTACCAATTTATATCTGTAAAAACTAGCTCCAAACGGAGCTAATAGAAGGCAAAAATGATTACCACGTGTAGAGATCACGTTTCAAGGCACGGGGGCACCCTTTAATGGTAGAAATCGCTAAAAACTTACCTTCATCATGCAAGAACTCCATTAGAACTCCCTCTTTAGCTTTCTTTCTAGTTAAGGAGTGAAAAGAAATGTTTTTATGGGTTAAAAAATTAAGTAGCCGACATACCATAGTTTTTTACCTGACCCAGTTCGCGACCCAGATTCTGCCCAGGCAGTTTGCAATATAACCCTCATAACTTTTTACTTCGATGTCGATTCGATACTGGGTTTTGTGTGTTGCAGACTACACTCGTAGGCCTTTGATTTGGTAGATCATGGTTCTTGTAACTATTTATATATTGGGCGAAAACATCCAATACATTTGACCTAACGCTTAGAAAATTTTATTAGAGAAACTTCGATAACTTTTGCCGACCTTAGTTTCGCTAATTTTCTTGACTTCAAAACTTAACATACGACTATTGTGTTGTTATAATACCTTGTAACACATTATTCTTAGCATGTTAGACACTCAGAGGCTTATCCCCAAGGTATGGGATGATTTAAACCTTTCAAACAGATGAAGTGCTACTCGAGCCATTTCTTTAATCTCGAACGTTTGCTTGAGGGGTTCCTTTGACCTAAAATTTTAGTTTAGCTCCTTGATATTTCCACTCATTTGCAATCTTAATCTCCAATGCACTAAACCAAGCCATATACACCTCATATAACCACGCCATACTACGCCACATATATTCTGCAATAATAGAGAAAAAAAGTATGGGATCTCACAAGGTTCCCCCAATATTTATTTTATTGAATTGTTTACACCTCATATAGGCAATAGAGAAAAAAAGTATGGATCTGCAAAATGAAATTAACAATACTATAGTTGGTTTTGTATCTAGAGGGTCTAGTTCCTTCAAACATATTACTAGCAAATAACTTGAGGAAATTTTTTAATGATGAAGTTGGAGATAGGATTGATGGATTTGTGATTCCACCTGCTAAGAAGAATCATTTGGAGTTTATTGTCTTTGATTCCTTTGCCCAGCGGACCAGCAAAGTGTCTCCAGATACTTTTAGCGATGTCACCTTGACAAAAGAGGTATTGCATGTCTTCTAAATTAGTTCTTGCATGAGAAGAGGTGTAGCAGTAGTATTTGGGTTCGAGGGCAATGCCTATCCTTTCCACTTTATCATCAGTTAAGAGCTTATTGTTAATGGGCTCTCCACACTACAAAAGCCATTTTAAAAGGAATTTCTTTTCTCCAAAATTTTCCTTAAAAGTTGTTGACTTCTTCTTCTTCTTCATTTTTGCCTCAAGTTATCCCAAGTAGATGCAGAGGAAAATGGCCCCGAGTTGGAAAGTTTCCAGATGGTCCTGTCCTTCTTATTTTCATTCAACGTAATACCTATGGAGTAGATTTTTTCCTTGATCTCATTAGTAAGCTGGGAGGTGAGGATATCCCAATTCCAAGTTCTTTTATTGAGGACTTCTCTAAGATTTATGTCTAGAGAGGTAAAATCCACTGGAATGAACTTATAGATAGTCCCCCATGAACACCACATATCATACCAAAAGGAGACATCTCATTTTCCAATATTCCACTCTATATGAGACTCCATCTCATTTTTTATTTCACAAATCGCTTTCCAAATTTGGGAATCTCCTTTTTTCCATGAAGTATTTGAAGGGTGAGAATTATGACAGTATTTGTCTAACATAAAAAAGCTCTAAAGGAAATTGGAAGTTGTGATATTCCACCACTGTTTAGCTCTAAAAATCTTTGCTAGAATCGGTGATGCTTCTAAAGCTAGCTCCTCCTTCAATATAAGGATAGCAGAAACTTTTCCATGATGCCTAGTGGTATTTTTCAGAATTTAAAAATTGTAATGTTTTGCATATCAATGATTAAAGGAGACTTTTAATTTAAAAAAAGAAAAGAAAAACTAAGAATGTCCCAAGTGGATCTTTGACTTGACCTTGGTAGCAAATGGAAGATCATTGTCACGCCCCAAACTCGAGGGGCGCAGTTGACTCCTAATGCCAAAACTTAGGCCCGACCCAACCCTGCTGAACCATTTGCTACTAACGCATGGCAGCCACACACAATCAAGAAAACACACAAGTATATCTCGGCTTAAAACTAAGCCCTCTGCCGGCAAGGCCCCTGTCAACTGATCTATAAAAGAAACAACTCCCAGGAGATCATATAAATAAATTGCCAACTAGCACAGAAGTCCTGATTGGGCCGTCGCGGCCACCATGATATCTATACCAAAACTAAAAGAAGGTATATATCAATACGATACATCAAACAACTCACAAGCTTCAACAAACCAACAACATAGGCCAGTATGGCCATAATGTAGCTATACACCCCACACACTAGTCTGCAAGCCTCTAAGGGTAGTAAAGATTAGCGGGACAGGGCCCCAGCCTACCTATAAAGATATATACAATAAAAGGTAACAAACCTCCCAACTCTGGTAGTTTCGGAAGAAAGGGGCTAGCCAACTGGATAAAAGTCAATCCTGCTGCTAAGGAGGTCTACTCGATCGTCTGTCAGGACCTGCATGCATGAATGCAGCGCCCCCAAGGCAATGGGGCGTCAGTACAAAATAATGTACAGAGTATGAAAGGCAATAGACTATGAGGAGGTATCCTGATATACTGGAATAATCTGATAAATAAATCAAGGATAATATAAGTGTACTGACCTGCTCCTAAATCTAAACTTATCAAAAATAATAAAATAACAACCTACCCAAACCCCCATAAGCTCGACAGGTACAAACAGCACACAAGACCACCTACTCAGGCCCCTATAATCCCGGAAGGTGCCAATCAGCCTATATACTCCTATTGGTAGTCCCCTATCCCCATAGGCAGTTACATAGCCCTCTTAGGCATTAATATAACCCCGTAGGCAGCACATAGCCCTCTTAGGCATTAATATAGCCCCATAGGCAGTACATAGCTCTCTTAGGCATCAACATAGCTTATAGACAACTCATACCCCTCTTAGGCAACAACATGGCCCCGTAGGAAGCACATAGCCTTCTTAGGCGTCAATATAGCCATGTAGGCAACTCATAGCCCTTTTAGTCATCCATATAGCCCTGTAGGCAGAGCATAGCCCTTCTAGGCATAAATCACATTCCTGCAGCTAACAACAATAGCCCCAAGGGCAACAATAACAATCCAATTGCTAAAAGCGAGCCATTTAATTATAAGCAACCTGTACAAATAGCCTCTAAGTCGTGTCCAACATAGGGACACTACTAACTAAATAAGAATCCCGACAAGGGAGGATTATATCAACTCGAGCAGCCAACAATCAACAATAATGGCTACAACTGTAACAAGGATAACAACCCAATTACATTGCTCCTAAGCTTAAGGAAACATGTCGTAAGTAGGGAATAGCCTTAACATACCTTTCCAATGAACGCTCGAAAGACCATAGTTCCTTCACAAAAGTTGTTCCTTTTGTCCTAAGCTTCGCAAACACTATATATACACAGCTGGTACGCAGGTATAAACAGTTCATAATTAATCTTAAATCGGCAGATTTTCCATATTGCCCCAACTTGTTGAAACGTCCGTAGAAATTCATAAAAACAACCATAAAAGGGTCCCGAAATGATTACCTTAGTTAACCAAGTGTAAACCTTGAAGAAACACCAATAACTACAAATCTATATCTTCAAAAACTAGCTCCAAACGCAGCTAATAGAAGGGAAAATGATTGTCACGTGTAGGGATTATGTTTCTAGGCATGGGGGCAATGTTTAATGGTAGAAATCGTCAAAAACTAACCTTCATCATACTAGAACTCCATAGGAACCCTCTCTTAAGCTCTCTCTCTGGTTTGGAACTGAAATGGAATGTTTTCATGGCTTAAAACGTTAAATAAGCCGATATACCATATTTTTGACCCGACAGTCCCTAGTAAAACCCTCATAACTTTTTGCTCTGATGTCGATTTGATACGGGATTTTATGCGTTGCAAACTAGATTTGTAGGCCTTCGATTTAATGGGTGATAGGCCTTCTAACTCTTTATATATTAGGAGAAAACATCCAAGACTTTTGACCCAAATTTTAGATAAATCTTTAAAAAGGAACTTACGATAACTTTCACCAACTTTTATTTTGCCACTTACTTAACTTCAAAACTTGAGATACAACCCTTGAACACTTAAAATATGACATACCACATCATTTTTAATTTATTACTCACCCTCCTTGTCTTTCCACGAAGATACGAGTTAATTTAGACGTTTTGGAAAGTCGGGGTGTTACAATCATACACTCGCTAAATGGAAAATCACAAATGTCACTGGTTGTCCTATATGTGAAAGTAGTGTAGAGTCAATAGAACATCTTTTCTTTGGCTGTGAATTTGCAGCGTCTTTATGGACTAAACTACTCAGGTGGTAGCAGATTCAAAGGCTTGTAATGGGATGTCATGATGAACTGGAATGGGCCATGAATCAACTTGAAGCAGCAGGTAACTCAATAAAAGTGCAAATATACATAATGTTAATAGCAAGTTGTGTATGTTATGATGTATGGCAAGAAAGGAATCAACGGGTATATCAAGGAAAGAAGACAAGTGTAGATGATTATAATAATTTAACATTCAAGTCATAAAGTTCATAATTTTAAGATACTTTAGATTTAGATTAGATATGGATAACTATTGTTTTTAAATATACTTTTTTAACTATTATCGTTTATAACAATACATAGCACAATAATATAAGAAAGAAATAATAACTTGCAAAGTACCTTTTAGTAAATACTAATTATTATTTTTAAATAGTACTTTTTAACAATTATCATTTATATTTTATACCAATAGACATAGCATGATAGCAATAGTATTTATTTTACTCTCTCAAAAAAATAAGTGTTTCGCTTCCTTATAGGTTGTCTCCCTATTATCCTCCATATCCCAATTTATATAACTCGCTTTCTTTTATAATCAGTATTAAATATAATGACAAAATTCAATTTTTAATAACAAATTAACTTTGAAATATTCTCTTTTCTTTTACAGCCACAAACATCTGACTTATTTTAAACAATAAATCTCAAGTTTTTTTTCTATAACTCCATATCAAATTAAACTACACACATAAATTGAAGCAGAGCAAGTAATAAATTGCGTTTAAAACAATAGCACTAATGTTTCAAGCATGTGTTAGAAGTGGTTATTTGCCAATTTTGTCCTAAACTAACATACAATCGAATTGCTGCTATTTATTGAAGTTCTCAAATAATTCTATGAAAGCAAAAAACCATAATACCCGACATTCGCATAAAATTACTATATTATCATACATGATTAAACCCAAGTAATAACACTACACACCATTAAAACAATTATGTGCAAATGGGCAATTACCTTAATGGTAGCAACATCGATGCGAGATGGTTTTAAATCTAATGCCACTCCAAAATGAAGCATGGCTTTGTCGTACATATTACGCCCTCTTGTATGTCCGATCCATCAAAGCATAGACACATGCTCTCACAAGGAGCATGCTCTTTAAGTTCCTCTAAGACTTCTAAAGCGACATCAAAACTTTCCGTGCTCACAAGGATGCTAGCCTTCTTACATTGGAAGAGGTTTTCTTGTCCTGGATAATTAGCCGCCTACATCACTTCCAATGCCTCTTCATTTTTCCGACCATCCATAAGATGCATTAGAGTCTAAATTAAGGACAACATCATGTTTCAATGGTAGCTGATAGAAATAAAAATCGAAAAGAAAACTACTACACCTTTTGAATCGGTCTTGTGTATAAAATATCTCTTCGGTGCAAAGATATAACATGAAAGGGGTAAAGAACGAAAGAATAAGACCAGGAAAAATACCCAAAGCCATTCGAAAGTGATGCTCTATTTTCTTTCTGATCAAATTCAAACTTCTCATGTCGGAGATAGATCATTCCAAGCCCATACCGGGCATTGTAATGCCATCAAAACTTTTACATCCACACAACATTGTGCACTCGATAGCTCTTAATGGCATTTTCAAAATCTTCTAAAAGCAACATATCTAGAAAAATAGACAGTGAGGCAAAAAGCTTATAAAGAAACTAACAATACACTTCTTTACAATTAAAAGAAAAGATATTCCACGCTCACGTTTGACCAATAAAGGAATGATTGAGAAAGGGGAGGAATGGGACGTACTCATGACCACAAAGCGTGTGCCCGTATGCAAAGTTAGGATTTAGTTGTACAGCTCGTTGAAAATTTTTAAGAGCAGTTTCATGGTCTTTCTGTAAACTATAGCAATTCCCCATAGCACACCCGTTATACCATTGATAAAGTATTAAAACTAGGTCATAATGAAGAGAACAGATGATACTGGTTTTCCTGTTTAGCTCCAACTACTATTTGTAACAGCAAGAAACACTGTTTGGCGCCTTGAAAGATCAAAGCCTTACTTGGCACAAGAGCTCCACAAACAGAACTTATATCCAACTTTAAATGTGTGGATGCATGTAATTTAGTAGATGATTGTCTCATAGTGATATCAACATTATATTTCAACATGCACTGTGGAGATTACATTCCAGGCTAGAATGAAAAGGTCGCCCTTTATGTTCCACTTTATTGAGGCATTTTCTCTACTAGTACGAGTAGCAAAGAATAGCAGTTTTTAACAATCCTTACATAAAATTTTATTTTTTAAATGAACAAGTCAGCCATTGGGTAAACTTCTCGATTATTTATCTACACCTTGAGTGCAAACACAGAAGTCAGAATTTTTAGACAGAAGGATGTAATTCCAATTGTTAAAGAAACATAATGTGTCTACTAGGTTAAGAATAATCAGAAACATAAGGAGTCACATTGTCAACAACTTGATCAAGGGTAAAAACAACAAACATGGCGAAGGACTGATGATCAATGATACTCGGCCATTCATGAGTAAAATAAATTAATACTTGATAAGATGTTACAAATAAGCCCAAATAACCACACATCTCTGGACAAAAGGAATAAACAACACCGAAATATCTATATCGAGACAATATTATCTTCGGATTTTGCAGAATTACCAAGATTGAGGAGCTAATCTATCGGTTGATACCACCACTGCGCCGAGATAGCTCAACTTCATGTCCTCCTTGAGATGCTAAAATTAAAATCAAATAGTTTGTTAGGAAAGAAAAAAAGGCACAGAGAACATAAAGATTGGGACCCTTTTGGGACATAAGAACTAGTAGGATAACCATATATAACCAGTTTCCTAACTACCAAAGGTTGAAAAAATATGCTTTTAAGACATAATTTTAATTAATGAACAATTACTTAGGAAGCAACACAAAACACCAGAACAAAAAAACTATTGTTATTAAATAATAGTAATAATGATCATAGAATATAAGCAAATAACGGTAATGTCGACGTAACAAGGATCAAATAAAGTTTCATCAAACCTGTCCAGCATCACCACCCTACCACCCAAAGAGATGGTAAAATTAAAGGCAGTTAATACTTCTACACAGCAAAGCATACATGTTCTGATTGAAACACTAAAAGAGCAAAGAAGACTCACAAACAACACTGTCGAGTACACGTCCATTCCTTCTAAACTATAAGGTGAGGCTAGGACGAGCAAGGCCAAATGCATGATCTCGCTTCTAGGTAATCAACCATTTCAAGTATGCTCTTCCAATCTGGCATTCAAATACGCACATCAGATACTATATAGACAGATAAATGTGGCATTCTAATTTTCTCATGAGATACCACAATAGACAGATACCAAGAGAACCATTTTTATTTGATAAGCAACAGATACCAAGAGAACTAAAGAGCAAGTTAGGCCGAGAGATACCAAGAGAACTCAAGGGCAAGTTAAGCCGAGGGATATGTAAAAAGAAAGAATCCCGTGCCCCACCACAAGTAGAAAGGGCTAAAGACCCTCAAACACAGTACAAAATGGTCCTAAAAATTATACTAGCAAAAGTAGATGTTCTCCAGACCATGCAACGCAGTGCCTTGAATCATGATCAATAATCTAGACTGTCCAAATGACAGTTCATTGTCCTATTTAAAGGAATTTCTTCAGCATCTTACACGACAAAATCAAGATCCTAGAAGACCACTCTTGGGAAATAGTGCTCCCTGCTAATTAATGAAATCTGAAGAAGACATGCATATCTATTCCAGGCCACTTAATATTCTTGTTGTGTACTGGAACAAAGCTATCTAATCGATATTTCTAGTACATATACATAACTATATAACTAGTCTAAACATGGAACTTATACATCATGAAAGATGAAGTTAGATTCACAAAATTAACCCTAAAAAAGAAATGAGCATGTCCAACTAGTTTGAAGGAACCTACATACTGGAAGCAATTTCAATTAGAGACGAGAAAATAAACAGTAAAGGACAAGAATGAATATCTCCTTTGATTCCCTAAACAAGCATAAAGAGAAAACTTAAAATGAACAGGACTTTGAACGGAGGAAATATAAAAATACATACATTGCCAGTGTTATCAAAGGCGAAAAGCGCAAAAAAGCTCTAAGGTCCATGAGGGCTTTAAGCGCAAAGCACAAATAAAGCATGGGCTTTAATGAAAAGTGGTGCAAAGGGAGAAAAGAATACAAATATATATGTTTAGTCCAAGACTAATAATTATAAACATGAATGACAAATATATGACCAAAGAAATTGAAAAAAATTTATGGTTAAGTGAAATATCAATTATTTAGTTTCACTTCTTCATAAAAGTCTCATTGGCAAGGAAAAGCTTGCCTTAGAACCTTGATGACGACACTGAAGTGCACATAAAGCGAGGTGAAGCGCTCAACACGTTTTGAGCCTCGCTTCCGGGCTTAAGCACGCTTAAAGCGCGCCTTTGATAACACTGTACATTGCCTCCAAAAGGATTGGAGAAAAAGTGATCAAGACAGACGGAACCTTTACCTGAGAAAGAACCCATCCAGTGTGATAATGTTTGTGTGGGAGTTTGTTATAAACATCCAGAGCATCCTGTTCCACCGCAAAACATCATATTTCAACCAAATCAATGCAGAGCATTAAATGAATGCTGAAATTTATCCATTCAGAATCAAAATGTGATACCTGACATCTATATAAACAAGAAAGTCTATAGCCTTCCCCAAGAATCCTGAAAAGGGCCAATATCTCTGAAGCACCCGAGAGGATAGATGTCTTGCTTACATTAACCCCAGAAGCGAGAAGTTAGGGCCCTTCTTGTTCAAGAGGTCTAGCATCTCCGTAAGGGTGTGACATAGTCATATTTAGCCGAGAATCATTAGAAATGTCATTGCGAGTCCCCGAGATGCGGACCTAATACGATTACGAATAAAAACACATCTCAAAGGTAGATGTCATTTTTCTTAGGTAGCAACAGTGCACAAACACAAAAATTCCACTCGAACATAACTATTGGTGTTCAACTTTCTTCATTTTTCCTTTGATTTATAGTAGTATTTTCGGATGAAAAAAATAAAATTATCGTACTCTTGAATTCTTTCAAATGATTAATGCATCAATCAATTGTGATCCCACACATCCAAATTGTAGTAAACCAGAACTGGGGAACTACCGAAGTAAAGTTTCAACTTTGACGAATAATAAAAGAGGTAAGGAAAAAGTCAAAAAATAGAGGGAGAAAAACAATCTCCTAAAGTTTGTGACGGAACCACTAAATTAAACAAGTATGCACAAGTCTATTCGAATTTAGGTGATCATGAAAGTAACTCAAATATAACAACAACAAAATTTGTTAGATTTTCAGAAATATCACATGTAACACAATAGCAATCCATTTGGAGCACGAAAGCGGGGTTTTGTGCCTCCCTTAAGTTTAGAGAAAATATCTTCGAGATGATATGTCCTTATTAGATGATAGAAAATTTCCAAAAAAACCAAACCCAACTTCTTTTTTACGTACAGTTAATATACAAATTTAGCTCCAGTGCAGGCTTGGATGTCGGCTTATGACCAGCCAACTACTTGTTCAAGTGTACTATGACTTCTGCATAGAGAGGGGGGGAAAAAGAAGGAACTAAGTTGCCCGACACTCTGTTTTGTCTCACGCATTAATGTTGACTGGCTACAGTCACAAGTCAACACTTCTTTGTAATTATACTTCACTTCAAGCAATTGTGTGAACCAAACCATAGGATTCACATAAAATAGTTATGATGTGTCTCCACTCTAAAAAGGCGACAATGCCTAGGTTGAAAATACAATGGACAACGAAATTGTCAAGAGAAAAGGCAAAAATATCTATCACCTTCACCATAGTTTTCGGTAGCCCAAGATTGTGCCTTTCGACTTGTCATGGAACGTAAAGTCATTGAGCTCAGCTTCAAACTACCATAATATTTGGAAGAATGAATTGTTCCATTTCCAGAAGCACCAGATACATTTGAATTTGTGTTTCCAGTAGATTCTCCAGCAAGCCTTGAATTTCATCGAGGGCCAAAATCAGAAAATAACCTCCCATATATCTAGAAAGATGAGAGATAGTGGACTCAGACCCAAAAAAAAGGGGGAATGGAGACAACGAAAATCCACCATATAAAGCACCAGAAATGTAAAGGGAGTTTAGTGATTAAAAGTTAAAACTGAACAAATGCACAAAATAAAGGAGATGAACAAAATCAGCACCATAGTTCAACATGCTAAAAGTTTTAAAAAAAATTCTCGTTTTTAAACCAAAAGAAGTTAAATAATACAAAATAAGAGCCTAGCCTCTAACAACCGACTTCTACAGGTGAAAATTGGTAAGGACAGCAGGCTTGCACCAAAAGCTTCACACACTAAAAGCTCACTTCCAAATTACAACAAAAGAGAAAACTAATACTTAAATTGTTATGAAATCATTTTGTGAAGAAGCTTTTTTTATCACGAAAAACTTAGAATAAAAGTTGTTTCACTTTGTGAAGAGTCATATAAAGGCATCTTGATTGATAGACATACTTAAAATGGAATATGAGGAAGTACGACATTACTTCAGTGGGAAGTTTCTATCAAAAAGCTAACAATCCTGCAACAATTATACAGAGAAAGAAGAACTTAATATTAAAATAGACTAGATGACTGAAACCTATGTATTATAGTACTGCAGACCTTTCTTAACTTCCCCTCATCAACAAACTTTCTCAGGGGCCCGAATGGTTGAATTGATAGTTGCTCGTGGAGAATTATCGGCACCGACCATAGATGCATTAGTTCCATTTTGCTGAAAATTTCTACAAACTGGAGGTGGAACCACTCCTGACAACTGCAAAGAAGTTGTATTTTACAAACTTTCGAAAAATCAAAAAGAAATTCTAGTGTTGCCAAATTGCATATAAGAATGTCAGTTGCTTCTTTAATATAGAAGATTTTGTCACCTTTACAGATTGTTTAGCCAAGCTTTTGGGAGGCCAAAAGTGCTTCTTCTTGTTTTTAAAGAAGTATGTATGCTTAAAAAAGTGAGTTGTTTAACCAAGCTATGAGGAGAAAATAAGTGTTTCGGGGAGTAGCAGAAGTTTAAAAAGATGGCTTTTCTCCCAAAGTGCTTTATTGAAAAGCACTTTTGAGAAAATACACTTAGAAGCACTTGTTAAAAACATGGTCAAACATAAACTGTTTCTCACAAAGCAAAGTCACAAACTGCTTCTCACCAAAAGTACTTTTTAGAAAAGCACTTTTCAAAATAAACTGATTTTAGAAGCTTGGCCAAAAAGGCTATTAATTTCACTTCAATTAACAAGAACATAGTTCGTGAAACTATACAGATATCATTAGAAAGTCACCAACTATGTTCTAAAACCGGAGAAGACGTTTGTTTTAGGCTCCATTGGATTGAGAATAAATTAGACATTTTTTGTGCTCTTCAAAACTTGCAATCTGCTTTAAATTAGAGTCAAATTCTCTGATTGCTACCCTCATCCTCAATCTAAAGAAACTATGATCTAACTCAGTGTTATCAAAGTGTGCTTTAAGCGTGCTTAAGCCCTAAAGCGAGGCTCAAAACGTGTTAAGCGCTTCGCCTCGCTCTATGTGCACTTCAGTGTTGTCATCAAGGTTCCAAGGCAAGCATTTCCTTGCCAATGAGCCTCTTATGAAGAAGTGACACTAAATAATTGATACTCCACTTTATCATTAAAAAAATTCAATTTCTTTGGTCATATAAATTTGTCATTCATATTTATAATTATTAGTCTTGGACTAAACATATATATTTGTATTCTTTTCTCCCTTTGCACCTTTTTTCACTAAAGTCCACGCTTTATTTGCGTTTTGCGCTTAAAGCCCCCATGGACCTTAGAGCTTTTTTGAGCTTTTCGCCTTTGATAACACTGGATATAACTAACAAATACATTGTCACCATTTTTATTAGAATGGTAATGGTGTATTGCTTGGTACAAAGGACAATCTAGAAAAACATGTCTCACTCGGGATAATCTGCAGAGGAGGGGATACCAGTTATGTAACAAATGGTATATGTGTAATAACAACAGAGACAATCAATCATATATTCTTGCATTGTCCTATAGTAGCACATATATGGCAGATGTTTTACAGTATTTTGGACGTGAAGTGGTAATGCAAAGATCAACCTCAGACTTATTTAAATGCTAGAACAAGAAAGGTGTAAAAGGGCCTTTGAAAACTGAATGGAATACAATTACAGCATGTTTTTGATGGTGCATATGGAAGGCAAAGAATAGAAGAGTTTTTGCGGGTCAAGCTAACAATACTATAAAGATCAAATCTGACTGTAATATTTTGTTCTAGTAGGATTAGGATGGATTTTGTAAATGATGTGGAAACCTTATGACAGTCATAGATAGCTTGCAATCGAAGGTTACAGACTTCTCTTGGTTTTTGAACTTTTGGTGGTGTACTCGGGTACAACCTTTGTGCTACATCGATAATACTTACCTTTTAAAAAAGATCACTAACCTAATACTACTTTTCTTTTATGCAAACTTAGATATATATATATAAAATTTATCAATGTCTAATTCTTTTTTTTGAGAAAGTAACTTTGTATTCATAAAAAATCATCATCAAAAGAATGATGAGGAGAAAAAGTTATGTTATCTTTAAAGAAAAATAAAAATTAAGCATCTTCACTGCAATGCATACAGCGATAGCAAGTAACAACCAATGAACCTTTTCTTCAGTTAGCACCGAAGAAAAGAGTTCCTATTCCCCATATAGAAAAGACACAAAAGATAATATGTCATTGAACAGACAAACTAACAACTATGGATGTATATAAACAATGTAGAGAAAATTTGGAACAAATACTGGTTAACTAGAGACAAGATTTTTGATTGCAGATAGAATGCAAGCCATGAGCAGCAGCGTAGTCTTAAAAAGTAAAACAATCACCTGATGTGGTTGAGTAAATAGTAGCTATCTCTAGGATTAACAAAAGGATAAGCTGTTATCCTGTTTTTGTGGCATGCTAAGTTATCTTTATGTATAAAAGGACTTGTTAGAAAGAGGTCAAGTTAGAAGGTTCAGACATGACTATTATAAAGTCAACCCAAATTCTTTTATCAAAAAGTGAGACTTCTGATTAAGGTGAAACCATTTTAAAGTTCTACTATGATACTCCCCAAGTGAAGATAATTGGCTATTGTTTAAAATCAACTAAGGGCTTACAACAAAAAATGTTTTACAAGTCGGTATCAAATTACCTGTGATGCCATTGGTGAGGGAGTGTTGTAGAATGACATGTTAGTAGAAACCCCACCTAAATTTTGGATAGCAGCTGCTCCATTATAATTTCCAGACATTTCTCGAAGATTATTGCTATGTGTATGTTTTGATTGCCTAGGGCTGATGTCGTCTGAGACAATATTCTTAGAAGCTACATTCTGATCATTAGTGGATGCTTGTAAATTTTGAGATTGGTTCCCTTGGTCTATGTGTTGTTTCTGAATGCAAAGCAAAGTTGCTTCCCCTAAAACCTTCATGAAGTAGAAAATAACACGAAAATATTATTTGGAAAAAAAGTAAATGTATGTTCACCATTCTTAAGTCAATGGAAATTTATGCAAAGTTTTCAAGGACAATACCACCAGTCAAGTTCACTTTCTATATAGCTAAGTTCTCCAAAACCACTTAAGTTCACAATCCGGGCAAACAAGAGAAATATCCCAAAATTCGGCAGAAAATTTTAGAAAGTACAACAATTAGCTGAAAAATACTACATTTGTTCCCAATTACTTTTAAAGATGAAGGAAATGTTTCTGCCTTTGAAAACAAAATCTCTCATCATTTCATAATGATTGTATCAAATAGTAAAATCTTTCTAAAATAAAACAATGGTATCTACACAATCCCAATGTGATGACCTGACCGTTTTTATTTTACAAATCCGAATCATGTTTCGAGACTTCTTGTAGCTCAGGATAACTATTTTATTTGATTTTGGACACTGGTAAATGTGTATATATATTTCATCATGAGCAAAACAATTCATGGATTGTACTGAAACCATTTTTGGAAATTCTACTATCTTATTTCTATACTGAATCTAAACATCAATAATATAGACAATATCATTTTAGTATAACTGATTACGCCAAAAACATAAGATCAAAATACAATTCAATTTGATAACTGATTACACCAAAAAACATAAGATCAAAATGCAATTCAATTTGATCCTCCGCATAAAATTCAGTATTTACTATGTTCTCAAAACGCCTAGAGTTCCTCTCATTCCATACTGCCCACCAAATGCTTGCAGGAACAATTCTCTGTCTACTTGTTTTCTTAGCACACGGTCTGCACTGCTTCCTCCCAACTCGAAGTACTACGGACATAGTCATGATATGCCTTTGAGATTTAAGAACAGTCTCCACGACTATCTTGTGATCTAGCAATGAAGAAATAGATGATTAACTATCTCTCGCACTATCACCACAAAAGAAACATCTAGAACATATTGATACCCCTCTCTTCATTAAGTTGTCTTGAGCGATCTCTTGCTTCCTTAGCTAGCAACCATACAAAACAAGCCACTTTATGTGGTATTTCGATTCTGAGAGATGCAATTACAGGACCAAATGTTTACTTGCTGAATAGGGTGATTCAACCTACTATAAACAATTTTCACCTTGAAAGATCTCATTACTTCCTTCCCACTATAAAACATCTTGTTCTCGCTCCAAATCACCGAACGATTCAATTGTCTTGAAGAAACCAGCCACTCTTTGGATTTTCTAATCATTTAACTATCTTCTGAAAGTGAAGCTCCATTCTTAAGGCGTTCAATGGGTTGCTATAGTCCTTTGTTAATGTAGGACTAAAAAGTGTACGTCTGGGAAGAGTAATTCCAGGTTGCCACCTTGCCTATCTCATGACAATCATCCTTCTAGAAATCAATCTTTTTTCCCATTATACACTTTAATCTTGGTGTTGGGCTTGAGTTCATTCTATAGTGTTCTGATGGATAGCCATAGGCTTCTCCTTTTCTGACATAAATCTCCACAAGGTGTAGTATTATCTTCCTCCTCTTTCCGCCACAAAAGTTGATTTTCATTATTGTACTTCCACAACCATTTCACTCTAAGTCCCTTGGCCTTGCTCTATCTCAATCTCCCATATTGCTTTCTAGCTATTAGTGTTTCCACTTTACCAAGTGTTATCCATTTCTTTCTTTATTTTCTTGCCAAAGAAAGTTCCTCCTGATTTTATCCAACCTATTCATAATTCTTGTGGGGATTGTAAACACATACACATATAAGTCGGAAGGGCTTCAAGGACAAAATTTGTAAGAGTCGATCTACTCCCAGAGATAGATATTGAGTCTTCCATGTCATTTTCTTCACACTTCTCAATCACAATATTCCATATTTTACTAGACGTAGATATAGTTCCCAAAGGCATTCCCAAGTACATGGTTGGTAAGGCACCAATTTCACCACCTATGATTGCATTCAACATCTCTATATTTGGCACTACATTGATGGGATACAAGAAACTCCTCCTCTAGTTAATATGCAAGTCAGATGTTCCTTCAAATAGCACTAGAATCACCATAAAAAAAATTGAGTTGCTCTTCTTCAGCATTACAAAATATGAATGTATCATTGGCATATTGATGTTGGGCCCCCATTTATAAGTGTTCACACTCAAGTTGAGGCTAGGCTTGCGTGGGAGTGTTAAGAAGTCTCACATTAGCAGAGGGATGAGAAACTGGTCTCCTTATACGAACTTGTACAAACATCCCCTTATGGGCTAGCTTTAGAGGTTAAGTTAGGCGCACGTATCATATTTTTACATAGTATCGGAGCTTCTATGATCTTGGTAGAAAAGAATAAAAAAAAACTTCTGCTGCTAGCGGGCACCTATGGCCCATATATGTCGCCTGTCTGGCCATTGGTTATGTTCACAAAAGTAGGGCCAATGATATATGCATGAACCCCATATTCAAGGGAACAAAACTAAATTAGAGAGGTCATAAAGCATCAATTTCCAGCGACTTTCTAGGGTTATTTTGTGTCAACACCATATCTATCTGTGTTTGTGTAGCATCGTGTCATCTTTCTGATGACCACTTTCTCATTTTGAATTGTGTAGCACCGTGCCATCATTTCGATGACTACTATCCCATTTTTTGACTACATTGGGAATTGGTGACTAATTTTTCATATTCAATTTGTGTAGCACAGGTGTCTTTTCGATGAATACTTTTTCATATTTAATTTATGTAGCACCATGCCATCTTTCTAGTAACTGCATATCTGAGTTTTGTAGCACTGTGTCATCATTCCGGTTGCTACTTTCTTTTGTGTAGCATCGTATCATCTTTCTAGTGACTACTTTTTTATATTTAATTAGTGTAGCATCGTGCCATCTTTCTAGTGACTACTTTTTCATATTTAATTACTGTAGCATCGTGCCATCTTGTTGGTGACTCCTTTTTCATATATAATTTTTATAGCACCGTGTCATCTTTTCGGTGACTACTTTCTGAGAAAAGGCCTAAAATAGTCCCTCATCTTTGGGTTAAGACTTAGTTTAGCTGCAATAATATTTATATTGAACAGAACAAGGTGTTCTTCTTCTCACCTTCTCTCACATAGAGTTATTATTTCTACTAAATATATAAAAAGACGATGGGTCATTCCTTACATAAAATTATGAATAAAATTAATGTTAAAAAATAGGCAAAAATTTAGGGGAGGACCAAAAGTGCACCAATATTGCAAACATGAGGGACTATTAGTGCTCCATGTGAAAACTCAAGGATGACTTTGAGTCTTAACCCAAAGATGAGGGACTATTTTGGGTCTTCTCTCTCTACTTTCTCATATCTAATTTGCATAACATCGTGCATCTTTCCAGTGACTACTTTCTCTTAACCGATTTGTGCAGCATCGTGCATCTTTTAGGTGACTCAGATCTTATTTACGTAGTTTTAAATTTTGTCAATGTTGTGCGAAATCCAAGAGAACTGAGTTTTCCAGCAATATTCTTTTTGCTTTAGATTCACTTTTGCCAAAAGGCTATACTCAAATATTTGGGTTGGATTACAGTGATACTTTCTTCACTGTGATCTCGATGAAGTAGTCTATATGGAGCAACCACTTGGATTTGCTGCTTAGGGGGAGTTTAGTAGCCTTATATGTCGATTGCTAGTGGAGTTGATAATTTTCTGCATCAAATTCAGTATTTCATGAGAGACCTCGTATTGAGATTGATTGTCATTTTGTCAAAGAAAACATACTCTCGAGAGATATTGTTACAAAATTTATGAAGTCAAGTGATCAACTTGCAGATATCTTTACCAAGTCCCTCACCGATCCCCATATTAATTACATCTATAACAAGCAAGGTGCATATGATTTTTATGCACCATCTCGAGGGGAGTGTTAGAATAGGAATAAACAAATACAATCCTACTTAGAATAGGAATAGGATGTCAAAATAGGAATAGGTATATACAATCCTACTTAGAATAAGAAAATGAATATAAATAGTACTCCCTCTGTCCCAGTTTATGTGACTTACTTTCCTTTTTAGTCAATCCAAAAAAGAATGACACATTTCTATATTAAGTAACAATTTAACTATAAAATGTCTATTTTACCCTTAATGAAATGATTTACAGCCACACAAATTTCTATCATTCATTTTGGACCACAAGTTCTAAAAGTCTTCCTTTCTTTCTTAAACTCCATGCCGAATCAAACTACCTAACATAAAATGGGATGGAGGGAGTATATAGTATCCTATTTAGTAAAGGATTGTATTGTAGTGTCTATAAATAAGGTCTCTGTGTAATATAGATACACAATTCAATAATATTCTCATATATTTCACATAAGAGAATCTACAAGTTAGCTCAGGATAACTATTTGGGACTTGATTGGAAAATTTAGTTAGATTCTAAGATGGTTCGACTGGGTTTGGAACACATTTTGGATAAACAACATTTTTAGAAACAAATAAATAATCCAACCCCTCATTTTGTGCAATATGTGGTCCAAATCATAATTTAACTGTATGGTTGGATCCATTCATTATTTGTGACTCATAGAAAGTGGTTTCCTCCAATTATGAGTCCATTTGATATGTTACAGTTCAAAAAAAGTGAATAGATGAGGGCGGATTTTTAGATGCAACAATTATAAAATACCAAATTCATCATGTTATAAAAGAAAATCTAGTGCAAACAACTATTTTTGGAGATTTTGAGAGCATAGCTTGTGGGGAAAAGGTGAAAAATATTGAGGATCAAGGAGAAACATTGAGGTAACATTTTCACACATTCTTTGATCATTATAACATATTTGGATCATGCATCTAACACAATATCCCATGATTTTGGTGGTCTTTCTTCCTTGCGGCTATATTATGGGGAACTACCTTACCCCCAACAAAGGTGGAGGATTGTCGAGGGTCAATCGGAAACAGTTTTCCTATCCCATAAAGGTAGGGGTATGACTGTGTACATTTTACCTTAACCTTCCCCAGATCCCACTAGTGGAATTACACTAGGTTTGTTGTTGTTGTAAAAAGATTGCTAACTACAAACTCATTTCAGTGTTGATAGCTTTAAGGATATTTCAAACATTTAAACAGAACCAAGTGTTTATCAACACCTTATTTTCAGTTTGTGCACTACTATCCAAACACGTATGTGCTTATTCATAAATTCAACTCCAACACTTAAAAAGTGCTTTTTTGCACTTGATGTACACTGTAACTACAACTCATTTTAGTGTTAATAGCTTCAAGGTTATCTCAAACATTCTAACAGAACAAAACATTTTATCAACACCTTATTTTGAGTTTCAGCACTTCTATCCAAACAGATGTACTTATCTATAAATTCAGCTCCACCACTAAAAAAAGTATTTTTTTAGCACTTGAGGCTTAAAACCTACTTAAATTTTGCACTCCAGTCACAAATTGTATAAGAAATTGTAGCTTACGATATTTAAAGAAAGTGTCATGCCCCGAGCCTACACCCTGGGCGGGACCGGCACTCGGAGACCATTGCTGGCCCCAAGCAAACCCTTGGCCTGGCTTTCTTAATTCAGCGGAAACTTACCTCAACAGCTTAACTTAAAGCAATGAAAGGTTATAAAATAACCAACTGATAAAAATCTCGCAAAAAAGGCAACTCAAGTCTCAAAATAGAATATTATATATATACACAAAAGAGGGACTTAAAACTAACTGACTGACTGTCCATGAAGCCTCTAACATACTGAGATGGATGTTGGGACAGGCCCCGCAACATCCTAATAAAACAAAGCTAAGAACGCAAAATGACCAGTCCTCCAGAAAGCAAGGAGGCTCACCATTGACTCTGGAGTGCTCAGCTAGATCAACGGCGTGCTGGATGCCGATCCTGGGTACTTGCGTCTGCATCATAATAAGATGCAGGCCAACTGGCATCAGTACATGGAATGTACGAGTATGCGAGCTGGAAAGCTAAACCACAACTTAAGCTTGAAAAGAGTAGAAAGGAACTCTTACCTTGGCTCTGTTCGACTCATGAATAACAAAACTCAATATATAAAGCAGTAAAGCACATGCAATATATAAGGCTTGTAAAACAGTATAAACAACTTATCTCGTTAATGATAAAACAATAACAACTCAACTTTACTTATATAAAAGTAATATAACTTTAGTGGGAGGTTCTTTAAACGACAACCACCACTATGAGCCCTAATGATGATACAACGCTTTACCTCGCGTTGCCAAGGACCATCCTATACCTTGCCGTGATATAGGAAGCTAATCTTTACTTAGTGGATCCACTAGCTTAACTTTCGTGATCATCTAAAAAGTATGACCCGAGAAATCTCATGTTAGCGCATGGTTCTTATGGAGAGTTGAGTTAATATGAACTCGTGTCTCTAATTCGGTGCACAATACTACTCCCAAAAATACTTTGGCTCATAAGTGTCTTTAAACAAATCTTTCTTTAGTTGAGATAATTACTCAAAACTTAGCCCAAAGGCTCTTTTGGAAAACATGGTTCCCCTTTTACTCAGATGTAAAAACATTTAGAAATTTCTTTGGGAATACTTAGTTCCCTAATAGCTTTCGAGAAATGAACTCAACTCTTGATTCTTGACTTAACTCGAAACTTGAGACTCTTACTCGACTTGCAGCTCTATACTCTTTTTCTTGACTTGGAAACTAACTTTCGTTGAATTGGAATCATGAATTCAAGTGTTTGATCACATGTTATGGAGTGATTCTTGAACGTTTAAACGTCCTTTGGAGTGTCGGAAACAACTATAAAACATAGATATAATACCAAGGAAGATGCATGAGAATGTGAGAAAAGAATGGGGGAACTTGGCTGAGACTTCAGATTTCTGGTGACACAGGTAACACTTACGAATGCCATCGACGGACCGTAGATGGACTTACGGTCCGTTCTGCAAATCTGTTGTTCATAACAGAGAATTTCCCCCAAGAACTCAGTCAGAAAAATTGCTAAGTGTTGACCCACGGCCTGGACTTACGGTCCGTAGGTCAGGTTACGGACCGTAGATCATATCCGTAGATCGATGCCCCAAAGAGCCCAGTTTCTGTCCCAATTGACGGTTGACCAGTATGGACCGTCAATCGATCCACGGTCCGTAGGTCATGATCGTAGATGGGAATCGACTGCCAATTAGCTAAAAAAATTTGATGGCACAACTTTAGATGGTCAATACTTTTAGAATCATAAATCCCTCAACATACAATAGATTTCAACCCAAAACACAATCAAATCATGTGCTAAACCAACTAGAACTTCTAACAACACAATCCAACAACACCAACAACACAATCCAACAACATCAACAACAAGACCAATCTTTTCTCAAAACTAAAATGAGTTGGTGTGTGGGGGAAAGGATTGTCATGCCCCGAGCTACCCCCGAGACGTGGACACGGGACCTAGGACCACAAGTGATCCCAAGCTAACCCTGTTGGCATGATCATGAGCATACTAAAGAAAATAAACTAATGCGGAAGCTAAATCATAAATAAACTTAAAAGATAGGGAATACCCATATACTATAACTGAATATATCAAATCTGAAAGTTTAATACAAAAGAAATATCAAACTCAAAATACTAAGTTGAATCTAACTATGTCTGAAATAAGCCTCTAAACTGACTAGAAATGTTGGGACATGCCCCAACTAGATCTAGCAAAACTGAAACTAAAGACTAAAAGCGATAAAGGTAAACATGTCACTAGTCCTCGAAGAATGAGGACTCACCACTGATGTTGCTGAACTGAAGATCAAGAATCGATCTAAGCGTGATCTGGATGCTGAGAACTTGAACCTACACCACGAGAAGATGTAGCGCACGTATGTGTCAGTACTTGAAAGGTACTGAGCATGCAGGATAGAGTAAAGCTGAAATATCACAAACTGAACAAAGCATACTGAGCAATGATATAATCTGAACATGATATAGCTGCTGAAAGTACTGAACACTGACCTAACTGAATGCGATGACCAAATTTATAACATGCTAAGACTGAATACTGACTGTACTGAAATATGGTCAATGCAATAGAGTCTGACTGAACTGTGGGAGCTACTAATAACCGACATAAAACCACATGAGCTAAATGTGGAGTCCGATGTATACGCCCCATCGAGAAGACCCAATATACCCTGCCAGAGGTATAAAGGCATGCTGGCGTGATCACTAAACTGATGTTGCCCACAGAGGGGACTTACACCTACGTGGCTCGTAGTTCTAGGACTATATGGGTACGCTGAGCCCTAGTCCAACTCGGTATTATGCTACTCCCAATGAATTAAGTAGTTAACTGGTTATGACTGAATTTATGTAAATACGGGACAGCTCGAAACTGAACATGCAAACTGAGAATGCAACAATTAATCTGATAATGATGCATTCATAAACTGAGGCATATAAAACTGAATACTGAAATATCGACCTAGCATGTATAATTCAAGAACTAAAGAAATACATAGCTAGGGTTCTGAAATTCATGCGATAAACCGAGCAATAACATGATAATCTGATTTGGAACACTTAAATAACTAATTCATGATGATCTCGCTATAATTCTAGAAACCCTAGGTCCTGTTCATAATCATGGAATCAAGAATCTGACTGAATTCTAGGGACCTAATGGGCGAAAGGAACCCACTAGTGAAATCCCACATAACTGGTGATGAATTCCACGGAGAAATCTTTCGATTTCGGGGCTGAAACTGATGGAACCTTGCTGCGTTCTTGAACTAGGGTTCTTGAACTTTTTTCTCTTCTCTTGCTTCTAATTTTCTAAGTTTGATTAATGATTTTGACTAAGGTAAGTTCTAGTTATGTTTCTAGGATTAAACTGATTAAAACCTCATGATTTAGGGTCTAAACGACGTAGCTAAAGGGTTAAATGAAATAGGAAAAGACCAAAAGACCCCTGAATTAGCTGCTGTCGGAGTGATCAACGGAATGGACTGACGGGTCGTCATTCAATCGACGGTCCGTTGATCGAGTCTGCCCGACAGGGCTTCACTAAAACGAGCATAACTTTTAATCAGAGGTCGGATTTTAGCAAACTCGATGGCATTGGAAAGATAATTTAATTATATATCATATCATAGGTAATGAGACACACAATTATTTTTGTGCTAAAAGTTATGACCATCTGAAGTTGACCCATCAGAATTTTCAGCTAACTGGCTGCTGATCCTCATCTATGGTCAGACCTACGGACCGTGGATCGAATGACGGTCCGTGCTGGTCGACCATAGTTCATGTCAGATCTACGGACTGTGGGTCTGTCCATGAGTCGAGACTTAGACAAATTTTCTGAGCTTGGCTGGGGAGGGGTTGCAGTGGTGAACCACGGACCACCAGCACGGGCCGTAGTCTGACCTACGGTCCATGGATAGCAATCGTGGGTTGCACCTGCAACTTTTTAAAATCTGCATTTTGGTCTGTTTTCGAATATGGGGTGTTATAAGGATCAACCCATCACTAAGACTCACTTACCTTGGTAGGGATCACCCCCGATGAAATCACGACGATCTCCTTGCTTGATCTTCCCTTTCTCTTCTTCTTATCTCTCAAGCCCTAACTCTCACTTCTAAAAAAAATGGGAGCAAACTGATCAATGATTAGTCCAGCACAACAAAATAACACAAGGAATTAATTCGGGAAAAAGACCAAAATGCCCTTAAAATTTTCGGATGGAATTCCCTGCCAACTGCCCAACTTCCAAAGGGCATAACTCACTCATACGAACTCGGAATTGAGTAAAATCAGTGGCGTTGGAAAGATCATTCCACGAGCTTCACAAACATAACTGGAACTACTCCTAACTCCTCCTGATCTAGGAGTTATGACTGCCCAAAGTTGGCCAAAAACTCTCTTTTTCCCATACTTAGCCAAAATTTCCAGATTCTAATTTTTTTTTTTTAAAAATGACTACTTTCGATTTCAAGCTTCTTCATATTCATTTTACATTGTCGGATGTTACAATATCTCCCCCTTGGGAACATTCGTCCTCGAATGAGATTACTCTTACAAGGTTAAAGGTGTAACATCAACTCAAACACCCAACAAGTAACCATGCAACCAACAACAACAATAACATGTCCACTATCTTTTAAAGAGCACTAAGAAGGAAATTAATACCTTGATCTGCGGATTCGAAGAGATATGGATATTTCTTCATCATGTCTTCTTCGACTTCCCAAGTAGATTTCTCAACAAATTGGTTCCTCCAAAGGACCTTGACCGAGGCTACATCCTTTGTTCTCAACCTACGAACTTGACGGTCTAGAATCTGAACAGGAATCTCTTCATAAGATAAGTTATCCCTGATCCTAATACTTTCAGTCGGCAGGATCAATGAAGGATCGCCTATGCACTTCTTCAACATAGAGATATGAAATATCGGATGGACCGCTACTAGCTCCTGCGATAGTTCTAACTCATAAGCTACATTGCTAACTCTCGTGACTATGCGATAAGGTCCAATATATCGGGGACTAAGTTTCCCCTTCTTACCAAACCTCATAACCCCCTTCATGGGTGAAACTTTCAAATATACCCAATCATCTACTTCAAACTCTAACACCCTTCTCCTAACATCGGTGTAGGATTTCTTGCGATTCTGTGCCGTTTTCAACCTCTATTGAATCACTTTCACTTTCTCCATAGCTTGGTGAACTAGATCTGGTCCTATCAACCCTGCTTCACCAACTTCAAACCATCCAATAGGAGATCTACATCTTCTCCCATAAAGAGCTTCGTATGGAGCCATCTGGATCTTTGGAGTGATAACTGTTGTTGTAGGCAAACTCAATGAGAGGTAGGTGATCATCCCAATTACCTTTGAAATCAATCACACAAGCCCTCAACATATCTTCTAAAGTCTGAATAGTGCGTTCTGCTTGCCCATCAGTCTGAGGATGAAAAGCAGTACTTAAGTTCACCTTCGAACCCAAGCCTTTCTGAAAAGATTTCCAGAACTGTGCAGTAAATTGTGCACCTCTATCTGAAATGATAGAGATTGGGACTCCATGAAGTCTCACTATCTCTTGAATATATAACTTGGCATAATCTTCTACTAAAAGGGTAGTCTTTACTGGTAGAAAATGAGCTGACTTTGTCATTCTATCGACAAGCACCCAAATAGAGTCATGCTGTCTGCGAGACCTTGGCAACCCTGTGATGAAATCTATATTGATCATCTTCCACTTCCATTCTGGAAGTTCTATCCTCTGAGACAAACCACCGGGCCTTTGGTGCTCAACTTTCATTTGTTGGCAATTTGGACACTTAGCGACAAACTCTGCAATGCCCTTCTTCATGCCATTCCACCAATAAACTTCTCGCAAGTCACGATACATCTTGGTGGAACCCGGATGAATGGAGTATCTGGAGCTATGAGCTTCCTCCATAATCTTCTCTTGGAGTCTATCTACCATAGGTACGCACAATCTACCTTGATATCTCAATGCACCATCTCCCCCTTGCTCAAAAGATAATACTCTTTGCTTCTGAACATTTGCCTTCAACTCAAGCAAAATGGGATCTTGATCTTGCTTCTCTTTCACTTCTGACATTAATGATGACTCGGCCCCATTCACCACCGCTATTTCTCCTTCTGCGGAATCTATAAGTCTGACTCACAGGCATGCCAGTCTGTGTACATCTTTTGCTAACTTCCTCCTTCCTTCTTCAATATGGGCGGTGCTACCCATAGACAACCTGCTCAAAGAATCAGCAACTACATTAGCCTTACCTGGGTGATAAAGAATGCTCAGGTCATAATCCTTGAGTAATTCTAACCACCTCCTCTGTCTGAGATTAAGCTCTTTCTGAGTAAGCACATATTGAAGGCTTTTATGATCAGTGAATATGTCGACATGCACACCATACAAGTAATGACGCCATATTTTCAAGGCAAATACTACAGCAGCTAGCTCTAAGTCATGGGTTGGGTAGTTCTTCTCATGAACCTTCAACTGTCTGGAGGCATAAGCTGTAACCTTGCCATTCTGCATTAAGACACACCCCAAACCAACTCTAGATGCATCACAATACACCATAAAACCTTGAGTACCTTCTGGTAACGTCAAAACTGGAGCTGTAATCAACCTCTTTTTCAATTTCTGAAAGTTGTTCTCACAAGCTTCAGACCACTGAAATTTCACTGTCTTCTGAGTCAACTTGGTCAAAGGAGACGCAATAGACGAGAACCCCTCAACGAACCTTCTATAATAGCCAGCTAAACCCAAGAAACTCCTAATTTCAGTTGGAGATGTGGGTCTAGGCCAATTCTACACTGCCTCAATTTTTCGAGTATCAACTTTAATTCCATCACCGGACACAATGTGTCCTAGGAATGCCATAGACTTAAGCCAAAACTTACACTTAGAGAACTTGGCATACAACTCCTTGTCTTTCAAAGTCTGAAGAACTGTTCTGAGATGACTAGCATGATCTTCTTCATTTCTTGAATAGATTAATATGTCATCAATAAAGACAATAACAAACATATCTAAATAAGGTTTGAAGACTCTATTCATTAGACCATGAAAGCTGCCGGTACATTGGTCAAACCAAAGGACATGACCAAAAACTCATAATGACCATACACGGTTACAAAGCTTTCTTTGGAATATCACATTCCCTTACTCTTAACTGATGGTAGCCTGATCGGAGGTCAATCTTCAAAAAACAAGTAGCACCCTGAAGCTGATCGAAAAGATCATCAATCCTTGGAAGAGGGTACTTATTCTTGACGGTAACCTTATTCAACTGGCGGTAGTCTATACACATTCTAAAGGAACCATCTTTCTTTCTCACAAACAAGACCGGAGCACCCCAAGGCGAGACACTTGGTCGAATGAAACCCTTATCTAGGAGATCTTTCAGTTGTTCTTTCAACTCTGCTGGTGCCATTATATAAGGCGGAATAGAGATAGGATGAGTATCAGGAATAAGATCTATGCTGAACTCTATTTCTCTCTCAAGAGGAATTCCGGGTAGATCATCAGGAAAAACTTCTGGAAACTCTCTTACTATAGGGACTGACTGAAAAGAAGGCATCTCAACACTAAAGTCATGAACTCGAACTAAGTGATAGATACAACCCTTTGAAACTAACTTTGTTGCCTTAAGGTACGAAATGAAACGACCTTTAGGCACAACTGTACTACTACACCACTCTAAGACTGGCTCGTTCGGAAACTGAAACTTGACCACTCGAGTTCTATAATCTATCAATGCATAACAAGCATGTAGCCAATCCATACCTAAAATGACATCGAAATCTACCATGTCTAACTCAACCAAATCAGCTCTGGTGCTCTTGTGACTGATGGAAACAGGACAATCACGATAGACTCTTTCTACTAAAATAAATTCCCCAACAGGGGTAGAAACACAAAATGGTTCACAAAGTCTTTCAGGAAGAACCTCAAACTGATTTGCAACATAAAAAGTTACAAACGATAAACTTGTTCCTGGGTCTAGCAAAGCATACACATCAAAAGTAAAGACTTTGATCATACCAGTGACAACATTTGGAGAAATATCTTGCTCCTGGCGACTGGTGATTGCATAAAGGCGGTTTGCTCCTCCACCGGTACTAGTAGTAGCTCCTCTAGGTGCCATCCTGTCTGGGGGAGCAACTGAAGAAGATTGGGCCCTACTGCCCAAATTCTCACTACCTTGCTTATTCCTAGGGCACTCCTTCATGAAGTGACCCTCTTGACCACATTTAAAGCAACATGTCTGGCCTTGACGACACTTCCCTGGATGAACTCTACCATACTTAACACATGCAAGAAACAAACTACCTCCTCGTGCCACACCGCCTGAAGACTGTGCTGGTGTAACCTTGAAGTCTTTCGAATTCTGGCCATTATGTTCCCCTCTGTATCTGGGTGCAGGTGCTTTAGCAGGTCCCTTTTGCCTTTGCTGAAAAGAGGAACGACTTGAATTACCTCTTTGCTGCCCAGACTCGTTCCTGGTCTTAGCTCTCTTATTTCTGAACTCTTCTCTGTCCCTCAGCTTCTCTTCCTCAACCTGCTGCACATAAACCATCAACTTTGATATGTCCATGTCCCTGATAAGCATTGTAGCCCTACCTTCCTTACTTGACAACCGAGACAACCCAGCAACAAACAAGCTCATTCTATTTCTCATGTCCGCAACCATCTCCGGAGCATAGTGGGATAGTTGTGTGAACTTCAGATTGTACTCATGAACACTCAACGACTCCTGCTTAAGTGTGAGGAACTCACATACTTTGGCCCCTCTCAATTCTCGAGGAAAGAAATGCCCCAAGAAAGCTTCCTCAAAACAGGCCCAACTCGCAGGTGATGTATTCTCAACTCTATCCCCTTTCCATTAGTCGAACCATGTTCTAGCAACATCCTTTAATTGATACGCAACTAGTTCAACCCGCTCAATATCTGTCATATGCATCAGATCGAAAATCTTCTTCAACTCATTAATGAAGTGTTCTGGATCCTCAATAGTGCTCGAACCCATGAAACTCGGAGGATTCATCCCCAAGAACTCACGAATCCTTGAAGTGTCCGCTCCTTCATGTCGAGCTCCCCTCTGCTGACCAATCTGATTAATTACAGCTTGACTCAAAATTCTAATTACCTCTTTGAACTCGACATAAGAAACTTCTCCTTGATCTTGCACTCCTGGGGCATAAGGTAACTCTTGCTCATCCACATAACGTCTAGGAAGACGCCCTCTGCCAACTCTTCGTGGAGGCATGACTATCTGAAATACGCGCAAGCATGAATTAGAAAGAAACTCTTTAGAGATAAACTCTAACGCATAAGTTAAGTATGAAAGAAGTGAGAAATCTTCCTAAATTTCACATCCTCCTAATTATAGATGTGGCGCGCTTCACACCGATAACTAGAACTCTACAGACACGGCTTCACAGACTCCCTAGGACTCTTGAACTCTATGCTCTGATACCAAGTTTGTCACGCCCCGAGCATACACCCTGGGCGGGACCGGCACTTGAAGACCATTGATGGCTCTAAGCGAACCCTTGGCTTGGCTTTCTTAATTCAACGGAAACTTAACTTAACAGCTTAACTCAAAGCAATGAAAGGTTATAAAATAACCAGCTGATAAAAATCTGGCCAAAAAGGCAACTCAAGTCTCAAAATAGAATATGATATATATATACACAGAAGAGAGACTTAAAACTAACTGACTGACTATCTATGAAACCTCTAACATACTGAGATGGATGTTGGGACAGGCCCCGCAACATCCTAATAAAACAAAGCTAAGAACACAAACTGACCGAGTCCTCCGAAAAGCAAGGAGGCTCACCACTGACTCTGGAGTGCTCAAGTAGATCAACGGCGTGCTAGATGCCGATCCTGGGTAACTGTGTCTGCATCATAATAAGATGCCGGCCAACTGGCATCAGTACATGGAATGTACAAGTATGCGAGCTGGAAAGCTAAACCACAACTTAAGCTTGAAAAGAGTAGAAAGGAACTCTTACCTTGGCTCTGTTCAACTCATGAATAACTGAACTCAATATATAAAGCAGTAAAGCACATGCAATATATAAGGCTTGTAAAACAGTATAAACAACTTATCTCGTTAATGATAAAACAATAACAACTCAACTTTACTTATATAAAAGTAATATAACTTTAGTGGGAGGTTCTTTAAATGACAACCACCACTATGAGCCCTAGTGATGATACAACGCTTTACCTTGCGTTGCCAAGGACCATCCAATACCTTGCCGTGATATAGGAAGCTAATCTTTACTTAGTGGATCTACTAGCTTAACTTTCGTGATCATCTAAAAAGTATGACCCGAGAAATCTCATGTTGGCACATGGTTCTTATGGAGAGTTGAGTTAATATGAACTCGTGTCTCCAATTCGGTGCTCAATACTACTCCCAAAAATACTTTGTCTCATAAGTGTCTTGAAACAAATCTTTCTTTAGTTGAGATAATTACTCAAAACTTAGCCCAAAGGCTCTTTTGGAAAACATGGTTCCCCTCTTACTCAAATGTAAAAACATTTAGAAATTTCTTTGGGAATACTTAGTTCCCTAATAGCATTCAAGAAATGAACTCAACTCTTGACTCTTGACTTAACTCGAAACTTGAGACTCTTACCCGACTTGAAGCTCTATACTCTTTTTCTTGACTTGGAAACTAACTTTCGTTGAATTGGAATCATGAATTCAAGTGTTTGATCACATGTTATGGAGTGATTCTTGAACGTTTAAACGTCCTTTAGAGTGTTGGAAACTACTATAAAACATAGGTATAATACCTAGGAACATATATGAGAAAGTGAGAAAAGAATGGGGGAACTTGGCTGAGACTTCAGATTTCTGGTGACACAGGTGACACTTACGGACGCCATCAATGGACCGTAGATGGACTTACGGTCCGTTCTGCAGATCCGTCGTTCATAACAGAGAATTTCCCCTAAGAACTCAGTCAGAAAAATTTCTAAGTGTTAACCCACGGCCTGGACTTACGGTCCGTAGGTCAGGTTATAGACCGTAGATTGTATCCGTAGATCGATGCCCCAAAGAGCCCAGTTTCTGTCCCAATTGACGGTTGACCAGTACGGACCGTCAATCGATCCACGGTCCGTAGGTCATGACCGTAGATGGGAATCGACTGCCAATTAGCTAAAAAAATTTGATGACACAACTTTAGATGGTCAATACTTTTAGAATCATAAATCCCTCAACATACAATAGATTTCAACCTAAAACACAATCAAATCATGTGCTAAACCAACTAGAACTTCCAACAACACAATCCAACAACACCAACAACACAATCCAACAACTTCAACAACAAGACCAATCTTTTCTCAAAACTAAAACGAGTTGGTGTGTGGGGGGAAAGGATCAACCCATCACTAAGACTCACATACCTTGGTAGGGATCACCCCCGACGAAATCACGACGATCTCCTTGCTTGATCTTCCCTTTCTCTTTTTCTTCTTCTTCTTCTTATCTCTCAAGCCCTAACTCTCACTTCTAAAAAAAATGGGAGCAAACTGATCAATGATCAGTCCAACACAACAAAATAACACAAGGAATTAATTAGGGAAAAAGACCAAAATGCCCTTAAAATTTTCGGATGGAATTCCCTTCCAACTGCCCAACTTCCAAAGGGCATAACTCACTCATACGAACTCGGAATCGAGTAAAATCAGTGGCGTTGGAAAGATCATTCCATGAGCTTCGTAAACATAACCAGAAATACTCCTAACTCCTCCTGAGCTAGGATTTATGACTGCCCAAAGTTGGCCAAAAACTCCCTTTTCCCCATACTTAGCCAAAATTTCCGGATTCTAAATTTTTTTCAAAAAAAATGACTACTTCCGATTTCAAGCTTCTTCATATTCATTTTACATTGTCAGATGTTACAAAAAGGTCTACTGGTAGTCACAAAGTTGATAAAATTGATTATTAAAGTAGTTTTTATAACTGAGAAGTCTACTCTCTGGTTTCAAAGCTCGGGGGCTGATTGGTCCAATCGTCTACCTTTGTCCATTTAAATACCAGATATCTGGTCCACAACTCAGCGTCCAACATTGTGTTACTATTGTTTTGGGGACAAAATTGATTATTAATGTTGTCGCAATAACAAATATCAAATCGCAGAAAAATATTGCAATAGACCTTAAATGTTTGCTCAAATTATTTTGGCACAAACCTAGTATACACAACTCCTGATATGCAGCCCATAGCAATGGATCCAATAACAATGCCTAATTGAAATGCTGGATGGAACTATTTCTTCTATTTGTATACCTGAAATAACTATCAAGTTCATGAGTACCTTGGAGCAGTGCAATCCAGGCTTTTTACAATAGAAGATCATCACTATCGCAACTCTTCTTAAGCTCCATCAATTGTTGATTAACAAAAGGTTAAGGCAAAAAAGAAACAAAAAAAATATACCCAACCTTAGGGAATAACTCAAGAGATATCAACAACATAACATCCACAAAAAAAATTAAGGGCAAGCTTCTTAAAGTTTTTTAAAGGAAAAGGTGAAAAGGAATTATCATCTTAAAAAGAGGTGGTTATGAGGTCTGCCACACTCTTAGATGGTCTGAGATGCATATCTGCTACACTGATGTATCCAACAAAAAATGTGGTTATAACTTATAAGGCAGTAGAGATTATTCTCCTACAAAGATCAAGGGCATTAGAATGTCAATGTCCAGTTTGGTTTTTTTGGCAAAACATGAATGCATTGTGGTGAAAAAACATGCTCCTCAACTATAATGACCAAGTCCCAAACACTAAAATTTAAACAAAAAAGAATGGCCAAATACATAGATAGGGGAGCCCCTTTAACATGACACCTTTTGTAAGATAGCCTTATAAACTTACAGAATGATTAGACACTTGAACTTGTTCCAAATGTATCGTTTGAATACAAGTATATTTTTCCCTTATTCCTTTTTCCAAAAATTATCTGGAAAAAACTCCTAACATTTCAACCCATCTCTTTCTCATTCCAGCAAACATCTGAATGAAACAAATTACATAGTTCCATTTCTCGAAGAAGAAATCTAGAAGGCCATGAACTTAATGTCGCTGCTGATTGCATCGGCACCATCATTTCTGATGGCTTCCGCAAAGCTCCAAACTAGGAAAAACCTAAAGCAAAACCCACTTCATATTTTCATACAGAGAGAGCAATAAAACTATTAAAATTATTGTATTTCGAACTTAAAAACAGACTTCCAAATTTAAATGAAGGAAGAAAGGTTGTGTCCAATTACTATGATGAAGATGTTCCGCCGGCGAACAAACTATTTTACACAAAGGTCCAAGATAAAGTGTTGATTGACACTGATAGCATGATTATAGGAGTAGAATGATTTAGTATTGAATGTAATTGATTGTAATTGCCTAGGAATTGATTATGTGATATTGTCTTTCCTAATTTAGTCTTAGGACTCATTGTATAAGTACTCATTCTCATTGATTGTATATTCACAAAAAAATACAAAGAAGCTTTTTCTTCTTCTTGAAATCTTCATGATGAGGTGAGTCATCTACCTCGCATCACTAGGGTTCCGTTTTTTTATCAAAGAGGTCGAATTTTCTCACTTTGGTTGGTTGTCCGCAACACAATCTCCACCTGGTCAGTTCCTTTTGGAATTTTTTTCGTTGAGGTCGCTAAAACATTTTGAGCCTACAGCTCTATCAGTTTTTAATTTTATTCGATCATCAGAATTAGGCTTCCGGTGCAACACTAGCTTTCAAGCTAGACCAATTAGTAATTGGTTCACTTTACATTTCATTGCCAAGTGAATCTCATACACTTGGTCTTAAAAATACAAGTGTTCGCAGGACACGCTTCAGTCAAGTAAAAGTGTCTAGATGGTTACTAGAGAAGCTTAAAATGTCTATCTTCCAAAAAGTGCAAATTTTAAGGTGCTATCTAGGTATTTAGCCAAAAAGATATTCAAGAAAAAATAATGAAAGAATTTTATCAAGTCATATAACCCATTCTGCACATTAATGAAATGTTTATTTTCACATAAGAATAGAAGAATCAATATCTTTTAAGTTAATAAAGTTTGTCATTGTTCAAATACTTGATGGTGCAGTTTCCATAAAATTATGTACTTAAAAGAAAAAGGAAATGATGTTGAGTCTATGCTACCATTCTTCTCCATCATACTACACTTCAATACGAGAATAATTTTCACATTAGAATAGAAGAATCAAGTTTTTAAGTTAATAAAGGTTGGCCATAGTTCAAACATCTGATGATGCAGCGTCTATACTATTCTTTACTTTACTTACAATCAAAGGAATAGATGACAGTACTATTCCATTACATTCTCCTCCATCATATAAAATAGCAAGTAAAGGATAGTGATTTTTATCAGCACGAAGTATCTTTCATGTGCACTAACAATTTGATGATGATATAGTGAACACAACAAAAATTCATTGTCATAATGAAGTATTAGCTTCATTATTCAGATAGATCAAACCAATTTCAGAATGAACAAGCAAGGCTAGAAGTTAATCCTTCTCTTAAATAAATAATATATAAAATATGAACCTGTAAATAAGACCAAGAAGGTAATGCCCAAAATGCCATTTGGAACCTACACAACAACCAATTAGCTATAAATTAAATAAGCATGTCAATGGCTAACAGGAATAAAATAACTGGAGATGACAATACTATAAAATCTGCAAAGTGGATAGATATTTGGAAGGATGGTTTTTACGACTCTACCTCTGCAGTTGGCTCATTAGGAGGGCAAAATGCTGTCTCAGCTTCAGTGAGATGATCCATCTGAAAGCATGATAGTGCAAACAAGTAGCGGGATTGAGCCATACTTGTCCCTTCATATAAAAATTAAAAAAGGGATGATTATGAGCATAATCTCAAGGACAAGTATTATCAGAAATCGGAAGATAATAGGGAGGAAACAAAAAAGATATTGCAACACAAAAATGCAGTCATATTGACTGAAAATACGACACGCACCCTTGAGAAGATGATATGCAGCATAAGCCTGTTGGTTGTGCAAGTAGCAGCCAGCTAAAAGCTGGATATTTGTCCGCAATGGGCATAGTACATTATAGGAAACAAGAGAATTGACCAACTTAAGAGATTTCAACAGAAGTGCGTTAAACCCTCACATTCTTGAGTCAAATTCCACTAAGGGCAACAAGAAACAAAAAGTGAACTCCAAGAACCTAAAATCTCTATAAACTACAAATTGAGTAATACATATGTTTACAAAGACTGATGAAGTGAAAACAAAAAAGTGTGGAGTACCTCAGAGGGGAACTCGGCACAGAGTCGTTCACACATGAAAATGGCGTTGTGGTACATAAAATGGCCAAGGCTATTTTGCACAAACTCAGTTAGTAGGGTTTCCATTGATGTTTGAACTCGAATTCAAAGAGAGCCGAGGTTAGAGAGGGAAAGGGAGAGGCAAGACAAAGAGAGAGAGATATTCAATTTTTCAATTTCAATTTGAGAGAAAAGGGTGCTACATTTTCTCCACCCACCGTCCGTCCTCTTTTACCCTCTGTTCACCAAAAAAGAAAAAAAATTAAAAAGAATTACTCCCTCCGTCCCATTTTATGTGGCACCATTTTCTTTTTGGTCAGTCCCAAAAAGAATGTCACATTTTCTTATATGGTAAGTATTTAAATGTACAATTCCTCTTTTACCCTTATTGGTCTCACTTAATCTTAAAATAATACTCCAATATATTTATGAGGAGAGAGAAAAGTAAGCCTACTTTTTAAAGGATAATTTAGTAAACATTTCAAAATCTTCATCTATTTCTTAAACTCCATGTCTGGTCAAATGTTGCCACATAAAATAGAACGGATGGAGTATTAATAACTGAAAACAAAATGGCAATGGGGCTCACCTCAAGCGGGGCGGATTTGTCCTATAGTAGTCTAGGTGCAGGGCAAAGAGGCTTAAAATAATTTTTTGAAATTCTTTTGCAAGATAGGTTATGGGTTTTACAAATCATTTTCTTAATACGTTATTAATTTTACGTTTTTGGTCCTATTACTAAGTTATTTTGTGAAAATGTCAAGAATAGAGTTAGCCCCAGGAAGTAAAATATTTACAGCTCGTTGTAAGAATTTATATGTATTAACAACAAAACATAAAATAACAGCAAAAAATAAGATAAACAAGATCAAAATAGAAAATCCTTTTGAACAAATTGTGACAGTAATAGATAATAATGATTACAGTTACAAAGAAATAGATATCGAAGAAGATTTAGAAATAGTAAGTGATAGGATTAGTACATCAAAAAGAATAAAAAACACAAATAAAATCGAAAATACATCTCAACCCCAAAGAAAATCAGTAGAATATCAGATGATAAAAGAGATTGAACCATACCATTACTATATAACTGGAATAATAGAACAAAGAAAGCATATTATCATAATAAATACTGGACAAGAAGAAAATTATATACCAAGAGAATTAGTAGATGAAGAAGAAATAATCTCTAAAAAACAAACATGCCCCGAACTACCAAAAGAGTTATCATATATAGAAGATACGACTCAAAAAGAAGTAATCATAGGAGGGATAATTGTCTTAATACAATTTACAATATACCAAGGAGATAATATAACATTAGGAATAAAATGGCTAGAAGAAATGAAACCATATAATCTAGAAAATACACAATTAATTATAACTTATAAAAACAAAAAAGTTACAATAAAAAGGGCAGTATGAAAATTTATATACTTGCAAAAATAATAGTAGAAAATTATTATAACAAATATTGTACTCCAATGTTAGATACAGGAACAAAAGCAAACATGTGTAAACATAATTGTCTACTAGATGAAAAATGGGAGAAACTAAAAACCCCTATAGTTGTAACAGGATTTAATAATGAAGGAAGCATGATAACATATAAGGCAAAAAATATAAAATTACAAATATGGGATAAAATATTAACTATAGATGATATATATAGTTATGAATTCATAAATAAAGATATGCTTTTAGGAATGCCGTTTTTAGAAAAATTATATCCTCATATAATAACAAAAACACATTGGTGGTTTACCACACCATGTAAACAAAAGATAGGAGCAAAAAGGGTAAACAATAAAAATAGAAAATCTACACCATGGATTAAAGGAAGTGAAAAAATAACTCAAAAATTAGAAAATATCGAAAGCACCCATAATATAGAATTAATAATATTTTCAATAGACAAGCTAAAATTAATTCACGAAAAATTGGAAATGTTGTATAGCGAAGATCCTTTGAAAGGATGGGAAAACCATAAAACAACGGTAAAAATCAAACTAATTGATGAAAATAGCATAATAACCCAAAAACCATTAAAATATAATTTTGATGATTTAAAAGAATTTAAAATGCATATAAAAGAACTATTAGAAAACAAATATATCCAAGAAAGTAACAGCAGCATACAGGTCCAGCATTTATAGTCAATAAGCATAGTGAACAAAAAAGAGGAAAAAGCCGTATGGTTATTGATTACAGAAATCTAAATGCAAAAACAAAGACATATAATTACCCTATACCAAACAAAGTACTAAAAGTAAGACAAATACAAGGTTACAATTATTTCAAGTAAATTTGATTGTAAGTCGATTTTACCATCTAAAATTAGAAGAAGAATCTAAAAATTAACGGCCTTTTTACAAGTACCACAAGGATTCTATGAATGGAACGTACTACCTTTCGGATACAAAAATGCACCACGAAGATATCAACATTTTATGGATAATTATTTTAATGAACTAGAAAATTGCATAGTATACATAGATGATATATTATTATATTCACATACAGAAGAAGACCATATAAGACTATTAGAAAAATTTATCCATATTATAACATATTCAGGAATAAGTTTAAGTAAAAAAAAGGCAGAAATAATGAAGACCCAAATAGAATTTTTAGGAATACAAATAGATAGGAATGGTATAAAAATGCAAAACCATATAGTACAAAAAATAATAAACTCTGAAGACCAAATAGATACAAGAAAGAAATTACAATCATTTTTAGGATTGGTAAATCAAGTAAGAGAATATATACCTAATTTAGTAGAAAATCTTAAACATTTACATAAAAAACTAAAGAAAGATGTAGAATATTATTTTGACAAAAAAGATCAAGATCAAATACAAAAAATAAAATTATTATGTAAGAAATTACCAAAATTATACTTCCCAGACGATAGCAAACAATTTATATACATAGTAGAATCAGATGCTAGTGAAATAAGTTATGGAGGAGTATTAAAATACAAATACGATAAAGAAAAAACAGAACATCATTGTAGATTCTTTTCAGGAACGTTTACAAATCCCGAAATAAAATGGAAAATAAATAGAAAAGAATTATATGCTCTATATAAATGTTTGTTAGCTTTTGAACCATATATTGTATATAATAAGTTTATCATAAGAACAGATAATACGCAGGTAAAATGGTGGATCACAAGGAAGATACAAGATTCGGTAACAACCAAAGAAATACGTAGACTAGTATTAAATATACAAAATTTTACATTTACAATAGAGGTAATAAGAACTAACAAAAATGTCATTGCAGATTACATTTCAAGACAAAGCTACACAGACGGATCTAGACAAAGAAAATACAATTGAAAAAATACTAAATACTATGACATTGCTTTGCACAAAAATAGATATCATGGATAAGGAGCTACAACAAATGAAAAGTCAGCAGCATGACAATAAATATGCGGAGCTAAGTCAATCGGAAGACTTGAAAATTCCAGAGCTAGAAGGTGACGATGGGAAACACCGAAAAACCCAAACTAATAATATGTTATATGCAGCTACAGGAAGTACTTCTGCAACAAAAGGAGAAAACAAAATGAGATATGTCAATACAAACATGAACAAAATATTTGAAAAACCATTCACACCAAAAACTCAAAACAAACCAGTACTCATATCACCTCAAATCACTACATATAAAGAAAGCTTAGGACAAAATAAAAAAAACATATAACCATATAACCAGAGCCTACATAGAAAATATTCACAAAATACAAACTTTCCTAAACCAAAATCCCAGATCCAAGAATGCAAAAAACCCTGATGAAGATTATATTACCCAAACTTTACAAGGATATAATTAATTAATTGCACAACCAAGAACTAGCACCAATTTAGTAGGAACTTGCTATCATTATGGATTTTTGAGTACAGTATACACCGTAACAGGAGATGAGATATCAACAATCCCAGATCTACATAAAGCATTTATGAATTACAAGAGAATCACTAAAGGAACGTTCACTACTAAAAAAACAGTGAATACCGACCTAAAAATTTCCGACCTCAAATGGAGGTCGGTATTTACAAGTAGTTGGTTTTTACGCAAAATAAAGCGGGAAAACCAAATTCCGACCTATGGAGGTCGGAATTTTTCCCGGAAAAAATGAATTACAATAAAAATACCGACCTCATGAGATTGGTAATTTTTATATTTAATTGAGAAAATAATACCAACATCAAGAGGTCGGTTTTTATTGTAATTCATTAAAAATTCTGACTTCTTGAGGTCGGAATTTTTTCTCAATTAAATATTTTATAATACCGACTTCCGAATGTCGATAAAATTAAATAGTATGTAATTAAAATACCGACCTCATGAGGTCGGTATTTTTATTTTATCTAATTACTATTAATTAAAGCGACATCCGGAGGTCGGTTTGCGGAAAGCGGGAAAACCAAATTCCGACCTCTGGAGGTCGGAATATTTCCCGGAAAAAATGAATTACAATAAAAATCGACCGCTTGATGTCGGTATTAAACAAATAAATAAATAACAATATTTTATTTTTTCTCAATAGGTTTTGTATAAAATAAAAAAGAAAAAAATTATAATACCGACTTCCGTATGTCTGTAAAATTAAATAGTAAAAATAAATTAATATCAAATACCGACTTCATGAGGTCGGTATTTTTTATATTTAATTGAGAAAATAATACCGACATCAAGAGGTCGGTTTTTATTGTAATTCATTAAAAATTCCGACCTCCTGAGGTCGGAATTTTTTCTCAATTAAATATTTTATAATACCGACTTTCGAATGTCGGTAAAATTAAATAGTATATAATTAAAATACTTACCTCATGAGGTCGGTATTTTTATTTCATCTAATTACTATTAATTAAAGCGACATCCAGAGGTCGGTATTTTTATTTCATCTAATTACTTTTAAAAGCGACATCCAGAGGTCGGTTTGTGGTTTGCGGGTAAACCAAATTCCGACCTCAAGAGGTCGGAATTTTTCCTTAAAATGAATTACAATAAAAACCGACCTCTTGATGTCGGTATTATTTTCTATTTTGATTTAATTTTATTTAAATCGTCTTTCGGAGGACGATTTTGTGTTATGTAATAAATTAATATTTTCAATTAACTTTAAATAAATTGTACTCCAAATGACGGTTTTATACAAGTTAAAAAACAATTTAATATAAAATACCAACCTCCCGATGTCAATATTATTTAATTAACATGATTACTTTTATTTATCTTAAAATTTAATGTGATACCGACCTCATGACGTCGGTATTTTTTGTTAAATCTAATTACTTTCACTAAAAGCGACATCCGGAGGTCGATTTGTTTAAAATATTCCTATTAATACTCATAATTTTGCTATTGTGCATAATACTAAAATTTCATTTTACACCTACAATTAATTGTTCAAAAAGTGTAACAATTTTGTATACTTTTATAAATAAAAAGTTAGAATTCGTGGAATAAAAAAAATATCTATAATCCATATTTAGAGTTTGAAACTACGTTGATATGAATTAGGAGATAATTATACTTATATTTCTACAGTAATGTATAAATTTTATCAGTCCGTCGTCTAATCATAACTTAATATCTCATGTCATGATGTAGAGGTGAAGAGCTAACATATAATCCATTCGAGTATGAAATGCGAGATAGTATTATTATATACGTTTGATCCAATTGAATGGATGTTAAGTGTAGTGATCACCTCCTAATTATGATGACATGTAAACAATACCTTATCGGAGTATGAAATACGTTGATTAATTATATACTCCTTGAGTAGTTGAACAAATCAAGTCTTATATACTAGTGGTTTAGATATGAAATACATTATCAATTAAAGAAATACGAAGGATCAATTCAAGGAGATTTATATATTAAATTTGATATTGATAAACTTTTGTTGATCAATAAAATTAAATTTATATAATTAGGAGTTATATAATTTAAATTTATAAAATTAACTTGATTGATAAATTAAATTTAGTAAATTAAATTTTTGTTGATGTGTAGTTAAATTTTATATATATATATATATATATATATATATATATATATATATATATATATATATATATATATATATATATTTATTTATTTATTTATTTATAAAATTTAACTACACATCAACAAAAGTTTAATTTAATAAATATATAATCCTCGAGTAGTTTAACAAATCAAGTCTTATATACTAGTGGTTTAGATATGAAATACATTATCAATTAAAGAAATATCGATGATCAATTCAAGGAGATTTATATATTAAATTTGATATTGACAAACTTTTGTTGATCAATAAAATTAAATTTATATAATTAGGAGTTATATAATTTAAATTTATAAAATTAACGTGATCAATAAATTAAATTTAGTAAATTAAACTTCTGTTGATGTGTAGTTAAATGTTATATATATATATTTGATATTGATAAACTTTTGTTGATCAATAAAATTAAATTTATATAATTAGGAGTTATATAATTTAAATTTATAAAATTAACTTGATCGATAAATTAAATTTAGTAAATTAAACTTCTGTTGATGTGTAGTTAAATGTTATATATATATATATATATATATATATATATATATATATATATATTATTTTTTTATTTTTTTATTTCTTTTGATATTGATAAACTTTTGTTGATCAATAAAATTAAATTTATATAATTAGGAGTTATATAATTAAATTTATAAAATTAACTTGATCGATAAATTAAATTTATTAAATTAAACTTCTGTTGATCATATATATATGTTTAATTAATAAAATCAACCTCAAGAGCTGAGTTTATATTAAAATAAATTAATAAATACCGACTTAAAGAGGTCGGCATATTTAAATTATTATTTTATTTAAATAATATCGACTTCACGATGTTGATATTTATTAAATATTTTTAAATATAGATAATTATTTTAAAAAATACTGATATTCCGTGATTAGTAAATTAAACAATTCTCTTAAAAAAAAGAAATATAATATCAAGTCTCACTCTAAGTCCTAAGTGAAGTCTCAAAATCTAAGTCTCAAAACCTAAGTGAAGTCTCACTCACCCCCGCCCCAGCCCCGACCCACCCCCATCGGCGCCCATCCCCACCCTCCCTGACCGGTGCCACGCCATGATCCACGATCTACGATCCACGACCAGCACCACGCCACGACACCATCGCTGCAGCAGAGGAAGATCGCGCACAGCTACAGAGGTAGAGGAAGGTCGCGCGCAGCTGCTGGTCGCACCCAGCAGCAGGAGGTCGCGCCGCCTCCATCCCACCAGCGAGAGTTCGTAAGTACTCGGAATTCCTTTCAACTGTTTTATTTACTGTTTCCCCTAATTTAGCTGATGACTATAAGCATATTATTGTGCCCTAGTTTTTTTTTTTTTTTTTTTTTGCTTTTAAGAATCCTGATATTACTATAGTTGTGAAATTCACTCATGATACATTTGAAACATTTAAGAGAAAATAGGCAAATTAAGCAAATTTGAAGATAAACAGATTTTGGGGAAATGTTGTAAAGATCACTATTTGTTTAGTTTTTGCTACATATTTTGTATTGCAAAAGTTAAAAGTATAGGTGGAGACTCAGCAAGTGTGTTACAATGTCGATGGTGTTCGATGAATGTCTGGTAGCCATTATGGTTGAAAATTTATTTATCCCTCTACAGTATAAGGTTGTTTATGGTTGAAGATAAGTGTAAGATTTTCATATACTCTAGGATCTCCACTTGTGGTACGTTGTTGATACTTGTATTTCATTGTTTTTAAACTGGACATGTAGACAACTAAGTAATAATGAATGTTTGAATGAACTAAATAGGGTTCTTAATGAAACATGGTTAAAGAATCGTGATGATCATTAAAAAGGTGCAATCTTTAAGCTTTGATAAAATTATGCACATTAACTATGAAAATGTTAGGGAGAAAATTGTTCGTTTTTCTTTATTTCGGCAAAATATTTACTCAAGGTGAATTTTTAGAACCTCCATAAAAGATTAGTTTTGTTTCTATTTAGTTGAAGTATCTCAAAATTAGAGTACTAATATACTTAGTTTTATTGATTGTTAGTTAGTAAGTGAATGATTTAGGGTTTTTGATTGTTAGTTTGAATTAGGGATTGTTTGATTGTTAGTTTGTGTTTGCTGCTTGTGAATTGAAAATAACTGTTGGTAGGCCCTGTCCGGTGGTAAATTCATGGACTGCCAAGTTTAAACAATCCACTTTTTGATTTTGGTTTTGTTTGAGTTTTGCTACAAATGTCTGGATCACAGTAAAAGGTGCAGGTTCAGGAATTTGCTCTTTCTTGGAGTTGTTCTGATGGTTCAGAAAGCTTTGATGGTTGTTGCCCGTATGGGCAGTGGTATTTTGACTCCAGGTTTGCTCTTATTGGGAAGTTGGTTTTGCTTCTCAAAATTGCTGGAAATTTTGGGAAAATTGGAGTTGACAACAAGGGTATTTTGCTTAACAATGGTATTATCGCCCTGTTTTGTGTCCTGTTTAACATGATCATGATTCTCCTTTGGATTAAGGGTTGGTTAATTTTGGGATTTTAGGGCTAGTTTGAATTTGTGATTTTAAGACTAGTTTGAATTTTGAATTTGGGACTAGTTTGAATTATTATTGAGATTTTAGGACTTTTAATAGTTTGAATTTGGGATTTTAGCACTATAGTTTGATTTTTGAATTCTAAGAGTACTTTCAATTAGTGATTTTAAGACTAGTTTGAATTTGAAATTTAGGACTAATAGTTTGAATTATATTTGATATTTTAGGACTAATTAATAGTTTGAAGTTGGGACACTAGCTAGCTAGTTTGAATTTAGAATTTTAGGGATTTGAGTTATAACTTAATTAGAACTTATAATTATTTATAACTTGAATTTACTATAAATTGAACTTAATTAGGAATATGAACTTGAAATTAGAACTTGAACTTGGAACTAATTAGCTTGAATATATAACTAATTAAGTTTAGAAATTAGATATGAACTTGAATTGAAACTTGAACTTATTAAAACTTGAATATATATATATATATATATATATATATATATATATATAAAACTAATATTCTTGGATATGAAGATTATATTTAACTAATTTAAGAACTTTTCGTGCTAGGCAATTGAGGAAGCTCAGCATCTAAAAAAGTTGATACAAGACTATATTGCTTCTTTCATCAAAGTTGGAGATACTGGTGCTTCTAAATTTATTAAGTTAAAGTACAATTGTTTTCAATAATGTGTTTGTGTCCATCTAGTATTAATACTTAACTTTAATTTTGTGATAATTTTTTTGTGTCCATCAAGTGTTTGTTAAGTATAAGTACCAACACTAGTTGATCCTATTGATGACAAAATTGATTTTCTTGCAAGATCGATTTGTGTCTATCTAGTGTTGACACTTAGCTTTAAATTTAGAAATAATATATTTGTTAAGCATAAGTATCAACACTAGTTGATCCTTTTGATGACAAAATTGATTTTCTTGGAAGATCGATTTGTGTCCATCTAGTGTTGCTATTAAGCTTTAATTTAGGAATAATGTGTTTGTTAAGCATAAGTATCAACACTAGTTGATCCTTTTGATGACAAAATTGATTTTCTTGGAAGATCGATTTGTGTCCATCTAGTGTTGCTATTTGGCTTTAATTTAGGAATAATGTGTTTGTTAAGCATAAGTAGCAACACTAGTTGATCCTATAGATGACAAAATTGATTTTCTTGGAAGATTGATTTGTGTCCATCTAGTGTTGCTATTAAGCTTTAATTTAGGAATAATGTGTTTGTTAAGCATAAGTACCAACACTAGTTGATCCTATAGATGACAAAATTGATTTTCTTGGAAGATCGATTTGTGTCCATCTAGTGTTGCTATTAAGCTTTAATTTAGGGATAATGTGTTTGTTAAGCATAAGTATCAACACTAGTTGATCCTATAGATGACAAAATTGATTTTCTTGGAAGATCGATTTGTGTCCATCTAGTGTTGACACTTAGCTTTAAAAAGTTGTTAAGTTGTTAAAGTTATAAAGTTGTTAAGTTGTTTAAATAAGTTAAATTAAATAATGTGGTTTTGTTGATGGATTTAGTTGTTGGAATTAAGTCAAAACTAATGTAGTTAAAGTTAAAAAGTTGTTAAGTTGTTTAGATAAATTAAAATAAATAATGTGATTTAGTTGGTGAATTTAGTTGTTGTATTAAGTCAAAAACTAAACTAGTTAAAGTTGCTATGTTGTTTATATAAGTTAAATTAAATAATGTGATTTAGTTGTTGGATTTAGTTATTGTATTAGGTCAAAACTAAACTAGTTAAAGTTGTTATGTTGTTTAAATAAGTTAAAATAAATAATGTCGGTTTAGTTAGTGAATTTAGTTGTTGGAACTAAGTCAAAACTAAACTAGGTAAAGTTAAAAAGTTGTTATGTTGTTTAAATAAGTTAAAATAAATAATGTCGGTTTAGTTAGTGAATTTAGTCGTTGGAACTAAGTCAAAACTAAACTAGGTAAAGTTAAAAAGTTGTTATGTTGTTTAAATAAGTTAAAATAAATAATGTCGGTTTAGTTAGTGAATTTAGTTGTTGGAACTAAGTCAAAACTAAACTAGGTAAAGTTATAAAGTTGTTATGTTGTTTAAATAAGTTAAAATAAATAATATCGGTTTAGTTAGTGAATTTAGTTGTTGGAATTAAGTCAAAACTAATGTAGTTAAAGTTCAAAAGTTGTTATGTTGTTTAAATAAGTTAAAATAAATAATGTCGATTTAGTTAGTGAATTTAGTTGTTGGAACTAAGTCAAAACTAAACTAGGTAAAGTTAAAAAGTTGTTTTGTTGTTTAAATAAGTTAAAATAAATAATGTCGGTTTAGTTAGTGAATTTAGTTGTTGGAACTAAGTCAAAACTAAACTAGGTAAAGTTAAAAAGTTGTTACGTTGTTTAAATTAGTTAAAATTAATAATGTCGGTTTAGTTAGTGAATTTAGTTGTTGAAATTAAGTCAAAACTAATGTAGTTAAAGTTCAAAAGTTGTTATGTTGTTTAAATAAGTTAAAATAAATAATGTCAATTTAGTTTTTGGAATTAAGTCAAAACTAATGTAGTTAAAGTTCAAAAGTTGTTATGTTGTTTAAATAAGTTAAAATAAATAATGTCGGTTTAGTTAGTGAATTTAGTTGTTGGAACTAAGTCAAAACTAAACTAGGTAAAGTTAAAAAGGTTGTTATGTTGTTTAAATAAGTTAAAATAAATAATGTCGGTTTAGTTAGTGAATTTAGTTGTTGGAACTAAGTCAAAACTAAATTAGGTAAAGTTAAAAAGTTGTTATGTTGTTTAAATTAGTTAAAATTAATAATGTCGGTTTAGTTAGTGAATTTAGTTGTTGAAATTAAGTCAAAACTAATGTAGTTAAAGTTCAAAAGTTGTTATGTTGTTTAAATAAGTTAAAATAAATAATGTCGGTTTAGTTAGTGAATTTAGTTGTTGGAATTAAGTCAAAACTAATATAGTTAAAGTTCAAAAGTTGTAATGTTGTTTAAATAAGTTAAAATAAATAATGTCGGTTTAGTTAGTGAATTTAGTTGTTCGAATTAAGTCAAAACTAAACTAGTTAAAGTTGTTAAGTTGTTTAAGTTCGAACTAAGTCAAAACTAAATTAGTTAAAGTTCTTAAGTTGTTTAAATAAGTTAAAATAAATATGTTAAAACTAGTTAGACTTAGAAAGTGGTTAAGTTGTTTAAATACATTTAAATGTTATTTAGTTGATGGAACTAAAATTATCATTATTGTTTGTGTAGATGAATCTTGATCGTAGTTGGATGTATAATAGAAACAATCTTGGTCGAGCGGGTATGATTCCAGAATTTGCGAAGGTGTCACTAGATTTATAAATCATGCAATGACACTTGATGATTTTTTAAATTCAAGATTGATTAGGTGTCCGTGTGTTAATTGTAAAAATGTGAGATATCATACAACAGAGACTGTTGCTATGCATCTTATGATGAATGGATTCAAACCAGTGTATACAGTTTGGACTAGCGCTTCAGGCCCAACTAACTTTTCATTTTGAATCAGGAAATATTCTTCCTTTATGTCCGGCTAGCAGTGATGGATCTGATCAGGAGGGTGATGAGAATGATAAGTCTGATAAGGAGAGTGAGGGTGATGAGGAGTAGTTGTATCTATTTGACATTTTAGACTTCTATATTTTTGGAATTGTTTAATTTGATCGTATTTTAGTTTATTTTGAAGTTGGATGAAGTTTATTTTGAAATAGTTTAATGTATATGTTGAAAATATTGTGTTGTTTTGGTTGGATGAAGTTTATTTGGCTTTGGGTTGTTCTGGTTGGATGAATTTTATTTGGTTTTTGGTTGTTTTGGTTTAATGAATTTTATTTGGCTTTGGATTGTTTTGGTTGGATGAAGTTTATTTGGCTTTGGGTTGTTTTGATATAAATATGCAGGTGGGCAACTAAAAATTGCAGCAATTTGCTGCCTGTTTTGCAGCAGAAAATCGACCTCCGGAGGTCGGAATTTCAAAAATAAAAAATAAAAATACCGACATTCGGAGGTCGAAATTTCAGCATTACACAAATAAAAATACCGATCTTCGGAGGTCGGGATTTCAACATTACAAAAATAAAACTACCGACCTCCGGAGGTCGGAATTTCAATATTACAAAAATAAAAATACCGACATTCGGAGGTTGGAATTTTAACATTACCAAAATAAAAATACCGACCTTCGGAGGTCGGAATTTCAACATTACACAAATAAAAATACCGACCTCTGAAGGTCAGAATTTCAACCTTACAAAAATAAAAATACCGACCTCCGAAGGTCGGAATTTCAACATTACATAAATAAAAATACCGACCTCCGGAGGTTGGAATTTCAACATTACACAAATAAAAATACCGACCTCCGAAAGTCGGAATTTCAACATTACAAAAATAAAAATACCGACCTCCAGAGGTCGAAATTTCAACATTACAAAAATAAAAATACCGACCTCCGGAGGTTGGAATTTCAATATTACAAAAATAAAAATACCGACCTCCAAAGGTCAAAATTTTAAAAAATAAATATTCTGACATAAAATAAAAATCGACCTCGAGAGGTCAGTAAATACCGACCTCCAGAGGTCGGTATTGAATAACGACCAAGCTTTTTTTGACCTAAGCTGGGATGTCGGTTTTAGGTCGGTATTTCTAGGAATACCGACCTCCGGAGGTCGGTATTTATAGGTTGATATTCACTGTTTTTTTAGTAGTGGTTGTTTTATATCAAATTTTATTCAGCACCAGCGGAAATATTATATGACGAAATCAAGCCTATCATACAAGTAATAAAGATGGGATTAACAAGAGAGATGATAATACCAGAAAAGATAGAGAAACAAGAAGAAATACAAAAGATAGAAATACCAGAATTTTACGCAAGAAAAAGAGTTATTGGAATAGCTACAATATTAAATGAACTATCAACTAATTATTTAAGTGGAAATTCAGTATGGAGTTATTATACCATAGAACAAATAATGATCTATTCAAATTCCAGAGAAACCAGAGAAGCAGTTATGGAAGAAATACGACAGTGGATATTAAGTCTACTAAAGCCTGAACAACAACCAACAACAAGAGCTATACGACGAAATATTATTTCAACAGAGATAATGGCAAATTATTGCAGAACTATTGGACACAAATATCCAGACCATCAATGCTCAAAATGTTATGGCGAAGATAATGTAATTCCAGCTGTCAATCTAGGATAGAAGATGGCCGACAAGATAATTGATTCCTGAATATCATGATATTGATAAGATAAATTTGTATTAGTTATTATATACTAGAATTATTATCAAATGCTTTTATGTTTGTTAACATGAGGAAAGAAAGGAAAACTTCCAACTATGCCATCCTAACGTTGAAACCATAGACATGAGAAGCCGTGAGGGGAGTAAACACAGTCGAGGCGTTGTAGAAAGAAAGTACTTTTGAAAGTATGATGTTAACAGTGACGAAAAAGGTTTGAAAATACTCTAGTTATGATACTCTAATACTAATGAATCTGTCAAGACCATGATATGAAGGAATTACACTTGAAAAACTTTTGTTATGTCTTACTTACATGATGAAATGAAGTTAACATATAAGACTTTAATCCTATATATACTCAAACCTATAACAATAGAAATAAGAAGGATAATATGGGAAAAGATAATTGAAAAAGAAGAAGAAGAATTAATAAACCAGATATGATATGAAATAGATGAAATAAATAGAATAAACAATGAAATTTTAGACTTTAATTTAAGTGATCTAGAAATTCAATATTCAGATTAATGATAAATCAAGAATACTTAGAATACTGGCAAAGAACTGTAACAGATATTACTTTACTAAGTAATATGATAAAAGAAAATATAGAAATATTTCAACAAACCCATGATCTAAAATATATAGAATATATATTGGAAAATATAAAAGAAATTATAAGGTTAATACCTTTAGAAAAATTGTATTATGAACAAAGCAATCAATAAAAAGGACCCCCAAAATTGGTATGATAATATACTTTCTTTGTTCTATTATTCCAATTATATAGTAATGGTATGGTTCAATCTCTTTTATCATCTAATATTCTACTGATTTTCTTTGGGGTTGAGACGTATTTTCGATTTTATCTGTGTTTTTTATTCTTTTTGATGTACTAATCCTATCACTTACTATTTCTAAATCTTCTTCTATATCTATTTCTTTGTAACTGTAATCATTATTATCTATTACTGTCACAATTTGTTCAAAAGGATTTTCTATTTTGATCTTATTCATCTTATTTTTTGCTGTTATTTTGTGTTTTGTTGTTAATACATATAAATTCTTACAGCGAGCTGTAAATATTTTACTTCCTAGGGCTAACTCTACTCCTGACATTTTTCAATATAACACTAATGATTTGTCTATATTTTTATCATTTATTGCTACTGAATAATTGACACTTATTATAAATTTAAATTTTTGGTATATTAAATTTCCTTTTACTGCACTTATTATACTTCTTTCTATTGGTTCTATTATCCTATCATCGGCCAAATATATTTCGATTAGTGTATCTATTCCATCTCTAAAACAGACTTTTATTAATATCTCTGTTCCTCCTAAATGTACGTATTTTATGGGGTCTTTAGCTTTAATTTCTTGTATTTCTTTATTTATTATTCGTTTATTTATTATAGGTATTCTGGCTTTTCCTTTGATGTATTTACAATCTATTATATGTTCTTTTTGGTTTACTAAATAATATTCTTCTTTTTGTCTTTTAAATATATTTCTTATCAAGGGTAGTTTGAATATTTTTTCTACACTGAGATCTAGTTCTTTTCCTTTTATTTGCTCAAATATATTGATATCGAATATTACTTTTTGTTATGTAGATTCTTCAGTTGTATATTCTTCATTATTTATTATTTGTATATCCTTGTCAGTCATTATTGTCTTCTTCATTTTCAGGTAGTTCTTCTTCATGTTCAAATTCGTATATACTATCATCACTTTCTGGTTCATAATCTATATGTTCTAGTTGTGTATAGATTTCGTCCTTGATTATTATTTCAGATATTTGTTTCCTTTTTGGATCTTTAGGTAATTTACAATCTTTAGCTAAATGTCCTAATTTTCCGCAATTATAACATGTACATTCTGTTATTTTTTTCTTTGGTCTAAACGTTCTTTTTTCTTTAGTGTTTTTTTATATAATATCTTCTTCTTGGTCTTTTATACTTATATTGGGATTTATATTTTTTATATTTTCCTGGTTTCCTATATTTCTTTTTATAATAATTATCATTACATCCGAATTGAGGTGCTATCTTATCTTTACAACATGCTAGGTTTTTTATTATTGTTTTTTCCATTTTTATGTCTTCTCTATATTTTTCATATATTTCTGAATACCATTTTTGTAAGTATCTTATTCTTGCTCCAAGTGTATCTTGTAGTCCTGCATAGTTCCATTCTTTTATTATCTTAGAACTGAATGGTTCTGGTAATTTTGTCAAGTATAATTTTCTTATTTCTTTTGCCTCTTCTGTATTGTATGTTCCTTTATAATAATATTCTCGAAATACACATGTATATTCATCTATGTAACACATATTACATATAGCTAATTTTAGCATTAAATTTCTATGTAACTATTTTTCCTTATTTTGCTTTTCTACTTCTGTAGTTGTACTACTGAATTCATTTCTTATAGCTATTTCATATTTATTTAATATATCAATAGGGGTAGTCGCAATTTCTCCATCTATTTTCTTATTGTTTCTTAATGTTTTTATACTGTCTTATGCTAAATTTTGTAACCATAACTTGATTGTTTCTATGAGTGTTCTTTCTATATACCCTGGTACTTCTGACATTCCAATTTTATTATCTATTAGTTGCTGTGATATATAACCTACCCATAATTGTATTGTTTTATTTATATCTATACTACGCTAAATCGAAAAACTATTATTTCGGTTTGTTGTAGATGGTGTCCATCTTTTGTTTAGTCTTTTATTCCACAAACTATCATATCTATCTGATTCTTCATAACTAAATGTATAATAATTCGGGCTTGATGTTCTTGGGTTTTTTACTTCTGTACTTGTGCTTGCTTTATTTTTTACTTCTTCTGTATTTATTTCTATTTTGTTAATCATTTCAGTTTCTCCTATTTTTCTAATATTTCTGTATATGTTTCACTTATACCTGAACCTTGTTCTGAGCAATTTTCATCTATGTCAACATTATCAACTCTTATATCTGGTGTTTCTGGGGTTAATTTTTCCTTAATTTCTTTATTTCTAGTTCTAATTCTGTTTCTATTTCTTTTTCTTTTTGTTTAGCTGCATATAATTCTTTAAGGATAGTTAATTCTTTTTCTAATGCAATTATCCTATCATTTTTTACTTCTTCGATCTGCTGCATTTCTAATTTTTGTTTGTTGTTTTATCATTTCAATTTCTTTCTTTCTATCTATTTCTTCATTTTCTCTAGTTATTCGTACCATTGCAGTTAGGCTATCTTCTAATCTTACTGTTTCTTTTTCTACCATTAGATATAGATTTTCACCTATTTTTTTATATCGTCGTCCTAAGTTTGAAAATATTATTTTTATTTTTAATCCTTCTGGGTTTTCATAAGTTTTTTCTTCTATAGCAAATTCTTCCTTATTCATTTTAAATTATGTTTTAGTTTGTATTCTATGTTTTGTATTTCCAGTTGTAGTTTGAATATTATTTTTCTTTGAGCTAGTAAAGAATTTTGGCATACACCTGCATATATATTGTATTGAAGTCTTTCCTGCTTATATTTTACTTCTTGTCGTTTTGTTATTACTATTCTAATTAATTCATCCTTATGAGCTTCTTTATTCATGTTCTAGCTTTGAAAAGGAGAAAAATGCAGAATTTTGAAAGTTGCAACTGTCACCAATGGGGGCCACCTACGGACCATAGGTTGACCCACGGACCATAGGTGGGGTCCATGGTTGGCCACCTCAACTCCCTCCCCAAAACCCCCAGAAAATCCATCTAAGTCCAGAGCCACGCTAGGACCTACGTACCATAGGTGGAACCACGGTCCATGGTCTAGGTCCGTGGTTCAGACCCCCAGATCCCACTCTCTGAAGCCAAATGAAAAGGTGAAAGAACAGGTCATAGGTCCATCCACGGTCCGTCGGTCAGTCTCGTCGGTGGCCCCGACAGCTTTGAAGTTAGGGTCATTTTGATATTTTCCCTTATGTGCTGGACACCCAAAATACATTGTTTTGGTCAGTTTTAGCCTAGTAACTTAATCAGAACTTGCCCTAAGCGATTCATTCACTAGAATTCACCAAAACTAGAGAGAAAAAAAAGGAAGAAGTTGACTAAACCCTCTCCAATTTCGCAACAAGTTTTCTTCAGTTCCAGCCTCGAAATCAAAAGATTTCTCTGTGGAATTCGTCATCAAGTATGTGGGATTTCACTAGTGGGTTCCTTTCACCCGTTAGGTCCCTCAAATTAAGTCAGATTCTTGATTCCCTTTATATTATCTAGACCTAGGGTTTCTTGAACTTTAGAGAATTGTTGTGATTTAGTTGTTAGAATATTCTAATCAGATTTTCATGTTGTTATAACACTGTGTATTAGTTCCTTGCATGAACTGCAGTACCCTAGTTGTGTAGATTTGTTTTGGTTCATGAATTACACTAGCTAGGACAGATAAACATATATACATTCCTCAGTTTTGAAAGGTTTCATTATTAGTACTTAATGTTACATTTTCAGTTAACATGTCAGAATATTGAGCTATCCAGTATATATCAGTTATTTTGTATTGTACACATTTCCAGTTGGGAGTAGGCTTAACACCGAGTTGGACTAGGTCAGTCACCCTCAGAGTCCCAGAACTACGTGCCCCCTTAGGTTTATAAGTCCCCTATGTGGGCATCACTTTTAGTGATCACGCTAGTCATGCCTTTATACCCATGGCAAGGTATATTGGGTCCTTTCGATAGGCGTATATATCGGACTCCATGTTTAGCTCACGTGGTTTAGGTCGGTTAATAGTATCTCCCACAGTCAGACTATAGTGCATTTGACTAGGTTTCAGATATATTTTAGTATTCAGTGTCAGCATGTTATGTACTTGGTCAGTATATTCAATCTAGTTCATTTTTCGTACATCTCAGTATCTTTATCATGTTTAGATTATATCATTGCTCAATATGCTTTGTTCAGTTATATATTTGTTCAGCTTTATCCTATCCTGCATGCTCAGCACCTTTCAAGTACTGACGTATACTCTGCGCTACATCTGCTCGTGATGTAGGTTTAGGTCCTCAGCATTCAGATCACATAAATCGGTTCCCAATCTATATTCAGCAGTATCAGTGGTAAGTCCTCATACTTTGAGGACAATAGACATAGTTTCTACTTCATTCTTCCATTTTAGTTTCAGTTTTTACTAGAGTTAACCAAATATATCTCGGTATCTCTAGTTAGTTAGAGGCTTATTTCAGACATAGACAAATTCAACTTTAGTAGTTTAAGTTATAGTCCAAATAAGTTAATAACTCTTATCCAAAATTTATATTCAGACTAGTATTGGGTATTCCCCGCCTTTTTAGTTTATCTCATGTTTTAGCTTCCGCACAATATCTCTTATTTTCAAAAAATGTTTGTATGCTTATGATATGCCAGCTCAGGGGTTAGCTTGGGGTCACTTGTGATCCTAGGTCACATGTTTGTGTCTAGGGGGTAGCCTGAGGGCGTGACACGAATGTTCTTCTTGTTGAGAACTTGATAATGATTAGTGATATAAGTCCTAAAAAAGCATCCTTATATGATTTTACCTTTCTCCGATATCAAAATAAGGTTTACTATCAAAATGTTGCCTCTCTATTTGTAATAACTTGTTGTATTAGACTCATAATGCTCAGTGTATTTTGAAATTTTTTTATCTATTTCCCTTAGTTCTTGATTAGATATGTCAAATGGGTCAACACCGCTGCTCTAAAAAGGTACCATCTTCGGAAAAAAAAATTCGTTGTTGCTTTCCAAGTAATGACTTGCTGATTTTAAATAATTAATACATATTGTCATAGAGTTGATTATTTTTTAGATAAAAAAGACCATATATCATTGAAACGTTTTAAAATACATTCATAATTTAAATATAGGAACAAAGTGACATTTCTTTTGTAGTATTTTTTTTCTAATTCACTCAATTTTGTAAACAAATTTAACTAACAAAATAGAAAAAAAAATATCAATATAAAAAAAATCACCAATAGCCTTTCCTCTTGATGTTATGACCATAAACGTTGAACTCATTTAAGTACAATTTTTTTTCCTAAATATTCATACTTGAAATTTTGTATGTTCATGATAGTTGTAACGATTACCATAAATATTTTCTCTTCATATGTAATATATTTTTTACAAAATATTATTACTCAATTATTATTTGAGTAAAGTAATCATAGAGAGGTAAGTTTACAAAAAAAAGTGCACTTCTGTAGTGAATGGCAATACTGTTATAAGTAGTTTGTTATAGAGACAAAAAATGTGACATTAAAAATAAGTTCTAAAAAAAATTAGGCCGATACAGTGAAATGTTGTTATAACGAATGATGGTTAAATAGAGGTTTGAGTGTATGCCAAATATTTAGTTTAACCAAATTCTTTGTTTTAGACATATATATATTTTAGAAGCATAATTTAATGTTAATATATGAACGACATCACCTATGGTGAACAATATTTCAATTTTTTTAAGTTTCTATCTTATCTTTGCGTAATTGTAGTCTGAACCTTTTTTTTCTGCCGCATACATATCATATAGTTGTTGTCTAATGAAAGTACTAAGTATTTTATAGAAGTTGCATCGTGATATAGAACATTAAACTTTTTCAATAAAAAAATTAATAGATGAATAAAATTTAAAGTATTATTTATAGAAACTTCAATTAGATTTAAGATCATTTTATGATCAATTACTATTTTCATATATATTTTTATATAGCTAGCGAGGAGTGTATCTTGTGACATAACATATATTTAGATAAAAATGAACACAAAATAACAGGAAATTCATACTTAAAGTTTTATACTCAATATAAATATAAAAAAAAAGAAAAAAAATATGGAATAATTTTTAACCATTGAAGAAGGAAGACGAAAATATATGGTCATGCTTTATTAACTTGTGTTTCATTTGATAAAAAAAATAATCTTACCACCAACACTTCACTTTCTCCATTCATTTTTACTTACGCATCTGTCACAACCCGAGCCTACGCCCAAGACATGGCCAGCACTCGAGAACCATTGTTGTTCCCAAGCGAACCCTCATCGCTACAAGTGGAAGACTAACTCAAGCATACATAAGCTTAAAACCAAATTAAGTTCATTAAGCTACAAAAGGGAACTTTAAGAAAGTCTGAAAAATACTCAAAAGAAAGTAAATACAGAAAACTCCTCAACTCTGTCTATCTATGAAGCCTCTACTATTACAGAGAGATATCGGGACAAGACCCACGACATCTCAAAACTACTAACTGTATGGTAAAGGTAAAATCCTCCAAAATATAAGAAGGCTCACCAAAGCTGACTAGAATTTCACATGACCTCAACTGAATTAACTTCATTGAACTTCAATAGTGAACTTTAAGAAAGTCTGAACAATACTCAAAAGAAAGTAAATACAGAAAACTCTTCAAATTTGTCTATCTATGAAGCCTCTACTATTACAGAGAAATATCGGGATAGGACCCACGACATCTCAAAACTACTAACAGTAAGGTAAAGGTAAAGTCCTCCAAAATATAAGAACGCTCACCAAAGCTGACTGGAATATCACATAACCTCAACGAAACGCCTGTTGATGATCCCAAACACATATATCTGCATCATGAAATGATGCAGGCCAAATGGATTAGTACATGGAATGTACGAGCATGTAAGGGAAATTCTAAAGCATAAACATAGGCTAGAACTTGATAAAAAAGAAACATACTTACCTCTTCTCGACTCACTCAACTAAACTCAACTCAAGAATAAGATACTCAACTCAAAGATTAGATACTCAACTCAAAGGTACTCAACTCAAGATACTCAAGGATAAAGCAACAATAAAAGATGCAATATATGGAAAACTTTTAAAACAGTAGATAATAACTCAATTGTATTGAATAATACAATAATAACTCAACTTGTATTTAAAAATACAATATAACTCTGTGGGAGATTCTCTAATCGACAACCATTACTATGAGCTATGTGATGATACAACATCTAGCCCACACTTCCAGGACTGCCCTATACTTTGCCAAATTATAGAACCTACTACTAAGTGGATCCATTAGGAAATAAGGATTCATTTAAAAAGTATGATCATTTACCCATGTTGGCATACATGGTTTATGGGGGCTTTGAGTTGTCTGAACTCTCCGCTATATCGGTGCTCAATACTACTCCGAATAATATATACTCATGCTCAATGTTTAAAAACATAACTCTTCCCTCTGGTTTGAGATAATTGCTCAAACTACCCTCCTAAAAGAGGTAACTGTTCTTGAAATATCTTTTAAACTCCTAAATCATTTAGAAATCTCAGTTTCTCTTTTATCAATGTAAAAACTGATACATTTAGGAATACGTAGTTCTCTTATTTGCTTGCTCAATTCATATTTAAAAACACTTCCTCAAAAATATATCAAAATCATATTGTGATATGATCATTGATGACTTGGGAAGTCATATTGCATAAACATTGATGGTATATCCAGATATCATACTACTTAAACATTGATGGTATACTAGATACCACACTGCTTAAACATTGATGACAAAAACAGATACCATATTGCTTAAACATTGATGTCATACTTGATTGTCATACTAATCATGTTTTAGAAACTCTTTCTCAAAACTCATCTTAATTTTCTCAAAAACTCAGTTTAAAACTCAAGTGTTGGCTTTAAAAAGCTACACAAGATTTATAACTCAAAATATGGTTCATGCTGAAATATAGACATGAACGAATCAACTTAAGGAACTTAATAACAATATAGAAACTCAATAATTAGAAATAGAAGTTTTTAAAATAAACATGAACTCATGAACTCCAAATCAACTTATCTCAAGAATACTCAAATCTAGGGAAAGAATCCTAGATTACTCTTTTATTGATATGAAAGTAGATGTAGGGCGTGAGGACGAACTAGTCCAACACTATGATAGCCTTACATATCTGGAAGAACAAGGTTCTTGAAGAATCTTGAAGAAGAACTTGATTAGAAGCCTTGAAACCCTAGCTTGAAGGTAAATGATCAAGAAAACCTTTCTTGAGATTCTTAAAACTGGCTCTAATCAGTTTAGACCCTTAATTGGGTGTAATTCGCGTTTAGAATAAGTGGGGGTAAGGAAAAGACTAAAATACATCTCCTATTTTCGGTTAACTTTTCCTTAAATAAACAACTTGACTTCAAAAAGGCATATCTCCCTCATAGAAGCTCAAAAATTAGCAAACTTGATGGCGTTGGAAAGAGCACTCAGAGATCTTTCATTTGATACCTTGTGGATCTCCTAACTCATCATGTACTGAAAGTTATAGTCGTTTGAAGTTGACCCAAAACTTAAAAGAACTAAGGAATGACTTGAATGAATTCTCTTTAATTCTTTGTGGAACTCAAGGTGCTATATCTAGTGACCTGACCTTAATGCTTCTGAAATTTTAAATTCCTTGGTAAAATCCTACTCACAACGAAGAAGGGTTCGAGTTTAAGTTCAAAAAAAATTTGGGGTGTTACATTATCTCTCCCTTGGGATCATTCATCCTCGAATGATGGCTGGACTGATTATGGAACGGGGTTACTCTCACTATCTCTTTTGACTCATGAACTTGCCTACTAACACAGGCTGGACTGATTCGTACTAAGAGTTGGGACTTCCTATAGCACCTAAATCAAGAACGATGTTGTTGTGAACATAGTCATATTCTCTTTGAAGTTACCTTATCTAAAACAAAGGAAATTTGAGCATGAAGTAAGAATAGGAATACATGCCTCATTGGCTACAACTCATAGCTCCCACAAGGGTACATGACTTCTCTTACAAAGGTCTGAGTCTAATGGCACGCTCTTGTTGTATTCAAGCTTAACCCAAATCCTAAGGTTCGGGTTCTATACCTCGATAGGGAATCTCATCCCAAGAATATTACTCTTTCCCACCATATTTAATCAACATTAGGCTCATATCAAGAACCACCTACTGTTTAACAACACCACATTCAAGCTTAATATTCAAACAACTCCAAGGACTCTTACTAACCAACTCCATAAAAAGTTCTCATTCTCTCATCATCCCTGCCATACCAACTAGAATTTCCCGCATTACTACTCGAAACCAACTAAGGGATCTCATTTAACTATTTCTTATAGTAAAACCTCATCCTTCTCTTCCTCCTTATTTATAACCTTGGATGGAATAATCACGATAAGAACAATAACCTTTTTCTTCTAACATCACTTCACTGCTAAAAGATCTCTAAAATGATATCTCTCATACTCTTTTGAGCTCATTGCTATCTTATTGTCAACACTGGACTTGATTTCTCATCTTATCATCTCCCCCTTAGGTTTAAAGTTGACACTTGGAAGCTATGGACCTATTCCATCATCTCTAAACTGGTCTACATCCATCTTTTCACAACTTAAGTACTATTTGCTCACTTATTATACCTCATTACTTAGTCGGTTCTATAACCTTTGGAACATCATGACCCTCTCAAACAAATCATAAGACTAGCTTAGATCTATCACTTCATGAAAACTCTGTTCTCTTATTTAACATATATATTTAATCTCCTCTAACACGATGGCACATCGACATCAACTTTATTTTGGTTAAAATATACTCTATCTCATCATGACTAGTAAATATTCATCTTCCTTCTATCAAGGACTCTCTACAACATTATTATTCCTTATTCCACTCATAAAGGAACTCATCACTTATAAATGACTGGGTGCATGATTGCAATAACATAATCTTGCCCATCATTATCTCTGCTCATAATTTCGTAACTCATGCTACCTTTTTGGATGAGAATACTACTCAAGCTACATACTTCCTCATAAGGATATCAGCTAAAACAAGGCTTAGAGAAGAGAGTACAACTCATTTTTGGCTTAAATGCATGATTCATATGAATATGAGTGCATTTTCTCAAACTCAACACTTAACTCACTCCAATGATTCTCTCAAGCCCCTATGGAGTCTCATGAGTTCCTCAAGACTTTGCTAAGACCAACTCATCAATAAAGAACTGACGTTGCTTTTCAACCACTTCTGGTATGAGGGGTAGTCGAATGGATATGAGAACACACAAATTAGAATAAGTCTTTATGACATAGCTCTATTGCACGATTTAGAGTATGAAAAAAGGGAAACTTTTCTAAAATGTCTGTACTCCCTCATTTATAGAAGTGGGTCCCTTAGAACCATAAATAAGATCCTACTTGTTGACACCTAATTTTGGACCTCCACAATATAAATTAATCATCGAGCTTCTTAAATTCCAAATGACTTGAAACAATTGACTTTATAAAATTTTAAATATTTTTCAAGTAATTTTAAGTAATTTTATAATTTTAATAATTTTAATAATTTTAAAAGTAATTTATATATTCCATATAATTTTGTATAGATTTATTATATTAATATTTGAAAATCATCTCAAAAAGATTTTAGTTTTACTTAAATATTTGGTTAATTAGTTTAGTTAAAGGCGATTTTTGGAATTTATGATTCTTTCGACTCTCTCTCTCTTCGACTCGCTCTCTCTCTCTCTCTCTTCAACTCTCTCCCCCGGCGACACCTAGCTGCTCAGGCGAAGCTTCGACCAGCGCCGGTCAGCGAGCAGCCGCGAAAACCAGCCAGGTGACCGGGCGTCGCTTCCGATCCGGCAGCGAAGGCTGCGCCGGCCAGAAATTTCGCGAGGACCGGCTCGACCCACGAATCCACGAGCCTCCCTCTCTCTCGTTCTCCTTCGTTCCGCGTGGACGTGAACAAGAAATGAGAGCTCCGGCGAGCAACCAACTCCGGCGAAGGCAAGGTAATCTCCGGCGAATTGTTTGACGCCGGAGACAAGCCAGATCTGGCCGGAAAATCGTCCTTTTTCTCCGACCAGGTTTTATCTATCCTTTATCCTTTATCCTTTATCCTTTATCCTTTATTGCAAATTTGTGTTCGTGTTCGTGTTTGTTTTTGTTTTTTGAATCCCTTATTGTTAGCTTTTTTATTCTTGCTTGGTAGGTAAATTTCACCCATCTTGCAATAATTTGAAGAACATAGGAGTAGATTTTAAGGTTAATTGTTTGTGCATTGTGCATTACACTTTGAGTATTTGGTTTTTTTATTTGTTTGGCTGGTCCTGAGTGGCTTTTTAAGCGTATCCCTGTGTAGATTTTACATTAGAGTCTGTATCTTTCTAGTGGATTTGGTTCATGATGGTGGTATTGAGTCATGTCTTCGGTTGAGGCTGAAGAAGAGGGATAGTAGGGGTAAGAGGGTTACGGGTTCCCATAATTTGAGGGTAGGATCATGGAACATAGGTTCGTTGACCCGGAAAGTCCATAGAGCTAGTGAAAATTCTCAAGAAGAGAAAGATAAATATAGCTTGTGTCCAAGAGACTAGGTGGGTAGGTGCCAAGGCCGGGTTGTAGACGGGTTTAAATTGTGGTACTCAGGGGGCTTAAAGGATAGAAACGGAGTGGGTATTTTAGTGGACGGGGATTTGAGGGAGCAAGTGGTGGAGGTTAGGAGGATCAATGATAGGTTGATGATGGTTAAGCTAGTCATTGGAGGATGTTCTTTGAGTGTTATTAGTGCGTATGCACCTCAGTGGGCTTGGACGAGAGGCCAAGAAGCTCTTTTATGAGGATTTGGATGAGGTAGTTAGAGGAATACCGAACACCGAGAGAATTGTCATTGGTGGAGATTTTAATGGCCATATCGGGCAACTTCTAATGGCTTTGATGATGTCCATGGAGGCTTTGGTTTTGGGGAAAGGAATGGGGTGGAACTTCGCTTCTAGATTTTGCTAAGGCTTTTGAGTTGGTGATTGCTAACTCATGCTTTTCGAAGAAGGAGAACCACCTGGTTACCTTCCGTAGCTCGGTAGCTAAGACTCAGATTGACTACTTTCTCCTTAGGAAGGGTGATAGAGGTCTCTGTAAGGACTGCAAGGTTATCCCAAGTGAAAATCTTACTACCCAACACAAGCTTTTGGTGATGGACCTGGAAATCAGGAGGACTAGGAGGAAGAAGATTGCATCTGATCGACCGAGGATTAAATGGGGTGGCTTGACCCCTGCCCTCTCTCGGGAGATGGGGGAGAAGTTGATGGGGATGGGGGCTTGGAGTGATAGCGGGGATGCGGACGTCATGTGGATTAAAGCAGCTAATTGCATTAGGGAGGTTGCTTCAAAGGTCTTAGGAGTATCAAGGGGTAACTCTGGAGGCCATAAAGGAGATTGGTGGTGGAATGGGGAAGTCCAAGGCAAGGTGGAAGCGAAGAAGACTGCTTACACTGAGTGGGTGGAATGCGTAGACGAGGAAGTGAAGCGGGAGCTTAAAAAAGTTTATAAGACAACAAAGACAGTAGCTAAGTTAGCAGTTACGAAGGCTAAGACGGCAGCTTTTGAACGCTTGTATGACGAGCTTGGGGACAAAGGTGGGGATAAGAAGTTGTATAGGCTCGCAAAAGCAGAGAGAGGAAGGCTCGCGACTTGGATCAAGTGAAATGTATCAAAGATGAGGAAGGCAAAGTTTTGGTGGATGAAATCTCCATCAAGCGAGGGTGGCAAAGATACTTTCACAAACTTTTAAATGAAGAAGGGGGCGGAGACATTGTGTTGAATGATTTGGCGCACTCGAAGGACTTCGGGACTTTGGGTGCTGTAGGTGCTTTAGGATCGAGGAGGTTATACGTGCTATTAGTAGGATGAGTAGGGGGAAGAGCGACCGGACCCGATGAGATCCCGGTGGATTTTGGAAGAGCGCGGACAAGGCAAGCTATAGAATGGTTAACCGGTCATGCAATGTTATTTTTAAAACAAAGAAAGATGCCCGATGAATGGAGGTGGAGTACAATGGTTCCGTTGTATAAAAACAAAGGCGATATCCGGAACCGTAACAACTACGGGGGTATCAAATTGCTAAGTCATACTATGAAGATCTCGGGAGAGAGTGGTAGAGATGAGGGTGAGAAGAGGGGTGTCCATCTCGGAGAATCGGTTTGGATTCATGCCGGGACGATCGACTACCGAAGCCATTCATCTTATGCGCAGACTGGTAGAAAAATATAGAGAAAGGAGGAGAGACCTTCACATGGTGTTCATTGACCTTGAAAAGGCTTATGACAAAGTACCGAGGAATGTCCTCGGAGGTGCTTGGAGGCTAGAGGTGTACCGATGATTTATATTAGGCGATAAAAGACATGTACGGTGGAGCCAAGACTCGGGTTAGAACGGTTGGAGGAGACTCGGAACATTTCCCGCCCGAGACGGGGCTCCATCGGGGATCTGTTCTTAGCCCTTTTCTATTTGCTTTGGTGATGGATGAGCCGCGCGGTCTATTCAGAGGAGGTCCCATGGTGTATGTTATTTGCGGATGACATAGTACGATTGATGAAACGCGGACGAGTTAATGCGAGGTTGGAGGTGTGGAGACAAGCATTGGAGTCCAAAGGGTTCGGAGTTGAGTAGGACCAAAACACAGTATTTGAGGTGCAAATTCGGTGATGTGGTGGAGGAGGCGGATGTGGAAGTGAGACTCAAGCCACACGAGATCATTCCTAAGAGAGAAAGTTTTAAGTATCTTGGAGTCCGTAATCCAAGGAAGTGGTGACATCGATGAGGATGTCACACATCGCATTGGGTTGCTTGGATGAAATGGAGGCTTGCCTCTCTGGAGTCTTGTGTGACAAGAAAATTCCATCTAGACTTAAAGGTAAGTTCTACGAGTGGTAGTTAGACCGGCCTTGTTGTATGGAGCGGAGTGTTGGCGACCAAGAACGCACATGTCCAAAAAATGCATGTCGCGGAGATGAGGATGTTGAGATGGATGTGTGGCCACACTAGGAGCGATAGGATTAGGAACGAGGTTATCCCAGGAGAAGGTGGGAGTGGCCTCGGTGGTGGACAAGCCGAGGAAGCGAGACGAGATGGTTTGGACATGTGAAAAGACTGGGCGCAGACGCCCCGGTGGAGGAGGTGCGGGGGGTTGGTTGTAGAGGGTACGCGGAGGGGTAGAAGTAGGCCTAAGAAGTATTGGGGAGAGGTGATTAGACAGGACATGGCTCAGCTTCACCTTACCGAGGACATGACTCTAGATAGGAAGGAGTGGAGGTCGCGTATCAAGGTTGAAGGTTAGTAGGGTTAGCGTGTTGTTTTTCCTTGCGAGGGTTTAGGCTGATAGCGTGTGTAGTAGTCCTAGTCTTGCACGGGTTGTCCTTGTCTGTGATGCCTATAACCTTTGTTGCTTATCGAGTCTTACTTTACACAATATTCCATTGATGTTATTATTTTATCGGTTGAGTTTTCACTATCTTTCCTATTGGATGTTATGTTTTAAGAAGCCTGTTAATTAATTAACCTTAATTCGTCTTGTTTAAATTTTAGCCAAACTCTCTAAATTAAACTCAATTTGGTAATTTCATAAACTCCAAGATCTAACCCATCTTTGACCTCCTACTTCACTCAATTTTGAGACCAAAATTTTGGGCCTTTTTACAAATTTCCAGCAGCCCACCTTATACCCAAACCCAAGCCCAACTTCCTCAATTCCAATTTTTCTCCAACTTTCAGCCTATTCCATAATACAGAAACCCACTTCCAGCCCAATTCAATCAACAACGTTCCAAACAACAATAATATTCAAGAGACCCAATTCACAGCAATACCAAAACCGACCCCATCCCCTGCATGTTTTCTTCTTCTTCTTCCTTGCGTGTGAAACCCAGAAACTCTAAGCTTGCAAATCCAGCGAAGTGACCTGCAAATCACGCTGCAAAATTGTGAAAATTCAGCAGCAAATCACGACCTCAAGCCCTATGCCTCCCTTTCCATTATCAATCCATTGAAGGTTGTTGATATTGGGACAATTGACAGCTTTCAACCTTATCTCTGAAGAAGAATGTGATTTTTGAATTTCAAAATCCACCTATTTCCCCCCTAAAAAATTAGCCCTATTCTTCATTTATTTAAGATTGTTTTCTCCATGTGTTTAAGGGGGGAGAAAAATAGAGTTCGAAAAAGTAAAAGAAAATAGAGGGGAAGAGAGTTCTACCATTAGAAAGGGGAATGGGAGTTTGAAGTTTGGAGAATAGTATTCCTCGACATCGAACCCACAAAAGTTTAGGCCTCAAATTTTGGATTTTCTTTCAAGTTCTTTTACTCATTTGTTGGTGGGTCGAAGGTCGACTCACTCTCTATTCGTCGCCTCCAAGTTCGTTGCCCAGAAAAAGGTAACGCCTCCTCCTTTACAATATTTTATCCTTAATATTTCGAAATGGAGTTTCCGGTGTATCGAAGGTCTGTGTTGTGGTTGTTTGTTATTAAATTCTTGGCATAGTGATATGTTGTATCTCTGTTCTTTAGCAATTTCGTCGTTTATTCCTGATGTCATTTCAAATTTTGCTATTTTCATGCCTAGATTCGCTGCTTCTCCATGGTAATTTTAAGGCTACTTCGCTATCCCTCATCTCGAGTTCACTTGTTTAAATGTCATTGGATACTCATGTTTAAGTTTTCACAGTCTCTTAGCATCAAAGGTTTCACTTAACTTTTATTACTATTTGTGTTTGACTTTCCTCCAAAATGAAGGCAAAATCTCAAAATTAGGTGATATGAAATCATGTGTTGTATCGTCTATTTTTTGTTGGATGCAAGAGCTTGTCTTCTCTATTTTCATATTTCGTGATTATCCTACTGTTCAACATGTTGTATTTCGTATCAAGTTTTTGTTTTCTTTGTGTTTGAGGCCATCAACTTGTTGTTCAAAAGAATGTCATAATTTAGTAGCATTTGGTATTCCAAGCAAGAGTGTATCTCTGTTTGCTCACATGTAGTTTGTTTAAGTGTTTGGAGTTTTTTTGTATTTGGAAGAAAGTTGTGGATATCCATGTATATGCAGTGTTACAAGTGAGCATGAATATCTTCCCCTATGATTCTTAATTGAATAAGTATGTATTAGTCTTCATCTTAGCGTGTTCTTTTATCTATTGTATGAAATTTATTTATGTGAGCTAATGTCCTTTGAAGTGTTCATTACTTATTCTTAGGATCTTTCGTATAGATTTCGAGTTCAAATCAACTAACTATATGCAATTTAGTGAATAAAATTTTATCTTTGATCCTCATAGTCAACATGATTCATGCCCCACTGTTTTTTTTTTTATTATTATCATTTTTATTTTATTATGCATTGGTTACTATACATATGTTTTCAGTAACTATTTGTTCTTGAATTAATAAATGCTTGACTTGTTACGGGTGGACATTTAGCTTAATCTGTTGATTCATTTTCTTATGGCTTATTAAATACTTCTTGTAATGGATCTCTCATCATTAGCTGTGAACGATTCTGAGTTGTTTGAATTACCATTCTAATTCTTATCGTTTTATTTACCTTGCATGAATCTCTTGTTCCGAGTCAAATTTGGGACTCTCTCCTTCGCTCCCTTGCATTCCTCCTTCTTCGAGTCAAGTTCGCCATTGTTTCCAAGTTTTGGAAGCTGATACAAAATAAAGGGAAGCCGAGACATGCTAAAATGGAGCTGCTACAGGTTTGGAAGGCAGAAAAATGAGTACCTATACATCTGATATACACTGATATACATCAGATGTATACAAAAATGAGAATTGAGCGAAGAACCCAAATCAGCAGCAAGTTTGGCCCAAAAAAAAATCCAAATTCATCTTCTCTTTTATTCTCTTAGATTATTTAATTGTGATTATTTATTGTTGGTTTTTTTTATTAACTCTAACTTTAAATAACTTAATTGAATTCCCCAAAAGACGAACTATATTCTTTATGTTAGTTTGTTATAATAAAATTCATCTTTTATCAACTCTTATACTTTTATCGAATATCTCTAGTCAAAACTTTTTACTTATTCTTAAATTAATTTAAACTAGTTTTCATGCTTTAATTGACCAAATTGGTTCAAAATATTATTTCTAAAATGATTCAAATAAATTTTAATTAATCTAGTTTTTTGTTAAAATTGTAACCACTTGTAAAAAAAATTCTAATATTTATGTTATATAGTTTCCTGAAAAAGCCAAAAAATATTTTTAGTTAAGTCGTTGGATAACTGCATGTTAGCGGCTACTTTAAGTGCTAATACCTTCTTAGAGTAGAAATAAAGGTTTATCTGTTAAGGCCTTTCTAAATTAAGTTTTCTTAATTTCTTTAAAAAATTAAGTGATGACTCTTTTGTAAGTATTTTTCTCAAATTGTTTCATGCTTAGAACATTTCAAAAATAGTGATTTTTCTAGAGATGGTAAAATTACGGCATAACACTACTGACACAACTTCATAGACATCCTAAGACACTTGAACTTTGTGCTCTGATACCAAGTTTGTCACAATCCGAGCCTACACCCCCGACGTGACCGGCACTCGAAAACCATTATTGGTTCCCAAGTGAACTCTCATCTTGGCTGGCTACAAGCAGTAGACTAACTCAAACATACATAAGCTTAAAACTGAATTAAATTCATTGAACTCCAATAGTGAACTTTAAGAAAGTTTGAACAATACTCAAAAGAAAGTAAATATAGAAAACTCTTTAACTCTGTCTATCTATGAAGCCTCTACTTTTATAGAAAGATATCGGGACAAGACCCACAATATCTCAAAACTACTAACTGTAAGGTAAAGGTAAAGTCCTCCGGAATATAAGAAGGGTCACCAAAACTGACTGGAATATCACATGACCTCGACGAAACGCATGTTGATGATCCTAAATACATGTATCTGCATCATGAAATGATGCAGGCCAAATGGCTCAGTACATGGAATGTACGAGCATGTAAGGGGAATTCTAAAGCATAAACATAAGTTTGAACTTGATAAAAAGGAAACATACTTACCTCTTCTCAACTCACTCAACTAAACTCAACTTAAGAATAAGATACTCAACTCAAAGATTAGATATTTAACTCAAAGATATGATACTCAACTCAAAGGCACTCAACTCAAGATACTCAAGGATAAAGCAACAATAGAAGATGCAATATACGAAAAACTTTTAAAACAATAGATAATAACTCAATTGTATTGAAGAATACAATAATAACTCAGTTTGTATATAAAAATACAATATAACTATGTGGGAGATTTGGTCATGACCTAAAGGGTAACCCCTATATGTAACATGACGTATAGAATCCCGAAGGACTCCATAAAAGCCACTTAGATCTCATAACATAATAAATAGAACAATAAGAGTAAAAGCAGTTCAAAGTCCAAAACATTTTATAGAACAAAAAGTGGAAGTCTAAACTCATGTCTCAAACATAGCCATCTAATACGATAGAATGAAATTGGTCCTAGCCCGTACATCATGTCCAAAAGATAAATACTTGAACGAAACTAAAATAATAAATCTGTCCTCGAAGCATGAGGACTCACCAAAGCTCGGGAAATCACAAACTCAACTACTAGCCATTAGACTCGAAAATCTGTCTGTCGAACCCTACATTGGGGGAAATGTAGGCAAGAGTATGTTTAGTACAAAACAATGTACCAAGTATGACAGCCATGCATAAAACATTTAAAACATACTAAAAGAGACATTTCATTTCAAGACATGCAATTGACCAATCTAAAACATAATATGAAAGAGTTATAAAACATAAGTCATAAATCAAGGTCAATGAAAATTCACTTCTTCTTTAAAAGCTTTGAACTCACATGTGATACATCTTGAAGTAACCTTAGTTCATTATTACTTGTGGTAAATAACCTTAACCGACATGAGACCATGTGTGCTATAACATGGAATCGGTGTCTACCCAAAATCGAAAAGAGGTGTACTACTTTCCAAATGTAAAACCTTGAACTTCTAGCGTAAGTGGATCCACTAGCTAATCAACCTATGTGTGCACATAGTTATGGGATGTAACAACCCTAAAAATGAATAAGTGAAACTAGAGCCTATGGACTTTGTGTTGGGTTTGTAATGAGGTTTCATGTTGTGTAATGTTTTCCCGAGCCTTGTTTGATGGAGTTTAGTGAGTCAACGTCAAGGCACGTGATATACTCTGTAGTGAAAAGACCCTTTTTAATGTTGGTTAAGGGTTGTAAAGGAAAGTGCCAAGCCAAGGGGTAAGGCCTAAGCCAAAGGCCAAGCCTGCCCAACATTGGCCAAGCACTGTCCCAAGTCCACGGACCACTTCACAGTCAGTGGCCTTGACCACGGTCTATATAAGTGGCCGTGAAGGTCACTTGGTGGAAAGGCAAGCAAGGCAACTTGGCCAAACCACTGCCTCAAGACCACAAGCCACTTCACGGACAGTAGTCATGACCACGATCCGTAGAAGTGGCCGTGAAGATTACTTGGCCATGTGGAGGTTTATCAAGGTCAAGGGAGCTCCTTCCTAGAGGACCAAGGGCACCACCACGGGCCGTGGTCCCCTTTCACGGTCCGTAGAAGTGGACTTGGTCCTTAATGGGGATGCCCAAGTGAGGGGTTTTTAAGTAATTTTGTTTTAATGTTTTATTATGTGGGGTTGATTTTAAATGGTTTATATCATAAATATAAATAGTTTCAAGTCTTAAAACACTTCATTTAGTCCTTTACTCAAAACACCCAAATCAAAACCCCAAAGTTCTTCCTCTCTCAATATTTCTCTCTCAAACTCAAGGAAGAGGAAGAAGTGAAAGTTAGGGTTTGAATTCAAAGCATTTTCTTAATCAAATTTCTTGGGGAATCTTATTAAAGGTATGGTGATCCTTCATCTAGGGTTAGTTTTCACCCTAGAGTCAATTTCAAAGAAGTTTTCAAAGTTCATGAAAAACCAAGGGTTTTACTCAATCTCATGGGTTCTTTCTCCAAATGATTTCAAATGGTTTCTAATGTCATATATTGATTGTATTGATGTTTAATTGGTGATTTATGATGAAAATATTCCATGAACCCATGATTTCTCTCAATTCCTAATTTGTTCCATTATGAAGTGGGTTTGTTGATTATGAAGGCTTATGATTGAAATATATCTAAATTACGTTCACATATTGAATTGTATCATTATATATGCCTTAATTATGGTAAATTATTGGTATATTTATGATTTGAGATTTATGGCCTTGAAGGCAAGTTTTGACTAAATTACATGTTGAAGTAGAATTGTGCTAGAGATGTTGATCCACTTGAAAGATAGAGGTGTTTACTTACTATGTATATGAATTTGAATTCAATGAGGTTGAGGGAATCATGTCTTGAAGTTAATTGTGTTGTTATTGAAAGGCTAATTCTCACTTTGACACTCATGTATGATGATGATGTAATGTGAAATGTTGTCTTCTATATATTGTACATCTTGGATTGGTAGGCTTAGGCATCCTTTCTTGGGAAATGAATGTATCTTGACTTGATGAATATTAATCGATAGGCTATGGCATTCATTTCATATATGAGTGATGAATGTGTCTTGACTTGATGGCTATGAATTGATAGGCTTTAGGTATTACCATGAATCAATAGGCTAGTGGCCTTCCTTTCATGAGTATAAGAATGAAGTGAGGGGACATGAATCGATAGGCTAGTGGCATTCTTTTCATGAGGACCCTAGATCTATCCATGAATGTACCATGGATCGATAGGCTTATAGAATTCCTTCCTTGGTAATGATGTATCATGGGTCGATAGGATTATGTCATTCCTCCCTAGTATACTAATGTAATGTGAATGAATTAATTTATGGGAATGTAGGCAAAGTACCGAGCGGATATGGTTAGATGGAAACTCTCCCAATGTTAGGTTACAGTTCCAAGGAACATCTTCCTATCCCATAACTATGTGCCCACATAGGATATTAGCCAATGGATTTCATCCGAGCTAATGTTACCGTTTTACCTTAGGCAAGTGGAACACCTCTTTACGGTGTGGGGTTATATGACACCGGATTCCATGCCTAGCTTGCATGGTCTATGTTGGTTAAATGCTTATTCCCATCATGTGAGATGTGCATTATGGTTTCTTGAGAAGTTCTATGAAGTGTAGGTGGTAGTATGGGATGCCATCTATGCATTTCACTAGTAGGCTTTGATAGGATCATAGTGAGTTCTCTAAGTCTTAATGACTAATGTATGAAAATCCTCTAAATGAAGCAATTGAAGAATTTTGACTCTTAAATGCTTAATGTGATTTGCACGCCATACTTGGGTTATATTATGAGTTATTTTCCCTTGTCATGCCTTATGAAATGTTATGTCTCTTTTATATGGATATGGTGTAAAGGTGAAAAGGAATGGATGGTAAGTTCACTTTTGGTGACCTTAATGTGGTGCCTTGGTGTGGATGGTGGTATGGGACGCTATCCATACATTGCACAAGGTATAGCATGAAGGTTACTTGAAGTGAAGGTCTAAGGTAAAGGTAATGGTTTACATGATGATATTGTCTAAATGTGGTATTACAACTTGAATGATGATTATACTTGTATAGTATGTCTCTTATGCTATTGTACATGATATTTCCAAAAAGTGGCATAATACATGGTTTCCAATCAAAATGTTCCTTTTTAAAGCATGTTTTTGCATGGTCATCATACTTAGTACATTTTTGTGTGCTAACCCATATTTTCCTATTTTTACTACAAGTGTAGGTTCCGACAAGTGATTGGTTCTAGCTATGATTGAAGTGCTTGGATAGAGTTTTCCTCCAAGACTTGGTATGTCCTCATAGGCCGAGGACAAGGACTCTTATTGTTTTCTAGTTCTTTCTTGTTTTAAGACTATTTTTAAGACTTCGATTGTAAAGGGTCGTGACCCTATCTTGTTAAAGTTTTGTCTAAGATGGCCATGTGAGACTTAGTCTTTCGTTGTGTCTTTTGAAAGATTTCTATGAGTATTGAATGTTTTGAATCGTATGGTTTTAAATATAAAGTTTTAATTCCGCACTAATTTTATTATTGAATGCAATGAATGACTATGAGGCTTGTATAAGACCCCCTTCGGGTCGAATATGCCGTGTTATGACTAGGGGGTGCTCTTGAGTTGTGACATGGGATAAGGAGATTAATACTAGAAACCCGGACTCTACTTCGTGAAGGCTTCCATCTCATGAAATTACTTTGGAAACCCGGACTCTACTACGTGAGAGCTTCCATCTCATATACAATATCCACTTGGTGTTAAGCATAAATTCCACGGAATAGTCATTTCATACTTGACTCCATTACTCGTGAAAAGGTGACCTTGGACAACCAATTCAAGCTAGTTTCATTAATTAGTCTTTGATTTAATTAGGTGACAAAGCCTTTCAACCTAAGAATCCTTTCTATGTGAGAAAATCTTTCACATCATGATAGTTTGTGTTTTAGTGAGAATGTCTTTTCACAACACAATATCATCATTGGTACTTTACTCTCAAAGCACACTTAAAACATTTGCATAGATTTCATAAACAACGCATAAGTCCATAATTCACCTCCTTGAGGTCAAAACGCAATTTCAATCATTAACTCTTAGAAAACATGGGTTAGATATGGATTTCATCATAAATTCATGTAAAAGTAGTAATACATCCTCAATTTCATAAAACTCTTCCTTGGAGATCAAAATCCCTCAACATATGGTTCATAACTTGAAAACATAGGGATCACATGGATTCATAGGGGAATTCATCATAAAAGCTTTTCAATTCATCAATTCATTCATAGAGGATCATAATTAACTCATTTAAATCAATAATAAAGAGAACCCATGATAATAGATGAAAACCCTAACTCAATTGGAGAATTCTACCTTTTGAAATAGAGAGACTTAGGAACTCCATGGATTAAAGGAATCCATGGATGAAAACTATCATACCCTGAGTTCAAAAGCTAGCTTTCAATGGAGGAATTGGAACCTTATATTGAAAACCTTGGTGAACCTTTATTCTTCTTCTTCTTCTTCAAGTTTCTAGAGAGAGAATATTTGGAGAGAAGTTGGTTTCTTTTTGTGAAATTGGAAGAATGAAATATGGGGTGAATTTGGAGGTTAAAAGGTTTATATAGGGGTCCTAGACATAGGCAAAACGACATAGTATAGGACTTAATTAATTATAAAAAGACCCAACTGCCCCTAAAATAATCACGCCAGAGCCCATCCACGACCCCCAGTCGATGGACCGTGGTCTAACCCATGGCACGTCCTGGTGGACTATCAACCAATGTCAGAAAGTTGATTTGGGGGCCTCAAACCACAGGCCCCGACCACGGACCATGGTCTGATATACGGTCTGTGGGTCATGCCGTGGTCCTGAGCCCCTAGACCATCTTGGGCAGGGCCATCCACGGACCACACCTATGGTCTGTGGTTCCATCCACGGGCCGTAGGTGGCCCTCATGGCTAGCACCTACATTTTCCCCAAAGTTGTTTATTCTCCCTCTTTTGGATACGGGGTGTAACAGATTCTCTAACCGACAACCATTACTATGAGTTATGTGATGATACAATGTCTACCCCACGCTGCCAGAAATGTCCTATACATTGCCGAAGTATAGAACCTACTACTAAGTTGATCCAATAAGCAATAAGGATTCATCTAAACAGTATGATCCTTTACCCATGTTGGCATTCATGGTTTATGGGGGTTGTGAGTTGTCTGAACTCTCCCCCATATCGGTGCTCAATACTACTCCCAATAATATATATACTCATGTTCAATATTTAAAAACATAGCTCTTCCTTTGGTTTGAAATAATTGCTCAAACTACCCTCTTAAAAGAGGTAACTATTCTTGAAATATCTTTTGAACTCCTAACTCATTTTGAAATCTCAGCTTCTCTTTTATCAATGTAAAATTAATACATTTGGGAATACTTAGTTCCCTTATACTCTTGCTCAATTCATATTTAAAAACAATTTCTAAAAAATATATCAAAATCATATTGTGATATGATCATTAATCACTCGGAAAGTCATATTGTATAAACATTAATGGTATATACATATACCATACTGCTTAAAATATTGATGGCATACTATATACCATATTGCTTGAACATTGATGACATAAGTAGATACCATATTGCTTAAACATTGATGTCATACTCGATTGTCATACTAATCATGTTTAGAAACTCTTTCTCAAAACTCATCTTAACTTTCTCAAAAACTCAGTTTAAAACTCAAGTGTTGGCTTAAAAAACTACTCAAGATTTATAACTTAAAATAGAGTTCATGCTAAAATATAGACATGAACAAATAAACTCAAGGATCTTAATAACAATATAAAAACTCAATAATTAGGAATAGAATTTTTTTAAAATAAACATGAACTCAAGAACTTAAAATCAACTTATCTCAAGAATACTCAAATCTAGGGAAAGAATCCTAGATTACTCTTTCACTGATTTGAAAGTAGATGTAAGGTGTGAGTACAAACTAGTCCAACACTATGATAGCCTTACATACCTGGAAGAACAAGTTTCTTGAAGAAGAACTTGATTAGAAGCCTTGAAACCCTAGCCCGAAGGTAAACGATCAAGAAAACCTTTCTTGAGATTTTTTAATTAGTTTCTTGAAATCTCTATGCCCAAGAATTATGATTTTCATTAGTGATTCATAATTGTATGGAGAAATTTGAGTTGAAAAGAATGAAATTCTTGGAGAAATACTTATCTTGAAGAAGAATCTTGAATGGAGTCTTCTACTTTGATTTTTTCCTTAGGGTTTTGCCCTAGGGTTTAAGAGAGAAGAGAATGATGGATTAAAAGATGAAAATCTGATTGTTTTGGGCCTTTTATTAGTCAAGAAATTCGTTTAGGGTTTTTTTGGAGGTAAAAAGACAAAAATGACCCTTTTTAATATTTTCCCGTCGGCTAATTCGTAACAGCACTTAATCAATAAGGAAACTTCAAGAATACTTTTCAAGAACTCATCAAGAAATTAAATTGCTCAATATTTATGGATAGATTCGCAAAATAAAGTCATGATTGGCGTGTGGGTGAACAAACCGAACATTATGGAAGCTTACATACCTCAAAGAACTAGGTTCTTGGAGAAATCTTGAATTTCTTGAATAAACGCTTAAAACTTTGAATTTTTTCTCCTCTTGACTCTTCTCTCTAAAACCCTCAATGTTTTTGGGATGAATGAAACTGATTCTAATTAGTTTAGACCCTTAATTGGGTGTAATTCACGTTTAGAATAAATGGGAGTGAGGAAAAGACTAAAATACCCCTCCTATTTTCGGGTAACTTTCCTTAAATGGATAGCCTAGCTTCAAAAGGGCATATCTCCCTCATATCGGTGGCATTCGAAAGAGGACTCAGAGATCTTTCTTTGGTATCTTGTGGGTCTCCTAACTCATCCTATACTAAAAGTTATGGTCGTTTGAAGTTGACCCAAAACTTAAAAGAACTAAGGAATGACTTGAATAAATTCTCTTTAATTATTTTTGGAACTCAAGGTGCTATATCTAGTGACCTGACCTTAATGCTTAAGAAATTTTAAATTCCTTCATAAAATCCTACTCACAACGAAGAAGGGTTCGAGTCTTAGTTCAAACAAATTTTGGGGTGTTACACCATCTATTAAAAATAATTATCATGACTATATTACCATATTATAAGTAAAAGTAAAAAATCTATTTTTGAAATAGTGGACTTAACATCAAAATTAAAAATTCAATGGACTACATTGATGCCCGTTGTTTTCGCAAGATTAGGAAGAAATTCCTTCCTTTGAGGGTAAAAGAATAAAAAATGGAAAAACAAAGAAGAAATATTGTACCCCAAACATGTGCCCTTTTCATATTTTATTATTATTATTATTGCCTCTTCCACAACATGATCTATTAATTTTATTAGAATTAATAATTCAAAATGTGTATATTTGTCACCATTCACTCAATATGTGAACACTAATTATTAAATTCTCTCTCAAATGAAAACACAAAAGAAACAAATTAATTAAAGAAATAAAAAAATAAAAATAAAAGAAAACTCGCACGCACCATATATAGAAGTTCTCTGTGTGAAGCAAAGCTCATACCTAATTACACATTTCTATGTTCTCTTCTTTTTATCTTTAATAGAAAGTCACTATCTAAATTTCAATGCTAAGAACTTCGGTGAAACATATCAATTTATTGTGGATGAATCATGTATAAAAAATTTAAATGATCTCAAATTGTCACAGAAAAGAGATCCGTAAGAATTTATAAGGAGTGAATGATTGTGATTTATGATCAAAGAAACATTAAGGTTGAAATTGTTGTGACTATTTGTAGGAAATTAGTTTTTTTTAATAAATACAATATGCAGGTTAATGAAAAGGGTATTAATGTTCTAAAATGAAACAAAGAATATTGAAATATGTATGTGATAAAAATCGTAAGAGGAAAATATGAGCGTGAATTGATGAATGATTTGCTACAATTTGTTCACCAACTCATTCTTATGTGGTACCTCGAAATTCATTGAATTTCTATCTTAATCGACTATTGCAAATAACATTTGAGATTTTAAAGAAAAGAAGAGTAGAAAACCTAAAAAAATAGTAGTTTAAAAATGAGGGAACCCCCTATTTATCAATAACAAATAGAAGTATGAATAAGTGCTAATTCGTGCCTTATCGGAAAAGCCACAACCCTTCGAAAAGTCATTGCTCATCGGAAAATTCACATCCCTATGAAAAGTCACAAGTCATCGAAAAGACACATCCCTATAGAAAAGTCACAACCCTTGAAAATCACAATCTTCGGAAATGTCATAACCCGTCAAAAGAGGCACAACCTTTAAGAAAAGCCACAACCCTTTAATGTGACAAGGTATCTACTTTTGATATAATATAATTAAATAAATATTTAGTAATTTTAATTGGGGGTATTTTAGATATATTTGTTTGCTGTTCCTTCATCCAAAATGTGTTAAGTTTAAAAGCATCATATTGCTCTGTTATTTAGTCAAGGGAGTGGAACATTTGTGTTTGAAACTATTAATGATTTGAATGGTTTGGTAGTTGAAAAGACTTTAGGCTCAAATATGTCATGTCAATAGCTAGTTTTAAGTATTTAGGTTGATTCCGATGGTCATTTTGCTGCCCCAAATCTAGCCTTGAAATGATCCATTAGAATAGCTAGCTGATTTTTAGTTTTTAGTATTAACTTATCTCATGTTCTTCTGAATATGCTTGATTTTACCTTTTCAGACTTCTTTTACTATTTCTAATTCATGTTTACAGTCTCCTACTTCAAAATTATTACTCGTCTTTTCAGTTAATCTTCAAAGGATGATGCTATTTTAAGTTCAACCATTTTGAGATGGTGTCTTAATAGATTCATTTCAAATTTAGCTTCTACGGTTATTTGTTATGTACAGTATTTAATGCCTAAAACGACATCATATGTGTTTATCTAGTTTTTATGCCATCTATTTTAATGATTATTTTCTTAAATCAATGAGTTGGTATGTATGTATTTCCATTTATTTATCTTATTATATGTGAGAACCAATTGGACTCAAATGTCTTCCCACTTGCATTTCGAATGGGCCATCGAGGCCTAATTGAGTTAATTTCATCAAATTGGATTGGTGCAGAAGAAAAGAATGCTAATATCGTGGGTCAAAGGCCAAGCTAAAAGTTCACGGCTTAACAAATGGGTCAAAGACCCGAACAATTTGAGTCTCCAAATTCTGGTTATTCTAAACCTATCTTTAGTACAATTTCTATACTAATAAAATTACTCTCGCTCGCTGGAATTTAATATCACAAAATTATAAAATAATACTTAAACCTATTAGTCATTAAAACTTCAACACTTTATTATCTTACATAAAAGATTACGTAGTAACGAACATTAATAATGTAAAGGAAAATGATAATTATAATATCTTATCAGTTATCATTCAATTAATCATCTTTAATTTGATTTTATAATTTATCCTTTTGCTTCCACGAACTATTTGATATTTTTGGGGAATGAAATGAACATCAACCTGATTTATTAAATTTTCTAATAAATAAATAATCATTGTTAAGGGATAAATAAAGTTTAAAAGGCCGAAAAAAGTGAACAAATATTTTAATTCTAACGTGTAGAAAGTTCAGCCTTATATTTTGCTTTACATATATCATTTTAAAGCTCTCCATTCAAATGTATCATAAATAATTATTAAAATGGAAAATTAAAGTGAATATGTATCATATTGGTCAAAAATTCAACTTACTATATATACTTGAAAGGGTAAAATATTATACAAAATTATTTGGTTTGTCTGGGTGTTTTTTAAAAATCAACATACCAGAGTGATAAAGTTCAATTTGAACCTACACTTCTATTACAATCGCAATGTGCGTAAAACACATTTATTAGTTCAAGAAAAATATTTACAACTTGCGTAAAACTTGAGAATCATTCATACTTTTATAATCGGTATGAGCAATTAATTTATTGTGTAGTTATCTATATCTTGGAATTAAAAGAGGCTCTAGTCTAGTCATATTCCTCTATAAGTCATCCGGCACATCCTTGAACCCATGTCAAAAATTTATTAATTCTTGTTTTATTTCCTTGGTTTACTTCGCACATCAAGGTGTGATTAAGTTTTTAAAGTCTTTACGTCCTTACATCCAAATTTGAATTTTGTCTTCAAGAGATGGTGGTATAGATCTTTAAGGAATTTTTTAATTGTACCATTAACAATTTCAGTAAGAAAACTTGCGTGAATACTCAATTAATGTTTGTTATTTAATCTATACTAACAAATAGTTATAACAATAACTTTGCAAAAACATAAACAACAAAGTTTAAAACATGTACTAAAAAACAACAATTAATATCATAAGCATAAATTAATGATTGTATAAAAACATACCAAGACCTGTAACAATAGAATGAAAAAGAAAGAAAAAAATCTATTCCACTGACTGCACAATGTCCCCTCAAGGAAATTATTTCCCTCTAGTACACAAGGTTTAAATGAATAGATCCTCTCAGGATGGAGCAATTCTATTCACTAGTGTATTGATACAAAAATAGTGGTGTCAATGAGTCACTCAACATGAGAAAAGTATACGAATATTTAATTGTGAAGAAGAAGAAGAAGGAGGAGGAGAAGGAGAAGGAGAAGAAGAAGAAGAAGAAGAAGAAGAAGATCACAACTTCTCATAATTAGTTATTTTTTTCGATTATAATTTAGCTATCTTTATTTTTTTATTCATATAATTATTATTTTATTCTATTAGTTGTAACATGAATAAATCTTCTAGTAAAGTTGCCATTTTTTTAATTTCAATAGTCTCTTTACTTTTGCCATTTCAATACCAAGTCCTGGAATGAATTTCAATAATTCTTATCACTAGCTTAAATTCTCTATACAAATTCAGAGGTTCTTTTCTTG